>CM038672.1:212544695-213130274 GCA_021605145.1 Aegilops bicornis | reverse complement strand
GGGGTTAAAATAAAAGATGACCCTAAGACTCGCGAAAACCCGGGGGAAAAAGGCTTGGGTGGCATGTTGGTAAAACCAAAGTTGGGCCTTCTTTGGATGAGTCTTATTGAAAGAGAACTGTCAAGGGGTCCCATAAATCACTTAACTTGATGTAAGGAACGCGAAATCAAGGAACATAACACGGTATGGCCGGAAACTAGGGTGGTAAGAGTGGAACAAAACGCACGGGCATAAGGCCGAACCTTCCACCCTTTACCAAGTATATAGATGCATTAATTAGAGCGAGATATATGTTATGATATCCCCAACAAGTAAGCTTGTGTTCAACAAGGAACAACATCTCACATGTTCAACAAGGAACAAACTTGACTTCACGCAACTAACTTAGCGCTATAAGAGGCTGAGCTAGTAGCGGTGCATAGCCAATCAACGGTTTTTGCTAGGAGAAAGGATGGTTAGAGCTGACATGCAGCAATATGGGTGGCATGATATAGCAGAGTCAGTGAGCATCGTAGCATAGGCATAGCAAAAGAATGAGCAACTAGCATAGCAAAGATAGAAGTGATTTCGAGGTATGGTCATCTTACTGCGCAATGTTCTCAGAGTTGTCGAAAGTTTGATCCTCGTGGCGTTCTCAACGAGGTTCCTCGATCGCGTACTCGTCTCCGGCTCTACCCAAAGCAACAGCACAAACAAAGGAACCACAATAAATCACGGTGCAATGCACAAGCAGCATGATACAAAACATGACATGATATGCGGGATGTGATATGCAATGCGTGTAATAGCGCCTCCGGAAGGAAAATGATGAACCGGGCGTCAACCCTTGGCAAACCAAGTATGCCACTAGAAAGATAAGAGATGATTACGGTTGAAATACGATATAAAGATCACGGAATCGGATGCACGCAGTTTGGAAATGACAAGCAAAACAAGAATGGCACAAATACGCCATTAACAGCATGATGCCACTTAGCAAGCAACAAGAAATTAACCTACTGCACCCAAACGTATCAAAAGAAGTACATGGCGGTGATCTACACAAGATGCTCGACAAAAGATGAGCAGCGATCTGACGGCTAGTTCACATCATAACAGGTTTCAAACAAGCATGGCAAAAAAGTGCACAAAATATCGAACTGGACATGGCAAAAACAGCATCAGGTTACGCAATGTTCAGAGCAGCAAAACTACATGCTACAGGAACCTTAAAATAGCAAAACATGGCATGGCATGAATCTACTGAAAGCATAGAACAAAAAGGTCCCTTACTGACCATATGACCAAAGGATCAGGAAATATAGTAACACCCATGTCCATATTGAAAGTTTCGTTAATGAGATTCAGCAACATGGCATGTCCAAAACTGATAACAAGTGAGCATGTTTACAAGCTCAACACACTCACTAAAAGAGCCTTAAATGATAAACTAAAGCATACAGCCATCAAGAAGACTATGGCATAGAGAACATACATAATAAAGAACAATAACATAGCATACATGGATCAACCACAACAACGCGGCAAAATTGAATAACATGTAAACAATCTGCCAGGAAACATTTGATAACAAAAGTAGAGCTCGATTGACTCAAACTATGACACTCCATAATTTCAAACAAAGGGCATGGATGGATAGAGCAAGACATGTTTAACAAAAACATCCTTACTGAAGTATCTCTCAAAATATGCATAGATCTCTAGGTAGCATCAAGTTAACATGGCACCAAAATAACAGCAAAACAGAGCTGAAAACAGCAACATCAGGACACCTACTTTGCATGCTTGTGCGGTCACCATATAGATCACAAAAATACATGGCATACACCCCTGGAAAGATGGCATGGCATATTACAAAACACATATGGGACTCAAATTCATAGGGTGCACACATCAATCATGGCAAAAATAACAAAAGTGCAAGTTCTATTAAGAAACAGAAACTAACATCACATAGCCCTCTTCCAACAGCATTTGGGGCATCAAGATGAGTTCAAATGAAAATGATGCAATAGGAGATGAAATAGTCCCCACTCTTCGGTAGAACATTTAGATATACTCTACGCATAAAATGGACCTACATAATGCAAAGATATAACATGAAGAAAAAGACACAAAATATAGCAGGAAGCAAAAGACTTAGAAGAGAAAGGAGAGGGAAGAAGTCAATGGCGCTCAAGGATCGGATCCGGCCCGTCGGATCCAGGCAACCAATGACTCGATTTCGCCGGAGCCAGGCGAGAAGGAGAAGAAGCGGCAATTTGAGTGGTAAAAGAACTGACGAGGCGTAATGTGAAGCCAACATGGCGCAAGAATGAAATGGCCTTGAAGAGATCGGCCAGAAGCGGGAGTGGCGGCCAGGCGGGCAGACGGCGGAAGCGAAGTGTGAGGCGGCGCCCCGGCCGAGGCGGAAGGTGGACCCGGCGTGTGAGCAGGCCGAGGGCCGGCAGTGGGCTCGGCGGGCCAGTGTGACCCGGGTCTCTGTCGCGGCTCCCGGTTAATGACGTGAGCCAGACGTGTCCGGCCCAGATCGGTTTCTGATCAGTGAGGAGAGGGCTGAGGAGAAAGCTAGGGTTAGGGGGAGGTGATCAAGGATTTTCGGGGAGGTGTTTAAATAGGCATAGAGGCTAGGAGAGTCCAAATGAGGTGTAGTTTTCCGCCCACCACGATCGTGATCGAGCAAGCGGAGAAACATGGAAGTAGCTTAGATGGGTTATTAGGGCTGTTGTTTGAAGGGGTGTTGGGCTGCAACTCAAAAGAGGCCTTTGGGAGAGTCGGTTAGCCGTTCGTTACTGCGCTTGAGCTCCAAATGACCCGAAACTTGACCTTGATTAGTCTCTGGTGGTATACCAAGGCCACATGACAAACCTCGGTCCATTAAGGAAAGGTTTAGTACCCTTTGCACGGAGAAAAAGCATAAAGGGAGGGCCCCAGGAGATAGGAGTGCCGGATTGCAAAGCGGACGGCGGGGAAAATGCTCGGAATCAAGAGGCGAACACGCATTATGCAAATGCGATGCACATGATGACATGATAAAATGCATGACATGGACAAAAAGCAAAAGAAGAAAAACCCAACCACGGAGAGAATATCATATCACAATGCGAAAATGGCAAGAGTTGGAGTTACAAAATGGAAAGTTACTTCGAGTCCTGACACTCCACCACTACCACAAGGATCTGATCCGAGATCTGGGGAATTTGAAAGAACTCCGGATGTCGGAGCAGAGGTGAGTCTCGGCGCTCCCAGGTGGCTTCTCGGTGGGAATGAATTGTGACCACTTCACTTTCGGGAATTTGATTGACTTATTCTGAGTCTTTAGCTCGGTTTCTTCAAGAATAACAGCAGGGGTGCTCATGATGAGAGATCTTCTTGAAATTGATCTCTTCGAAGTTGATAGTGCGTTCAGGAGTCTTGAAGCGCTAGCAGAGCTGTATTACGTGAAGCACATGGTGCGCGTTTGCAAAGTTGGATGGAAGCTCAAGTTGATAAGCGAGATCGTATCTTTTCCAATGATCTTGAAAGGACCCACGCATCTAGGGGCAAGCTTCCCTTTGATCTAGAAAGCGGCGAGTGCCTTTCATTGGAGATCACCGGAGGTAGACATGGTCTCCGATTTCCAAAAGCCACATCACGGTGCTTATCATCATAATAGCTCTTCTGGCATGGCGCGATTCTTGACTTCAGATTCTCACCAGATGACTTGGCACATTTCATACCTTACGTGATCAAGTCATTGCCAAAGAGTTGGCGTTCACACATCTCCAGACCAATTGAGAGAGTCGACACACTTTCTTCCATAGAAATTTCGAATGGGGCCTTGCCGAACTTCGCTTGGAAGGCTGTTGTTGTAGGAGAACTTCGGCATATGGAAGACGATGCACTTCATTGCGAAGGAAATGACACAAGCCACGAAGCATATCTTCAAGGATTTGATTAACTTCGCTCCAACTTGGCCGCCTTGTTTGAGGATGGAAAATGTCTTTGTCAAGCGAATGTTGGTGCCCATGGCCTTTTGAAAAGAATCCCAAAACTTGGAGGTAAAAGATGCTGCCACAGATGCAGAAGAGATCACTTGTGGAATGCCGTGCGAGGAGGCAATCTACAGGGGTGTATAGCTACATGGCGACCGAATTGCTGTGATAGATTCTTTGATAGGAAGAAAATGAGCCGCTTTAGTAAAGCTTGTCAATGACAACGAAGATAGCATCATTTTCCACGCACGGACTTTGGAAAGCCAGATCTGAAGTCCATTTCAATATGATCAAACTTCCATTACGGAATAGCAAGAGGTTGGAGGAGACCCGGTACTGGTGATTGATTGTTCTGCTTTCACTCTTCTGCGGACATCACACTCATTCCTGAATTGAGCAATTTCTCGCTTCATTCGAGTCCACCAATATAGCTGCTTGAGATCATGGTACATCTTAGTACTTCCGGGATGAATGGATAGAAGCGGTGTGAGCCTCGTTCATAATGACTTTTCTCGAGATCACCCCTTAGGAACCACAATCAGGTCCTCGAAAAGAAAAGAGTATCTTTATCATCAATGTAACGGAAGCACTTATACTTGGAAATGCCCTTGTCGTTACCCACGTTTCACCTTTTTCACTGTAGTATCCAGGAAAGTACAGGCCTCACGAATCCTGATCTTCCAAAGTAGGAGAGACTATGGGAAGTTGGCAAGAAAGCCTTGAGGAACAACTTGAAGATTCGACTTGCAGAAAGCTTCCACAGGTCCCTAAATTTGAAAGGGCTTGAGAGATTAGGCTGCTGCGGTAAGCCTTCACGCTCAAAAGCATGCGCAATGACATTGGCCTTGCAGGAGTATATTCAATACTTAGGTTGTACTCTTGAATCATTTTAGAGCCCATCGAGTCACACTTTGAAGGTTGAGGTTGGGTTGAGTGAAGATGTACTTGAGACTCTTGTGATGGGGTGAAAATGTCCACTTTCCTTTAACAAGAGATGTCTCCACGTTATCAATGCGTGGACAAGCGCCATGACTCAAGATAGTGAGTGGGGTGGATTCTTTTCCGATTGGGCTTCAAGCGGCGAGAGGTATAAGCCACAACTCTCTTCTCTTGCATTAACACAGCACCGAGACCTTGAAGATAAGCATCACTGAAAACTTCAAATGGCTTGGATTCGCCGGGAGGAGTCAAAGGCGGGGGAGGCGTAGCGAGTTTCTCTTTGAAAGGTATTGAAAGCAACATCACACTCGGGAGACCGGACATACTTCACATGCTTGGAGGAGGTTGGAAAGAGGCTTTGCAATCTTGGAGAAGTTCTCAACTTGAATCTTAATGATAACTTGCAAGACCAGAAGAAAGGCTAGGGCTGCTTGACGATACGAGGAGAGTTCCCCAATTTCCACAAGTGCGGACACCTTCTCGGGATGCTGTGACGATGCCCTTAGGCGGAGATGAAATGTAACCAACCAAGATAAAGCACTTCATCAAGCCAAAATTCACATTTGGAGAACTTAGCATAGAATTGATACTCTCTGAATTTGTCTAGTACCTGTCGCAAATGTTTGGCATGATCCTTCTCTATTCTTGGAGAAGACCAAAAATATCATCAAGATAGACCAAGGCAGATTCATTGGTGTAGGGGTTGAATATGAAGTTCATCATCGCAGAGAAAGTTGGAGGAGCATTGACAAGGCGAAAGACATGACGGTATATTCATAAGAACCAAAATTTGGTTCGAATGCTTTGTCTTGGGAATATCTTGTTGTTCCGCGAATATGGTCATTGATAGCTTATACGAAGGTCAAACTTGCAGAACACTTTACTTTGCCCCTTTGAGTTTACTCGAAAAGCTCATTGATGTTGGGAAGTGGATACTTGTTCTTTATAGTCTTCTTATTCAATGGGACGGTAATGCGGCGCAAAGTCGGTCCATTGCCGGCATCCATATACGGACAAAAAGAACGCCACAACCCCAAGGAGATGAACTCGATGCGATCAAACCCGGGCGCTCTTGTTCATCGAGCTGCTTCTTCAATTCCCTCGACTCTTCAGGTCCAACTTGTATGGGCGGCTTGCAAGCGGAGTTCGATGCCGGGCTCAAGATCGATCGCGAACTCAAGCTGGCCCGATGAGGAGGCATACCCGGAAGCTCTTACGGAAAGACATCTTGGTACTCTGAAAAGCGGTGGAATCTGAGATAGCATTCAGTTAGCCCTTCTCATTGAGAGAAAACAACCCGAATGGTTTCATCACGAGCGACATAGATGATCACATCATTAGAAAGAGTGAGTCGATTGAATTTTCACAGCAGCACAATCAAGCTGAGCTTTGTCTTTGAAAGCTTGATCCATTCGAGAATAAGATCAATATCCGAGTCACCAAGAACAATTGGTTTGGCAATCTACTGTCGCCCATCTTGATACCGACATTCGTAACCATCATGCTGGAAGCTCAAGCGCTTAGCAGGAGGAAATAACACATAGCTTTGAGTAATGCCTACTTGTATCAAAATTGATAACCCCGATGCAAAAAGGATATGACATGAAAGAATACGATGCACCAGTATCAAATAAGACTTTTTGCGGGGAATATCATTAAGCTGGAAGATTACCCATTGTATCACATGGAAAGATTCCTGCTGCTTGAGCTGCATTCATCATATTGACCTTGGCATGCTTTGGATTATGTACGACCCTTTGCATTGCTTGAAGATTTCCACCGAGGAGGAGAAGTGAGGCGCCTCTACGGTTGAAGCTTGTTGTTAAGCATAGTGACCTTTTCTGGCGACATTTGTTGCAAGTCACCTCGAGAAGCGGCCCGATTGGTAAAGGAGCACTTGACAGCGGAGCTTGAGAATTAGACTTGTTACGATAGCTTGGGTTGGGTGGGTGGGAAGATCCTGACCACCTGAGTTCTTCATTGTAAAAGATAATTTGGTGAACGAGAGGAGGAGGAAGGTAAAACACAACAACCCATTGCCACCTTGAAGGGAAGAAGAGAAGGCTGAGGCGCATCCATGATTCTCTTCTTAGAAGCTTCACATTTGGTAAATGGGCAGCTTCTTGCTTGATTAACATGTTGTAGAAATCATCATACTTATCTGGCTCAAAAAGCACAAGAGCTAATTGTAGATCCTCTCTCGAGACCACCTCTGAATTGATAGATCATACTCTTTTCGTCGAGGCGTCTTGCTTATGCATGGCTGAGCTTAAGGCTGGATATTGTATTGATGAAACGGACATGTAAACATACTGCTTGAGATTGGTGAACTCCTCACGCTTGCTCTCAACAACACTTTTGGAATGTGGTGAGCTCTAAAAGTCTTGGCCCGGAACTCATCTGGGGCAGCCAACCACGACCTCCTACAGATCTTTGTGTTCATTGGTACCTTTCATTTTGTGATCCTTGAGTTAAAAGCGATGCAAACTTGACAAAAGTCCTCCGTTAAACATTGCTTCTGGTCAGAAATGCTTACCGGATATCCACAAGCCGTCGTCGTGATACGTGGCCTAAACACGAAAAGCGAAAGACTTAATTTGATTAGCGAGAAACTGTTAGAGAGTATGAAAGTCAAATGCGGTTGTTGCCTTTACCTTGTTTTCCTTGGCTGCCTTGCCCATGAGAATGCGTTCTTGCTGAGCTGCAAAATCATCGAGCATTGGCATTGGTGGCTGCCATAGCGATGGCTTCACCCGGGGCCTCTGGAGGAGGAGGTGGAGGTGGAGGTTCGTGATCCCCATCATTGCGATCCGGATTGGGGCGTTAGGCGGAGCCATCTGAAGAGGGTGACATCAATTGATCCTTTGATAGACAAATGGTCATGAGAATCAATGGATAGAAATTGCAACATATAGTCTTCACAATAAACATTGAACAAGAATGAGCGAATGAATTCCAAAGTTAATCATCACCACGTCCATTAAGGTGAGAAGCCACTTAGATAAGGATATGGAAACAACACACATCTTAGAAACAAATCGAATATCTGGTATTTGAAAACAAAAGATTGGCTTCTAGAATGAGCGGAACAAACACATGATAGAGATTTACGCCCAAAGAATATTGCGTGGTAAATTTACCGCAGACTGACGGCATTATAGCGAACGTCTGAATGACAAACAAGGCGTCCCCGAATCAGCATAGCCAAGGATTCTTTAAGGCGTCTACATGACCCTTTTATGTCGACCCGTGAATGGGCGGACCACTAGACCATTGAACATTAATCTCAAATCATACACATGCAGCCGAGGAAAGAAATCACGTAAGCTACTAGAATTCCCACCTATAAACTCCCAAAACTTCACGGTTATGCAATCTGGTATTTGGGGATACGAGGGGATACAAAATATATCACCCAAACTAACAATACCTGAATCGATTGTATCCATCCGTCGACACATAACCAAGAAATCCTAGGAAATCGTGTACCCTCGACCTTCGAAAACATCCGTTATACAAGTCATGCCTTGTACTCCCTTTTCGCCTCGATCTTTGGGCTATCGGGGTTATCTCTGCTAAGCTACACAAAAGAGATTTCGATGTCGGCCAAACTCGAGGTATTCTAGGCTGCTGTGATAAAATTGTGGACAACACCTCGGAGCTCAACTCCCGGGACAACGCCACAACCCCTAAATGTCGGGGAGGCACCAAGAACAATGTTCTCGTCCACAAAACCCTTCGGAGCGATTCCAAGATACTTACGTGATCCTAAAAAAAAATTTAGTGAAATTTGAGAAGAGGAGAGTCAAAATTCTCGATGGGATACCTCTTTTGAGGCTGACGAAGGGGCTGGGGAGTAAAAAGAATCCTACTCTCCGATATATATAATCCTCGAACAAAACATTTTCCATTCTAGACTCAACAACGCCCGACAAACAATAGCCGTCAAGTAGGGGGCTCCTAAATTAAGGGAAAACAAATTACCAACTTGAAAGCGCCCTCGATGCGGCTATATCTCCCGCGATGTCGAGAGCGCGACTTAGAAACATAACCGCATTGAAAGCAATGTCGCATGATGAGGTAATCTTCACACAACCCATGTAATACATAAGGGAAAGAGATACATAGTTGGCTTCCCCGATCGCCACTTCTGCACATTACATACATAAACATCCATCATTGAGTACACTCAGAGTCCAGGCTTCGGAACCAAAAATAAAAGAAGATACCCCAAATGCTACCACGGATCCCGATAAATCCCAACTGGGCACCAAACTCCTCACGATCATCGAGAAAAAGACACATAGTAATGATACGTTCCTCGTCCAGACTCCCACTTGAGCTCGGTTGGAGTCACACCCTGCCTTTGGCATCGTCGGCTTTTGCCATTGTTTTGGTAGAATACGTGAGTCACGGAGACTCGGCAAATCTCACACCAGCGAGATCAAGACTATTTAAGCTTATAGGAAGGGCAGAGTAGTAAGGTGGAGCTGCAGACAGCGACTAGCATATATAATTGGCTACATCGCCAAAGAGAGCGAGAAGAGAAGCCAAGCACGGGCGTGAAGCTAATGGCGATCAAGAAGTGATCCTGAACTACTTACGTCGGTCATGCTCCAACAAGTGTTCACTTCCAGGACTCCGAGAAGAGACCATCTTGATTACACACGCGTTGATGATGTATTTTAATTGAGGAGTCCCGCCGGGTTTTCTATAGCCGGGACATTAACAAATTCCATACGCCTCGCAACCCAGCAGACCTGACTTTGAAAGATAATACCTGCGGGTGTCCCAACTTAGCCCATTATAAGCTCTCACGCGATTCGTGAAGGATATTCCTTCTACCGGGAAGACCCGATCAATCTCGGAATCCCGGACTACAAGACATTTCGACAGCAATAAAATAGAGACCAACAAAGCCGCCCGATTGTGCCGACAAATCCCGATAGGAGTACGCACATATCTCGTTCTCGAGGGCTATCCGGATGGGGATAGCTACGAGTAAAACCAAGCCTCGAGTTTCCCGTGGTGGCCCTTGATAGCAATCATTTCGATTAGGGCCCGGCGCTCGAAGGAGCACTGGTCGAGAGTTAAAATAAAGATGACCCTCGGGCTCGCGAAAACCAGGGGAAAAAAGGCTTTAGGTAACTTGGCCAATGGTAAAACCAAAGTTGGGCCTTCTTTGGATAGAGTCTTATTCAAAGAGAAGCTGTCGAGGGGGTCCCATAAATCACCCAACCGATGTAAGGAGCAGCGAAATCCAAGGAACATAACACCATTATGGCGGAAACTAGGGTGGCAAGAGTGGAACAAAACACACGGGCATAAGGCCGAGCCTTCCACCCTTTACCAAGTATATAGATGCATTAATTAAATGAGATATATTGTGATATCCCCAACAAGTAAACATGTTCCAACAAAGAACAACATCTCCATGTTCCAACAAGGAACAAACTTCGACTTCACTGCAACTAATAGCGCTATAAGAGGAGGGCTGAACAAGCGTTAACATAGCCAATCAGCGGTTTGCTAGGAAAGAAAGGATGGTTAAAGAGGCTGACATGGCAATATGGGTGGCATGATATATGGCAAGTGGTAGGCATCGCAGCACCAGGCATAGCAAAAGAGCGAGCAACTAGCATAGCAAAGATAGAAGTGATTTCGAGGGTATGGTCATCTTGCACGCAATGTTCTCGAGTTATCGAAAGTTTGATCACCAAATGGCGTTCTGTGAGGTTCCTCATTCACGTACTGCGTCTCCCGGCTCTGCAAAGCAACAACACAAACAAAGGAACCACAATAAATCACGGTGCAATGCACAAGCAACATGATGCAAAACATGACATGATATAAAGGATGTGATATGCAATGCGTAATAATAACGCTCCGGAAGGAAAATGATGAACCAGGCATCAACTTGGCAAACCAAGTATGCCACTAGAAAGATGAGATGATTACGGTTGAAATCGATATAAAGATCACGGAATCGGTTGCACGGTTTGGAAGTGACAAGCAAAACAAGAATGGCACAAATCTGCCATTAACAGCATGATGCCACTTGGCAAGCAGCAAGAAATTAACCTACTGCACCCAAACGTATCAAAAAGTACATGGCATTGATCCTACACACAAGATGCTCGACAAAAAGATGAGCACTGATCTACGGCTAGTTCACATCATAACAGGTTCAAACAAGCATGGCAAAAAGTGCACAAAATATCAGGCTGGACATGGCAAAAACAGCATCAGGTTGCAATGTTCAGAGCAGCAAAACTACATGCTACAGGACCTTAAAATAGCAAAAACATGGCATGGCATGAATCTACTGAAAGCATAGAACAAAAGTCCCTTGCTGGCCATAAGCCAAAAAGGATCCAGAAAATACTGCAGTAACACCCATGTGTCAATATTGAAAGTTTAGATTAACAGATTCAGCAACATGGCATGTCCAAAACTGATAACAAGTAGGCATGTTTACAAACTCAACACACACTCACTAAAGAGCCTTAAATGATAAACTAAGCATACATACATCAAGAAGACATGGCATAGAAGACATACATGGCAAGAACAATAACCTAGCATACATGGATCAACCACAACAACCTTGGCAAAATTAGATAACATATAAACAATCTGCCAGGAAACATTTGATAGCAAAAAGTAAGAAGCTCAATTGACTCAAGCTATGGTGCTCCATAATTTCAAACAAGGGCATGGATGGATGAGAGCAAGACATGTTTAACAAAAACATCCTTACTGCAGTATCTCAAAATATGCATAGATCTCTCGGTAGCATCAAGTTAACATGGTACCAAAATAACAGCAAAACAGAGCTGAAAACAGCAACATCAGGACACCTACTTTGCATGCTTGTATAGTCACCATATAGATCCACAAAAATACATGGCATACACCCCTGGAAAGATGGCTTGGCATGACCTATAAAACACATGTAGGACTCCAAATTCATAGGGTGCACACATCAATCATGGCAAAAATAACAAAAGTGCAAGTTCTGTTAAGAAACAGAAACTAACATCACATAGCCCTCTTCCCAACAGCATTTCCAGACATCAAGATGAGTTAGAATGAAAATGATGCGATGAGATAGAAATGATCTACTCTTGAAATGAACATTTAAGATATATTATCACAACAAAATGGACCTACATGTACAAAGATATAACATGAAGAAAAAGACACAAAATATATAAGCGGAAGCAAAAGACTTAGAAGAGAAAGGAGAGGGAAGAAGTCAGCGAGCGCTCGGGATCCGGATCCGGCCCGATCGGATCGAAATGACAATGACTTCAATTTCGCGAACCCGAGCGAGGAAGGAAGGAAAGAAGTGGCGGCTGGGCGGCGGAAGTCAGGGCCGGGCCGGCCTTGTGTGGCCAGCAGCCTTGAGCCAGGGCGCCCAGGAGGATGTGTGGGGTGGCAGAGCTGAGCCGGAGGCGGCCGGCGGCGTGGGGCCCGGCGCCGGGCAGGAAGGTGGGCCATGTGTGGAATGTGTGAGGCAGCGGGCGCGAACATGAGGTGGGCTCGGGCCGGGCTGGCCGGCGGCCGTCGTGACTCGTGGCGGTTGGCGGCGGGCGGACGTGTCCGGCCAGATCCCGGTTTCTGCGTCCATTGGGGAGGGGCTAGGGGTTAGGGGAATTGATCCAGGATTTTCGGGAGGTGTTTAAATGGGCATAGAGGGAGCTAGGAGAGTCCAAATGGGGTGTGAGTTTTCGCCCTGCGATCGTGATCGAGCAGACGGAGAGCATGGAAGTGACTTAGATGGGTTATTGGGCTGTTTTGAAGGGGTGTTGGGCTGCAACTCAAAAGAGGCCTTTGGGAGAGTCGCGGTTAACCGTTGGAGTACCAAACGAGCTCCAAATGACCGAAACCTTGACGATTGGTCTACGGGTGGTATACCAAAGGCCGCTTGATAAACCTGGATCCATTAGAGAAGGTTTAGTACCCTTTGCGGAAAAACGCATGAAAGGGCCCCGGAGAGATAGGAGTGTCGGATTGCAAAAGCGGACAAGGGAAAAATGCTTTCGGAATCAAGGGGCGAACACGCATACCGTCGATGCACATGATGACATGATAAAATGCATGACGTGGACAAAAAGCAAAAGAAGAAAAACCCAACCACGGAGGGAATATCATATCACAATGCAAAGAAAATGGCATGAGTTGGAGTTACAAAATGAAGAGTTACTTCCGGGTGTTACAACACTCCACCACTACAAGAGGATCTCGTCCGAGATCTAGGGAGTGAAAAGAACTCCGGATGGCCGAACGGCGGTGATCCTCGCGCTCCCGGATTGCTTTCTCGGTCGGAATGGTGTGACCACTTCACTTTGAGGAATTTGATTGACTTGTTGCGAGTCTTACTTGGCACCGGTTTCTTCAAAAGAATAACAGCAGGGTGCTCATGATAAGAGAGATCTTCTTGAAGGTCAATCTCTTGAGATTGATAATGCGTTCAGGAGTCTTGAAGCACTTGCCCGGGTGTGACCGCGATGAAATACATCGTGCACGTTTGCAAAGTTGGATGGAAGCTCAGAAGTTGATAGGTGAGATACGCCTCTTTTTTCCAATGATCTTGAAAGGACCCACGCGTCTAAGAACAAGCTTCCCTTTGATACCGAAGCGGCAGAGTGCCTTTCATTGGAGAGATAGGAGGTAGACATGGTCTCCGATTTCAAAGCCCACATCACGGTGCTTATCATCATAATGGCTCTTAAAAGCGATTGCGGCGGCTTTGAGATTCTCCGCGAATGACTTGGCACATTTCTTACGCATACGTAGTCAAGTCATTTGCCAAGAAGTTAAGCGTTCACATCTCGGAACCAATTGAGAGGAGTGCGACACTTTCTTCCCATAGAGAATTTCGAATGGGGGCCTTGCGAACTAAACGCTTGAAAATTTTGTTGTTGTTGTAGGAGAACTTCGGCATATGGAAGACAATCTTCCCACTTCATACCCGGAAGGAAATGACACAAGCCTGAGCATATCTTCAAGGATTTGATTAACTTCGCTCAACTTGGCCACTTCTTGTTTGAGGATGGAAAGGCACATCTTTGAAAGCGAATGTTGGTGCCCATGGCCTTTTGAAAGAATCCCAAAACTTGGAGGTAAAAGATCTTGCCCACGATGCGAGATCACTTGTGGAATGCCGTGCAAGGAGACTTAATCCACGAGGGGTATAGCTCGCCAAGCATTTTGCTGTGATAGATTCTTTGATAGGAAGAAAATGAGCCACTTTAGTTAGCTTATCATTGACAGCGAAGATAGCATCATTTTCCACGCTTTGGACTTTGGAAAGCCGATCACGAAGTCCATTTCAATATGATCAAACTTCCGTGCGGAATAGCAAGAGGTTGGAGGAGACCAGGTGGTCGTTGGTGTTACTACTTTCACTCTTAGCAGAACATCACACTCATTCACGAATTGAAAGCGATTTCTCGCTTCATTCCCGAGTCCACCAATATATTTGCCGAGATCATGGTACATCGCCGTACTTCGGGATGAATGGATAGAAGCGAATTGTGAGCCTCGTTCACCAATGACTTTCTCGAGATCGCCTTAGGAACCACAATCCGGTCCTCGAAAAGAAAAATGTCTTTATCATCGATGTGGAAGCACTTATACTTAAAATGCCCTTGTCGATTACGTTTCACCTTTTCTGTAATGGTATCCGGAAAGCTGAGCCTCACGAATCTGATCTTCCAAAGTAGGAGAGACTATGAGGTTGGCAAGAAAGCCTTGAGGAACAACTTGAAGATTGAGCTTGCGAGAAAGCTTCACGCAGATCCGGTGAAAGGGCTTGAGGATTAGGCGTGCGATAAGCCTTCCTGCTCAAAGCTTGTCTGCCAATGACATTGGCCTTGCCGGAGTATATTCAATGCTTGGGTTTGTACTCTTGAATCATTTCGACCCATCCAGTCTGCACTTTGAGGTTGAGGTTGGGTTGAGTGAAGATATGCCAGAGACTCTTGTGATTGGTGAAAATGTCCACTTTCCTTCCCCAACAAGAGATGTCTCCACGTTATCAATGAAGTGGACAATGCCATCAACTCAAGATACCGTGGGTGGGGTAGTTCTTTTCGTTGAGCTTCAAGCTGGCGAGAGGTATAAGCCACAACTCTCTTCTCTTGCATTAACCACATTGCAGAGACCTTGAAGATAAGCATCTGAGAAAACTTCAAATGGCTTGGATTCATCGAGGGAGGAGTCAAGACAGGAGGCATGACGGAAGTTTCTCTTTGAGAGTATTGAAAGCAACATCTTTTCGGGAGACCCGGACATACTTCACATGCTTACGGAGGAGGTTGGAAAGAGGCTTTCGCGATCTTGGAGAAGTTCTCGCGAATCTGTGATAACAGCTTGCAAGACCAAGAAAGCTGCGGTACCCTTGACGTACGAGGAGGTTCCCAATTCACAAGTGCGGACACCTTCTAGGGATTAACTAGCGATGCCCTTAAGCGGAGATGATATGACCAAGATAAAGCACTTGTCAAGCCAAAATTCACATTTGGAGAACTTAGCATAGAATTGATACTCTACGAGCTTGTCTGGTACCAATGGCAAATGTTTGGCATGATCCTTCTTGTTCTTGGAGAAGACCAAAATATCATCAAGATAGACCAGAGCAATTCATTGGTGTAGGGGTTGAATATGAAGTTCATCATCAGAGAGAAAGTTGGAGGAGCATTAGCCAAGGTAGAAAGACATGACGGTATATTCATAAGAACCAAAAGTGGTTACGAATCTTTATCTTAGGAATATCTTGTTCCTGAATATGAATCGATGATAACCCATACGAAGGTCAAGCTTGGAGAGCACTTTAGCACCTTTGAGTTTATAGAAAAGCTCATTGATGTTGGGAAGTGGATACTTGTTCTTTATGATCTTCTTATTCAATAGACGGTAATGTCGGCGCGAAAGTGGGTCCGTGCCATCAACTATACGGACAAAAGAACACCACAACCCCAAGGAGATGAACTACGATGCGATCAAACCCGAACGCTCTTGTTCATCGATTGCTTCTTCAATTCCCTCGGCTCGCCAGGTCCAACTTGTATGGGCGGCTTACCGGCAGGTTCGATGCGGGCTCAAGATCGATAATGTGAACTCAAGCGGCCCGATGAGGAGGCATACCGGAAGCTCTTACGGAAAAGACATCTTGGTACTCACTAAGCTTGTTGGAATACGAGAGATAGCATTCGATTCGCCCTTCTCATTGAGAGAAAACAACCGAATGGTTTCATCGCGAGCAACATAGATAGTCACATCATTAGAAGAGTGAGTCGATTGAATTTCCTGGCGGCACAATCAAGTGAGCTTTGTCGTAAGAAAAGCCGATCCAATCCGAGAATAAGATCAATATCAAGGTCACCAAGAACAATTGGTTTGGCAATCTATAATACCGCCCATCTTGATGCAGAGCATTACGTAACCATCATGCTAGAGCTCCAAGCAGCTTAGCCGGAGAAATAACTTGCATAACTTTAGGTAATGCCTCTGCATCAAAATTGTGCTTGATGTAAAAGGATATGACATGAAAGAATCGATGCACCGAGTATCAAATAAGACTTTTGGGAATATCATTAAGCCCCGGAAGATTACCCATTATCACATCGAAGATTCCTCTGCTTGAGCTACATTCATCATATTGACCTTGGCATGCTTTGGATTATGCTTGACCCTATGCATTGCTTGAAGATTTCACGGAGGAGGAGGCGGAAGGCGCCTCTGGTTGAAACATTTGTTAAGCATAGTGACCTTTACGCTGACATTTGTTGCCAAGTCACCTCGGGAAGGCGATTATTGAGGAGCACTTGACCTTGGAACTTGAGAAGTGGAGCTTGTTACGATAGCTTGGGTTGGGTGGGTGGGAAGATCCACGGCCACCTGAGTTCTTCTGTTGATAAGGTGGCCGAATGAAGGAGGAGGAAGGTAAAACTTCTCTTGCCATTAGCTGCCACATGAGAGGAGAGAAAGAAGATCGAGCTGCATCCTTGATTCTCTTCTTAGAAGCTTCACATTTGAATTGGGCAGCTTCTTGCTAGGTGCTATGTTGTAGAAATGTCATACTTATCTGGCTCCAAAAAGCACAAGAGCTAATTGTAGATCCTCTCTCGGACCACCTACTGAATTGATAGATCATACTCTTTTCATCGGGCATTCTTGCCCATAAAGCGAAGCTGACCTTACAGGCCCCGGATATTGTATTGATGAGCGGACATGTTGCCCTGCTTGAGATTGCCCGGAACTCCTCCATTTTGCTCTCAACAACACTTTTGAATGTGGTGAGCTCACGAAATCACGGCCGGAACTCATCCCGGTAATAACCACGACCTCCTCACGGAATCTTTTGTATTCTTTGGTACCACTTTCATTTGCTTGATCCTTGAGTTGAAAGCGATGCAAACTTGACAAAGTCCTCGGGTGCGACATTATACGAGTCAAAAATGCTTTGAGATGTCCTGACCAGTAAATCGGTACGTCGTGTAGCCTCGACCTGACCCGGAACACTTGGTGATTAGCGAGGAACGGCCGAGAGTAGCAAAGTGCGTCTGGTTATTGCCTTTACCTTGATTTCCCCTTGTTGCCTTGCCCTTGAGTACGTTCTTGCAGAAGTACTGCAAAATCATCGAGCATTGGCATTGGTGGGTACGCCGCAGTAACTTGCAGGAGCCTACGGGAGGAGAAGGTTAGGTGGAGGGTTAAGTGATCCCCATCATTGCGATCACGGATTCAGGCAACGTTGGTGAACCATCCTGAAGAGGGTAACATCCGTTAGTCCTTTGATAGACAAATAGATGGCAGGAATCAATGGATAGAAATTGCAACATATAGTCTTCACAATAAACATTCGAACAAGAATGAGCGAATGAATTCCAAAGTTAATCATCACACGTCCATTAAGGTGTGAAGCCACTTAGATAAGGATATGGAAACAACTTTGTCTTAGAAACAAATCGAATATCCTGGCCGAAAACAAAAGGTTGGCTTCTAGAATGAGCGGAACAAACACATATTAGAGATTTACGCCCAAAGTGTTACGTGGTGGGGCCCCTACGGGCACGACGTATATAAGCGGGCGTCACTGATGACAAGCAAGGCGTCCCCAGAATCCCGGCATAGCCAAAAGGATTCTTTAAGGCGTCCTGGCGACCCACGTAAATCGGGCCGTGAATGGGCGGACCACTGGAAGCGTTGAACCCTGATCTCAAATCATACATCGCCGGAAAGAAGTCGCATGGCTACTAGAATTCCCACCTATAAACTCCGAAAACTTTTCGGTTATGCAATGCGGTGTTGGGGATACTGGGGGACACAAAATATATCACCCAAACTAACAATACCTAGATCGATTGTATCCATCCGTCAACACATAACCACAAGAAATCTCACCGAAATCGTGTACCTGGCGCCCTTGAAAAACATCCGTTATACAAGTCATGGCAATACTACCTTTTCGCCTACGATGCTGGGCTATAGGTTATCTCACCAACAAGCTGCACAAAAGAGATTTCGATGTCGGCATTAGCTTCAGGTATTCTAAATACTGCAACGATAAAATTGTGGCGACAACACCTCGGGGCCCTCAACTCCACGGGACACTGCCACAACCCCTAAATGTCGGGAGGCACCAAGAACAATGTTCTCGTCCACCAAAACCATCGGGCGATTCCAAGACTACCCACGTGATTCTAAAAAAAAATTTAGTGAAATTTGAGAAGAGGAGATTCAAAATTCTCGTCAGGGATACCTCACCGAGCTGACGAAAAGGACTGAGGAGTAAAAAAGAATCCTACTCTCCGATATATATAATCCTCAGACTCAAAACATTTTTCCATTCTAGACTCAACAACGCTTGACAAACAATCAAGTAGGGGGCTCCTAAATTAGGAAAATACGATTACCAACTTGAAAGCGCCACTCGATGCATTTTACCTATATCTCCCACGATATTGAGGCACGACTTAGAAACATAAACACGCATTGAAAGCAATGTCATAAATGAGGTAATCTTCACACACAACCCATGTAATACATAAGGGAAAGAAGATGCATAGTTGGCTTCTGATGCGCCACTTCTACCAGTACATACATAAAACATGCATCATTCGAGTACACTCAAGGTTCGACTACGGAACCAAAAATAAAGAAGATACCCCAAGTGCTACACAGGATCCCCGATCGTCCCAAGCTGAGCACCACTCGCGATCATCGAGAAAAGACACATAATGTAACGACCACGTTTCCTAAAGCCGAACTCCCACTTGAGCTCGGTTGGAGTCACCTGCCTTTGGCGTAAATGGCTTTTACCTGTTGTTTTGGTAGAATGCAGCGAGTCCACGGAGACTCGGCAATCTCACACTAGCGAGATCAAGACTATTTAAGCTTATAGGAAGGAATGAGTATTAAGGTGGAGCTGCAGCAGCGGCCCAGCATATATGGTGGCTACATCGCATAAAGAGAAGCGAGAAGAGAAATAGCAAAGCAGGGGCCATTAAACTAATAGCGATCAGAAGTGATCCACGAACTACTTAAATCAGTCTTAACTCCAACACCGTGTTCGCTTCCCGGACTCCTTGAGAAGAGACCATCACGCAGTGTTACACCTTTGATTGATGTGTATTTTAATTGAGGTCCACGCCGGGTTTTCTAGCAACCGGACATTAACACGTTTATACGCCTCCTGCTTGCATGAACACGGCTTTCGAAAGATAATACCACTAGCGAGGGTGTCCCAACTTAGCCCGTATAAGCTCTCGCGATTGACCGAAGGATATTCCTTCTGGGAAGACCCGATAAATCTCGGAATCCCGGACTACAAGACATTTAAATGACAATAAACTAAGACCCGGCAAAAGCCCCTTGGAATTGACAAACAAATCCCGGAATGGGAGCTGCACATCTCTCGTTTCTCGGGGCACATCCGGATGAGACTAGCTTCTGGTGAAACCAAGCCTCGAGAGTTCCCCGTGGTGGCCTTGGTATTTCGATTCGGAGCGGCCTTTTCAGGAGCTTTCTTGGTCGGGGGGTTAAAATAGGGTAATGACCCTCGGGCTCGCGAAGCTTAGGGGAAAAAAACTTAGGTGGCCCGGAATGGTAAAACCAAAGTTGGGCCTTCTTTGGATGAGTCTTATTCAAAGAGAACTGTCAAGGGGGTCCCATAAATCACTTAGCAGAGTGTGAGGCACGCGAAATCAAGGAACATAACACCGGTATGGCCGGAAACTAGGGTGGCGAAGAGTGGAGACAAAACACCAGGCGTGAGGCCGAGCCTTCCACACTGCAAGTATATAGATGCATTAATTAAAACAGATATATATTGTGATATCCCTAACAAGTAAACATGTTCCAGCAAAGAACAACATCTCCATGTTCCAACAAGGAACAAACTTGACTTCTGCAACTAGCAACGCTATAAGAGAAATTTGAGCAAGCGGTAACATAGCCAATCAACGGTTTTGCTAGGAAAGGATGGTTAAGGGGCTGACATGGTAATATGGGTGGCATGATATAGCAAGTGGTAGGCATGGCAGCATAGGCATAAGCAAAGAGTAGAGCAACTAGCATAGCAAAGATAGAAGTGATTTCGAGGGTATGGTCATCTTACGCAATGTTCTCGAGTTAATGAAAGTTTGATCCTCGTAATACGTTCTCAACGGGTTCCTCATTCACGTACTGCGTCTCCGGCTCTACCCAAAGCAACAACACAAACAAAGGAACCACAATAAATCGATGCGATGCACAAGCAACGTAATCTGCAAAACGCTGACGCCGATATACGGGATGTGATATACAATAGTATGTATGCGCTCCGGAAGGAAAATGATGGTCAGGCATCAACATGGCAAACCAAGTATGCCACTAGAAAGATAGAGATGATTACGGTTGAAATCGTCTTAAAGAATCACCGGAATGGGATGCGCGGTTTGAAATGACAAGCAAAACAAGAATGGCACAAATCTGCATATTAACAGCATGATGCCACTTAGCAAGCAACAAGAAATTAACCTACTGCACCCAAACGTATCAAAAAAAGTACATGGTATTGATCTACACAAGATGCTCGACAAAAGATGAGCACTGATCTCTGGCTGATTCACATCATAACAGGTTCAAACAAGCATGGCAAAAGTGCACAAAATATCGAACTGGACATGGCAAAAACAGCATCAGGTTGCAATATTCAGAGCAGCAAAACTACATGCTACAGGACCTTAAAATAGCAAAACATGGCATGGCATGAATCTACTGAAAGCATAGAACAAAAAGTCCCTTACTGACCATAAGCCAAAAAGGATCGAGAAAATATAGTAACACCCATGTCAATATTGAAAGTTTCGTTAATAGATTCAGCAACATGGCATGTCCAAAACTGATAACAAGTAAGCATGTTTACAAGCTCCACTCACTCACTACAGAGCCTTAAATGATAAACTAAGCATACAGCCATCAAGAAGACATGGCATAGAAGACATACATGGTAATAACAATAACATATCATACATGGATCAACCACAACAACCTTGGCAAAGTTGAATAACATGTAAACAATCTGCCAGGAAACATTTGATAGCAAAAGTAGAGGCGCTCAGGTGCCTCCAGGCTATGTTACTCCCATAATTGCAAACAAGGGCATGGATGGATAGACCAGGAACATGGTTAACAAAACATCCTTACTGAGAGTATCTCAAAATATGCATAGATCTCGGGTAGCATCAAGTTAACATAGCATCAAAATAACAATAAAACAGAGCTGAAAACAGCAGCATCAGGACACCTACTTTTGCATGCTTGTGCTAGTCACCACATAGATCACAAAAATACATAGCGCCACCCCTGGAAAGATGGCATGGCATATTACAAAACACATATGGGACACAAATTCATAGGGTGCACACATCAATCATGTAAAAAATAACAAAAAGTGCAAGTTCTGTTAAGAAACAGAAGCTAGCATCATATAGCCCTCTTCCAACAGCATTTCGGGCATCAAAGGTGGAAGCTCAAATGAAGAATTATACCGTGAGATGAAGTGATCTACTCTTCGAGTAGAACATTCCGATATATTATACGCGCCAAAATGGGCCTACAGATACAAAGATATAGCATGAAGAAAAATACACAAAATATAAAGCGGAAAAGAAAGAACTTGGAAGAGAATCCTTGGTATTCAAGCGCTGGATCGGATCCGTGGATCGGATCGGGCGGCTTCAGTTCGCGGGAGCCCAGGCGAGAGTAGTCCCGGGGCCGGGCGGCGAGTAGCCATTGTGGCCCGGCTAGCAGTGTGAGGTGGTAGATGGTGGTGGCCGGGAGCGGGCCTGAGGCCGGCCGGTGGGAAGCGGCGGACTTGAGGCCGGGTGTGTGGAAGGCGGAGGCGGCGACCTTGAGACTGGCAAATGGGCCTCCAGGCTCAGACGGCCCGGCGGGCTGAGCGGGCGGAGTGCCTCGTCCTTTGACTCGCTGGTTGGCGAGCGTGAGCGGGCGTGTCCGGCCCGAATCGGTTTCAAATCGGCGTGAGAGAAGCGGCCAGTAGGGTTAGGGGAATTGATAGGGATTTTTGGGAGGTGTTTAAATAGGCGTATTAGGGAGCTAGGAGAGTCCGAATGAGGTGTAGTTTTATTGCTTGATCGTGATCGAAACGTGGAGAGCATCAGAAGTGACTTAGATGGGTTATTGGGCTGTTTTGAAGGGTGTTGGGCTGCAACTCAAAGAGGACTTTCTTGCGAGTCCTGCGGTTAACCGTTGGAGTACCAAGCGAGCTCCAAATGACCCGAAACTTGACCGGTGGTCTGGTGGTATACCAAAACCACTTGACAAACCTCGGTCCATTCCGAGAAGGTTTAGTACCCTTTGCACACGGAAAAGCGCCAAAAGGGGCATGGGAGATAGGAGTGTCCGGATTGCAAAGCGGACTAGCGGGAAAAATGCTCGGAATCATGAGGCGAACACGTATGCAAATGCGATGCACATGATGACATGATAAAATACATGACATGGACAAAAAGCAAGAAGAAGAAAACCCAACCACGGAGGGAATATCCTTATCATAATCACGAAAATGGCAAGAGTTGGAGTTACAAAATGGAAAGTTACTTCAGGTGTTACAATCTGACGCAGACTTAGATTTAGCCAAAATTTATCTGTTTCTTCTCGTAGGCCTTACGCTACAACTCATAAATGTAGTCGCCGCATGAAACCTATTACAAACCTTAATGGTCGGTGGTTAATACTCGTAAATCATGTACTTCCACTAAACCCGACCCGTCGTCATGTGCCGCCACTTATGACGCCCATCCTTCTTGACCCGACCTGCACTTCTTGCGCCCACTCTACCCCGACACCGTCGCCCGCGCCCACTTCGCCCTTCTTGAAGCCAGGCAAAATCGGCAGGTAAGCATGTGTGTAGCCGCTGTGGGCAAATAAATGCGTCGCGCGTCGCCCGCGCCCGCCCGCCCACCCGGCCCCGACCCGGCCCGACCCCATCGCCCGCCCGCCCTGCAGCCCGGCCCCAGGCTCCCACGTCGCCTTGCCCTACCCGTGACAGGCTCCCTGCCTTGTCGCCTTGGTCCCGGCTGGTATCCTTTCCTCTTTTTTGTGTGCATTTTATGTATATGTTCTCACGTATATATGTTCATATATGCAAAAGTTAGATTTTAGAAAAACTTTATATATGCAAAAAGTTTCTATATACAAGAAATTATACATATATGTAAGTATATATGTGTATGTATGTGGATACATGAGGGGGGTCGATATACCCCTCTCAGGAGATAACATTTTTGTGCATTTTGGGATTTAGTGTATATATGCAAAAGATAGATTTTAGAAAATATACTATTTTTTCTGTTGATGATATGATGATGTTTTTTTAATATATGCATTTTTTCATATATGTATTAGTGCACCCAAGTTGTTAGTGAATACTCGATTTTAGGTTAGTGCATTTTTATCACTGTTTTAGGTTAGTTGATCGATTTAGTGCATTTTATGTTTGTTGCATTTTAGGTTAGTGCATTTTATGTTGGTGGAGAGGAAAAAGTAAAATAGGGAAAAGGAAAATAAGTAGAGAAAAAGAAAGGAGAAGAGAAGAAGGGGAGCAGGCGAGGAGAGGAATAAGAGAAAGAAGAAGAAAAAAGAGGAGAAGAAGAAGGAATAGAGGAGCTTCTTCTCCTTTTTCTCCCTCTTTTTCTTCTTCTTCTTAATTTTTTATCGAGGAGCGAGGGTGTCGAGGATCGTAGGGGTTGAGGGTCGGGGAACTGGGGTAGAGGTTCGATTAGTTAAGGGGTCAAGGAATTAGAAAGGTTTACCGGTCGAGGTTCCTATAATTGTCGAAAGTATTGAAGAAATCCATGGCTTCATCATTGGCAGGAAGTAACGCGGCATGATGGTGAAGTCCTCCAAAAGTTGTTACGGAATGGAGTCCGGATAGGATAATTTGCCTTTTGCTTTGAACTTTGTGCCAAAAGCGAATTTGTCTATGCTGGGACTCAGTTCTTTAACTTTGGAGAACTTCATGCCATCATGCTTTATTACTGGCCGCTAATGATGAAGACGTAATTTCAGTGAATCATTTGACACTAAATGACCTCCCGACCCTCGGTGATCTTCGACCCCTTGACCCTCGACGCCGGCTAAATCCCACGACCCTCTACCCTACACATGGCGTCGATGCCCCACGTCACTTGTGGGACCACGGATGTAATGTTCAACGCCCGACCCCCCTCCAGAATAAGCTTCCAACATGTGGGGAAATTCGATATTTACCCTCCCTAGCAGAAGCGTTCTCGAGGCCACCCCCTAACCCTTGAAAGCGTTAGCCGAGAGCCCACCCCCAAACCCTAGAGAAGCGTCAAAGGCCACTAATATGATTCATGTGATTAGCTAGCTAGTTCTCGTTTGCCACGTAATATATCCATGTCATCATGTTTGAATAATAATTGCCATGTTGTAAATGTTTATAGAAACTATGGACACCCAGGAGACGAAGCACAAGAAAGCGTTGTTGAGGGACATAATCACCTAAGGAAGTGATATGGAAATGCTGCTTCGTTGATGTTTCTCGCGACATAGCGATGAATACGGAAGGAGAGAGGGTGAAGAAGCGACTGGCTATGATTTACATGGCTCTGGCGATGACCCAATGCCTTGGAATTACCCAGAAGGAAGAGGGTGAAGAAGTAGGCCGTGAGGAATGACTCCGGTGATCAGTAAACCGAGTCCGGCCGGTATATATATTAGTTAAACTGTCTTGACTAGCTCGTCTTTGTTTTGGTATATATGTACACATATTAATTAACTCTATCTTTGTTCTTTTTTCTAGCCCTCCGGATCGAGCACAACCCGGTAAAGAGCCGAGGCAGAAGAAAAAGTTGAGCTCGGATGAAAAGTTTGAGATCATACAAATCATGCGACTGACCAACCGATTGAACCCTACCCGGACAAAGAAGGCATTTGTTGCTTTCAGGTCTTGAGGTTTTTGGTTAGGGACAAGATCCCGATCGGCATCCACCAATGGTATAAGCCTAAGAACGCAGACCACGAGGTGTCTTGTGTCCAATGATATGCGAGAAAAATGATCTTTGACCGATTTGGTAGTCAAATTTTACCCTACCACTAGGGGATGATCCGGAAGGAAGCCGATGTGAGAGCCATTAATCAAATCTTTATACTTAAGAAGATGGCAGAACTATTAAAGAATTGGAAGAAAGGGCTGTCAATACGTATGTCTGAAAAAATGAGGGTGCAGAATTCAAAGGGCAAATATAGAGAAGATGGGAGATGATTTGGCCGCATTTGTAGCTTCCTAAGACATCCGGAAAGAGTAAAAAGATGTCAGCGACAAACAAGAGAAATGCTTTGCGAAGAAGAAGCTTCACCATCGCTTACGCAGTCGTGGTAAAGCTACCTCGTAGGCCCGGCCTAAAATGGGCCAAAAGTGAGAATGATGCGCTTGATAAAGGGATCGAACCCGAGACAATGAAGCGGCGCAGCCCGTTGCGGACTTGGTTCTTGGGGCCAGCGGATATAGACCCTATAACGAGAGAAGTGCATTTGGGCGGGCGAACAATTGGACATACCCGATCAAGAGGCTTCAGCATTATATCGAAGCGGCGTAGCGACGAGAGATTAGATTCAGGAGCGAGGAGAAGGGCGAGCTCACAATAGCCCTCGGGAATCCTAGCATTTCCACAGACGGACACAGGGAGACACGCCCGGGGCTCCGTTCGTGGAAGGCTGAATTCCCGGAATGTAGAGGTTACAAAACCCATAAGGAGGAAGCGGGCGAGAACTGTCTGGCGCTTAATACGCCGCGAAAGGATAATGGGGCTAGAAGGAACGAGAAGAAGAGCGAAGCGGCCGGTCCCACAACAACTGACGACCTTGAAGCTTCCCCCAAGCTTCCCGCCATCTCAAAGCGGAGAAGAAGCGTGAAAACTACATTTTACTTCAGCCAGAACGACATGCCTGTAGCAGCTCCTGCCCCGGCTATCCCGTGGATGCTATCACGGATGCTTTGAAAATTGCCACCTTATAGGCGCAATGGAGCAATTTGAAGGTCAAAGCGGCTGTTGGCTTTCTGTTTATCCTACTAAACCCGAATCAACTTTTTCACTTTGTAGGCCGATTCGAGGAAGGATGTACTGAGGTGATGGTGGAGTGAAATAACGAGAGGGATTTGAGGACCTCCCGGCTTGACCACCCTACCGGTGAAGGGGAGTATCTCCAGTGGGTTACACTGCTGAAGACTCCATGCCTATGGCGAAAGGATCTCATCAACCTTCCAGGCCCCGGGCCTCCGCACTCCTCCTCCTCCTCCCGTGAGTGAGGCACTCCGCCTCCTCTACCGCCTCCTCCTCCCGTGAGAGTGGCGATCATGGCACTTTCGGTCGGCTCCCTCTCCCGGCGCGTGGCGGCACTCCGTCTCCTTCTCCGCCTGCATCGGTAGCGTCTCGGGCAATAGCCTCACCTCCTTCTCCGCCCTCGTCGGCAAAGGGGCGGAAGAGACCCGCCGCCCGCTCCGGCTGCTCCGTGGCGTCGTAGTCCTTCTCCTCCGCCTATTAAGCAAGGAAAGAAGACATCCGCTTTCCGTCACCTTTCTGCCGGTCTATGATTACAGCCAAAAGCGGGAGGAGATCTGAGATCGGTCCTTCTCACGAAGACTCCGGAGAAGTTACCTGCAAGAGGAGCGAGGAGGCAAACGCGAAGATCGCGCATACCGAAGTGGATGGTGGTTCCAAGGGTTGAAAGCAAAGAGACATCCACCTCCGGAGGAAGAAGGTAGATCCGGTCAAAGCGAAGCGCACTCTAATTTATACGAGCAAAACCACCCAAGTCTCCACTTAGAAGGCAACTATGAGCGCATTATTGGAAAGGCATTTGCCGAAGTGGAGAGATCGGGAGAAAGTATCTTGTCGATGATCAAAGGATGAAAGAGCGACGAGCTGGGGAAACAGTTACTTGCCCAGCTCGGCCCGAACAAGCAGCTACTCGTGCCCCCGCTCGAGGTGCACGCTAAGCGACATACCGATGCGATCCGAGAGATGGTGCCGGTTATGGCAATCCCTCTGATTACCTACCCGGCGATGTACATTATGATTTCTTGAGGTGCGAGATACAAAAGATACTGATGCAGAAGCCTCTGCGTCAAATATGAAAGCTCTCTAACAACGATGATGCGACGAAGATTGCGCGATTGGTACATGAAAACCTGCAAAGAGTGCGAGGTGAGGAATGCTTTGTATGTGAGAGTTAAAAGAATATGACCTCCTTGCAATTGAGCATTGCCTATTCCATTTGAGGAGTTCTGCTCGGTTTTCAATCAATTGGCCCTCGATAAAAACTAGCGGTCACCTGCTCACATACATAAGTAGTACTACTACGTCATTAGAGTATCTCTATATAACTCAGCTCTTTCATTGCATGTATTTATAAATATCCTCACTATATTATGCAGATTGAAAGTCCTTGATATGAAGAAAAAACGAAGTGGGTGATATTGGGTTCAAAAGTACTTATCATATAGATGCAAATGAGGTTAAATATCGTCTTGGCCAGAAACCGAGGCCAACTTACTACGATGGTTGGAAATAAATGAACACAAAAAATATATTCTCTTTCCTTACAACTTCTACGTGAGTATTCTTGTCTTAATGGCATGTTAGTTTCCCTTATTTGAGTCCAGGTTATAGTAATGTAATATTGATGAGTTATGCATGCGTTTGAGTTCCACTATATTCTCCTAGAGATTAAGCTTGAAGCGGGGAGTAGTAAGCATCTTAGAATTTCGAGGAAAAGATCCCAAAGGAGTATCTGGAGATGGTAAAATATCGAGAAGTAAAGTTCGTCGATCATTATCCACCATATCGACCTTTGTTCATTTACGATATCAAGTAATTATTTTTCTTGTATGGCAGGGCTTGGGAAAATTCACCAAAAAAGCTAGGGACTACCGAGAAGAAGCTGCAATTTAGAGACCCGGTAAGTACTATATAATAGCATATTCCAACGCATCTCCTAGTGATTCAGCGCTAGTTTCATCAATACCATTTAATGCTTGCTTGCTAATTATCAGTTTGATTGACCTACATTTCTTATGAAGTGGTTGTGGTAGGAACAAGGGAATGATTTACATGGATACTTTTCGTTTTGCGAGTCCATCCGCCACCCGACCTGTGAGAGGGCTACTCCGACAAACAATATGAAATCGTAAATAGTAAAATATTCACGATTTTATTTTGTACCATCATTTTGTGTTGAGTTTCATTCATTCATGCTGCTATATATATATATATATATATATATATATATATATATATATATGTATTGACCCCTTTCTAAAAATTAGATGTTTCCGGGCGGGATGAACTCCCTGCTTGCGGTCGCATCGCGAAGCAATTCAAGAGGAATTGGCGGCATTCTTTCTTGACCATGTGATGCGCTGAAGGCGGAGAATACTATGTGGATAGCAGCGTCCGCATTGTAAAAAGATAATTATTGTATATATGTAGCGGTAGTGTCGGATAGATGCATCACGAGAACTTATTTATTCGACCAATCCTCTCGGAGAAAAGGGAGAGGTGTCGATATCACTTCTCTCTGTATGCATGCTATGTTCACTTGTGATCTTACATTTTGGCTTAATTACTATTTCGCTAGCATGTCTGAATTAGTCCTCTCTATCTACGTATGTATAGTGCGTAGCGTCGACCAAGCACGGACAAAAGAAAGGACACTTTTCTCTATTAATTAGCTAGCTATAGCACAATATATGAAACACCTAAATTAACCCCCAAAACCCCCAAACCCCCCCCTCTCTTTTGAAAAAAGCAAAAACCAAAGCCAAAGAAATCTTGTGCGTGGATGCCTATTGGTCCCGGTTGGTGCCTGTGGGACCAAAACCCTCCTACTGAGCTCAGCGGACAGGCCCGCGTGGAGGCCCATACATCGATTGGATGAGAACGGGACTAAAGTGAGGTATTAAATACCGACCCTTTAGTCCCGGTTCACGAACCCGAGACTAAAAACCTATGAACCCGGGACTATAGGCCCTTTTTTCTACTAGTGGTATAGCACCAGCATGAACCGCTGTCAAGTTCGGATCATGTGGAGGTCGTTTGGTACTCCAACGGTTAACCGGGTAACCGCATAAAGCCTCTTTAGTGTGCAGCCCAACACCCCTTCCAAAGTGGCCCCAAAACCCGAGCAAACTCCCTCCATGCTCTTGGTGCGTTCGATCCGCGATCGTGTGGTAGCTGCTCCTCATTTGGACTCTCCTAGCTCCTTCTACCTATAAATATGTGTCTCCCTCCGTTTTCTCGCGCCAAATCAAACAACAAAATCCCCCCCTTGCGCCGCTTTGGGCGTGTCCACCCCGCCGCCCGGACGCGTCACCGCCCGCCTCCACGTCGCCCGGACCAATCCGGGGCGCCGCAATCGCCGCCGTCCCGCGTCCAACCCTGCGCGCCACGTGGCCTGATCCACAGCGCCCCGCCCGCCCGGCCGCCGAGCCGCTCCGGCCCCCGGCCAGCCGGCAGCCTTCTGCATTGCCGGCCCGGCCGCGGAGCAGCGCACCCGCCAGCCTCGCGCGCCGCCCGGCCGCGCCCTCCCTCCGTCGCGGGGCCTGCGCCTCGCCGCCCGCCTCTCCTCCGGCCGCCCGGCCGCGTCCGCCCTCCTCACCGGCCTCCCGCGCCCGTCCGGCCTCACTTGATGCTGCGGATCGGCGAGGCGACGGATCAACGCCCGGCTCCTCCCGGCTCTCCCTCGTCCTCCGGCCACCTCATCTCCTCTCCGGCGAGCTCTCCGGCCCGGATCGCGGCGAGTTGACTCCCCCCCCCTCCAAAAAATCCACCATGTCGCGGCGTTTTCATCGTTATCATGCCATATTCATCATGTCATATCTTTGCATCCGTAGCTCCGTTTTTGTCGTGTAATATGTCAAATTGTTCATCTCAATGAGTATATCATTTCATCTCATTTCATCATTTTAATTTTGAGCTCATCTTTATGCCCGAAATGCTGTTGGAAGGGCTATGTGATGTTAGTTTCTGTTTCTTAACAGAACTTGCACTTTTGTTATTTTGCCATGATTGATGTGTGCATCCTATGAATTTGAGTCCTACATGTGTTTTTGTAATATGCCATGCCATCTTTCCAGGGTGTATGCCATGTATTTTTGTGATCTATGTGGTGACTAGCACAAGCATGCAAAGTAGGTGTCCTCGATGTTGTCAAGCTTCCAAATTGCTTTTGCTGATATTTTGATGCCATGTTAACTTGATGCTACCGAGATATCCATGCATATTTTGAGATACTTCAGTAAGGATGTTTTGTTAAACATGTCTTTCTCTATCCATCCATGTCCTTGGTTGCAATTATCGAGTCAATCGAGCTCTACTTTTGCTATCAAATGTTTCCTGGCAGATTGTTTACATGTTATTCAATTTTGCCAAGGTTGTTGTGGTTGATCCATGTATGCTATGTTATTGTTCTTGCCATGTATGTCTTCTATGCCATGTCTTCTTGATGTATGTATGCTTAGTTTATCATTTAAGGCTCTGTAGTGAGTGCATTGAGCTTGTAAACATGCCTACTTGTTATCAGTTTTTGACATGCCATGTTGCTGAATCTGTTAACGGAACTTTCAATGTTGACATGGGTGTTACTATATTTTCTGATCATTTTTGGCTTATGGTCAATAAGGGACTTTTGTTCTATGCTTGGAGTAGACTCATTCCATGCCATATTTTGCTATTTTAAGTTCTTGTAGCATGTAGTTTTGCTGCCCTGAACATTGCTACCTGATGCTGTTTTTGTCATGTCCAGCCTGATATTTTGTGCACTTTTGCCATGCTTGTTTGAACCTGTTATGATGTATTTTAGCCGTAGCTCAGTGATCATCTTTTGTCAAGCATCTTGTGTAGATCACTGCCATATACTTTGTTAGTACGTTTGGGTGCAGTAGCTTAATTTCTTGTTGCTTGCTAAGTGGCATCATGCTGTTAATGGCAGATTTGTGCCATTCTTGTTTTGCTTGTCATTTGCTAACCGTGCATCCGATTCCGGTTATCTTTATATCGATTTCAACCAAATCATCTCAGCTTTCAAAGTGGCATACTTGGTTTGCCAAGTTGATGCCTGGTTCATTATTTTCCTTTTCGAGCCGCATAATCGCATTGCATATCACATCTCGCATATCATGTCATGTTTTGCATCATGTTGCTTGTGCATTGCACCGTGATTTATTGTGGTTCCTTTCTTTGTGTTGTTGCTTTGGGTAGAGCCGGGAGACGAGTACGTGAACGAGGAACCCGTTGAGAACGCTTACGAGGATCAAGCATTCGACAACTCTGAGAACATTGCAGGCAAGATGACCATACCCTCGAAATCACTTCTATCTTTGCTATGCTAGATGCTCGCTCTTTTGCTATGCCTATGCTGTGATGCCTACCACTTTCTATATCATGCCACCAATATTGCCATGTCAGCCCCTAACCATCCTTTCCTAGCAAACCGTTGATTGGCTATGTTACCGCTTTGCTCAGCCCCTCTTATAGCGTTGCTAGTTGCGTGAAGAAAGTTTGTTCCTTGTTGGAACATGGAGATGTTGTTCCTTATTGGAACATGTTTACTTGTTGGGAATATCACAATATATATCTGCTATAATTAACACATCTATATACTTGGTAAAGGGTGGAAGGCTCGGCCTTATGCCTAGTGTTTTGTTCCACTCTTGCCACCCTAGTTTCCGTCATACCGGTGTTATGTTCCTTGATTTCGCGTTCCTTACGGTTGGGTGATTTATGGGACCCCCTTGACATGATTAAACTTTTGAATAAGACTCCTCCAAAGAAGGCCCAACTTTGGTTTTACCATTTGCCACCTAAGCCTTTTCCCCGGGTTTCATGCGAGCCCGAGGGTCATCTTTATTTTAACCCCGGACCGTTGCTCCTTCGAGTCGGCCCAACCTGGCGATGTCCGGCGCCCCTGAGCAATCCAGGGTCAATGCCAACCCGACGCCTTGCCCATCCGGTGTGCCTCGAGAACGAGATATGTGCAGCTCCTATCGGGATTTGTCGGCACATTCGGGCGGCTTTGCTGGTCTTGTTTTATTGCTGTCGAAATGTCTTGTAGTCCGGGATTCGAGATTGATCGGGTCTTCCCAGAGAAGGAATATCCTTCGTTGACCGTGAGAGCTTATAATGGGCTAAGTTGGGACACCCTGCAGGTAATATCTTTCAAAGCCGTGCCTGCGGTTATGAGGCGTATGGGAATTTGTTAATGTCCGGTTGTAGAAAACCGAAGTTGACCTCAAATAAAATACACATCAACCGCGTGTGTAACCGTGATGGTCTCTTCTCATGAGTCTGGGAAGTGAACACGGTGTTGGAGTTATGTCGACGTAAGTAGTTCAGGATCACTTCTTGATCGCTACTAGCTTCACGACCGTGCTTTGCTCCTCTTCTCGCTCTCTTTTCATGAAGTAGCCACCATATATGCTAGTCGCTGTCTGCAGCTCCACCGCACTACTCTGTCCTTCCTATAAGCTTAAATAGTCTTGATCTCGGGTGTGAGATTGCTGAGTCCCGTGACTCCACAGATACTTCCAAAACGATTCTGGTGCCGACGATGCCAAAGGCAGTGACTCAACCGAGCTCAAGTGGGAGTTCGACGAGGAACGTGGTCGTTACTATGTGTTTTTTCCTGATGATCAGTAGTGGTGCTCAGCTTGGGACGATCGGGATCTGTGTAGCATTTGGGGTATCTTCTTTTATTTTGGTTCCGTAGTCGGACCACGAGTGTACTCTGAATGATGGATGTTTAATTATGTATTGTGTGAAGTGGCATTTGTAAGCCAACTATGTATCTCTTTCCCTATTTATTACATGGGTTGTGTGAAGATTACCTCACTTGCGACATTGCTTTCAATGCGGTTATGCCTCTAAGTCGTGCCTCGACACGTGGGAGATATAGCCGCATCGAGGCGCTATGTTGGTAATCGAGCCTTCCCGACTTAGGAGCCCCCTACTTGATTGTTTCTTTGGCGTTGTTGAGTCTAGAATGGAAAAATGTTTTGAGTCTTAGGATTATATATATCGGGGAGTAGGATTCTTTTACTTCCCGGTCCCTTAAATAAGCTCTGCAGGAGGTCTCCCTGACGAGAAGTTTTGACTCTTCTCTCCTCAATTTTCACTAAATTTTTTTTAGGATCACGTGGGTATCTTGGAATCGTTCCGATGGTTTTGTGACGAGAACATTGTTCTTGGTGCCTCCTGACATTTAGGGGTTGTGGCAGTGTCCCGGGGAGATGAGCTCCGAGGTGTTGTCGTCACAATTTTATCGTTGCAGTTCTGGAATACCTGAGTTTTGCCGACATCGAAATCTCTTTTGTGCAGTTGTTGGTGAGATAACCCCGATAGCCCAGTACTGAGGAGAGTGCGGGAGTATTGCCATGACTTGTATAATGGATGTTTTTTGAAGGTCGAGGTACACGATTTCCGAGGATTTCTTGGTTATGTGTTGACGGATGGATACAGCTGGATCTAGGTATTGTTAGTTTGGGTGATATATTTTGTGTCCCATGTATCCCCAACACCAGATTGCATAACCAGAAAGTTTCGGGAGTTTATAGGTGGGAATTCTAGTAGCTTACAGGATATCTTTCCGACAGATGTATGATTTGAGATTGGGGTTCAAAGTTTAGTGGTCCGCCCATTCAAGGTCTATATACATTGGTCGCGAGACGTCTTAAAGAAACATTGGCTATGAAGAATCGGGGACGTCTTGTATGTCATTCGTGATTTGCCGCTATATCGTCAGGCCCGTGGGCCCCACCATAACACTTTGGGCTAAATCTCTATCATGTGTTTGTTCCGGCTCATTCTAGAAGCCAATCTTTTGTTTTCAGTTGTGATATTCGATTTGTTTCTAAGACAGATGTTGTTTCCATATCCTTTATCTAAGTGGCTTCTCACCTTAATGGACGTGTGATGATTAACTTTGGAATTCATTCGTTCGTTCTTGTTCGAATGTTTATTGTGAAGACTATATGTTGCAATTTCTATCCGTTGATTCAACTTGTCTATTTGTCTATCAAAGGACTAACGGATGTCACCCTCTTCAGATGGCTCCGCCAACGCGTCTGAATCCGGATCGCAATGATGGGGACCAACAACCCTCCACCTCCACCTCCGCCTCCAGAGGCTGGCAAGCTATCATGGCAGCCACCAATGCCAATGCTCGAGATGATTTTGCAGCTCTTGCAAGAACGTACTCAAGGGCAAGGCAATCAAGGAAATCGAGGTCAAGGCAACAATCAGCCGCACTTTGCTACTCTCGGTCGGTTCCTCGCTAATCAGCGAAGTCTTTCGGTTTACGTCGAGGCCACAGACACGACGATTGGCTTGTGGACATCTCGCAAGCATTTTGATTGTAGCAATGTCGAGACACGAGGACTTTGTCAAGTTTGCATCGTTTCAACTCAAGGATCAAGCTGGCGAGTGGTACCAAAGAATACAAAGATTCGAGAGGAGGTTGTGCCATTACAGGATGAGTTCCGCTGTGATTTCAGAGCTCATCACATTCCGAAAAGTGTTGTTGAGAGCAAGCGTGAGGAGTTCCGCAATCTCAAGCAGGGCAACATGTGCATCTATCAATACAATATCCGGGGCCTTCGAAGCTTCGCTTCGCTTTGCTAAGCAAGACGTGCACTGATGAAAAGAGTATGATCTATCAATTCAGAGGTGGTCCGGAGAGAAGATCTGCAATTAGCTCTTGTGCTTTTTGGGCTAGATAAGTATGATGATTTCTACAACATGGCACTTTGAAGCAAGAAGCTGCCCAGCTCAAATGTGAGGCTTCTAAGAAGAGAATCGGGGATGCTGTTCGGTCTTCTTCTTCCTCTCAAGTGGCAGCTAAGCGTGAAGTTTTACCTTCCTCCTCCTCCGTTCCGTCGGCCTTATCGTGAGAAGAACTCAGGTGGCGTGGATCTTCCCACCCACCCAACCACAGCTATCGTAACAAGTCTAATTCTCAAGCTCCAAGGTCAAGTGCTCCTTACCACCGTCCGCTCTACGAGGTGACTTGCAACAAATGTCGGCAGAAAGGTCACTATGCGAACAAATGTTTCAACCAGAGGCGCCTTCCGCCTCCTCCTCTGTGAAATCTTCCAAAGAATGCAAAGGGTCAAGCATAATCCCAAGTCTGCCAAGGTGAATATGATGAATGCAGCTCAAGCAGAGGAATCTTCGATGTGATCATGAGTAATCTCTCGATTAATGATATTCCTGCAAAGTTTTATTTGATACTTTGGTGCATCTATTTCTTTCATATCAAGACCTTTTGCATCCATGAACAATTTGCATACTGTCGATCTGCCTAAGCCGATAGCGGTTTCCTCTCCGGGTTTGTTCATGAATACAAAAATGATGGCTCCGGATGTTTCTATCAAGATGGGCAACTATAGATTTCTTTCTTCTCCAATGGTTCTTGGCGACTCGGATATTGATCTTATTCTCGGGATGGACTGGCTTTCTCAGCACAAAGCTCAGCTTGATTGTGCTGCCAGGGAAATTCAATTGACTCACTCTTCTAATGATGTGATCATCTATGCCGCTCGTGATGAAACCATTCGGTTGTTTTCTCTCAATGAGAAGGGCGAACTGAATGCTATCTCTCAGATTCCAGTCGTTTGTGAGTACCAAGATGTCTTTCCAGAAGAGCTTCCGGGTATGCCTCCTCATCGGCCAGCTTGAGTTCGTTATCGATCTTGAGCTCGCATCGAACCCGTTTACCAAACGTCCATACAAGCTTGGACCTGATGAGCTGAGGAATTGAAGAAGCAGCTCGATGAACAAGAGCGTCTGGTTTGATCGGACCGAGTTCATCTCCTTGGGGTTGTGGTGTTCTTTTTGTCCGGAAGAAGGATGGCACGGACCGACTTTGCGCCGACATTACCGTCCATTGAATAAGAAGACTATCAAGAACAAGTATCCACTTCCCAACATCAATGAGCTTTTCGAGCAACTCAAAGGGGCTAAAGTGTTCTCCAAGCTTGACCTTCCGTATGGGTTATCATCAGATTCGCATTCGTGAACAAGATATTCCCAAGACAAAGCATTCGTAACAAGCTTTGGTTCTTATGAATATCTTGTCATGTCCTTCGGCCTCGTCAATGCTCCTCCAACATTCTCTCGGATGATGAATTTCATCTTCAACCCCTACACCAATGAATTCGTCTTGGTCTATCTTGATGATATTTTGGTCTTCTCCAAGAATAAGAAGGATCATGCCAAACATTTGCGATTGGTGCTAGACAAACCTCGTAGAGTATCAATTCTATGCTAAGTTCTCCAAATGTGAATTTTGGCTGGATGAAGTGCTTTATCTTGGTCATATCATCTTCGCCAAGGGCATCGCTGTTAATCCCCAGAAGGTGTCCGCAATTGTGAATTGGGAACCTCCTCGTAATGTCAAGCAGCTCCATGACTTTCTTGGTCTTGCAAGCTATTGTCAAGATTCGTTGAGAACTTCTCCAAGATTGCAAAGCCTCTTTCCAACCTCCTCCGTAAGCATGTGAAGTATGTCCGGGTCTCCCGAGTGTGATGTTGCTTTCAATACCCTTAAAGAGAAACTTCGTCACAGCTCTGTTTGACTCCTCCCGAATCCAAGCCATTCAAGTTTTTACGTGATGCTTCTCTGCAAGGTCTCGGTGCAGTGTTAATGCAAGAGAAGAGAGTTGTGGCTTATACCTCTCGCCAGTTGAAGCCCAACGAAAAGAACTACCCCACTCATGATCTTGAGTTGGCGGCAGTTGTCCATGCATTGATAACGTGGAGACATCTCTTGTTGGGTAGGAAAGTGGACATTTTCACCGATCACAAGAGTCTCAAGTACATTTTCACTCTGCCCAACCTCAACCTCAGGCAGACTCGATGGGTCGAAATGATTCAAGAGTACAACCCAAGTATTGAATATACTCCTGCAAGGCCAATGTCATTGCAGATGCTTTGAGCGGGAAGGCTTATCGCAGCAGTCTAATCCTCAAGCCCTTCCAACCGGATCTCTGTGAAGCTTTCCATAAGCTGAATCTTCAAGTTGTTCCTCAAGGCTTTCTTGCCAACCTCATAGTCTCTCCTACTTTGGAAGATCAGATTCGTGAGGCTCAACTTCTGGATACCATGGCGAAAAAGGTGAAAGCGTGGTATCGACAAGGGCATTTCCAAGTACAAGTGCTTCCACGTTGATGACAAAGATACTCTTTTCTTTGAGGACCGGATTGTGGTTCCAAAGGGTGATCTATGAATAGTCATTATGAACGAGGCTCACAATTCGCTTCTATCCATTCATCCTGGAAGTACGAAGATGTACCATGACCTCAAGCAGTCATATTGGTGGACTCGAATGAAGCGAGAAATTGCTCAATTCGTGAATGAATGTGATGTCTGCGCGAAGAGTGAAAGCAGAACACCAACGACCAGCTGGTCTCCTTCAACCTCTTGCTATTCCGTAATGGAAGTTTGATTATATTGAAATGGACTTCGTGATTTGGATTTCCAAAGTCCAAGCGTGGAAATGATGCTATCTTCGTTGTCATTGACAAACTCACTAAAGTGGCTCATTTTCTTCCTATCAAAGAATCTATCACAGCAGCTCAGTTGGCAGAGCTATACACCTCCAGGATTGTCTCCTTGCATGGCATTCCACAAGTGATCTCTTCAGACCGTGGCAGCATCTTTACCTCCAAGTTCTGGGATTCTTTTCGAAGGCCATGGGCACCAACATTCGCCTTCAAAGACAGCCTTCCATCCTCAAACAAGTGGCCAAGTTGAGCGAGTAAATCAAATCCTTGAAGATATGCTCGTGGCTTGTGTCATTTCCTTCGGTATGAAGTGGGAGGATTGTCTTCCAAATGCCGAGTTCTCCTACAACAACAGCTTCCAAGAGAGTTCTGGCAAGGCCCCATTCGAAATTCTCTATGGCAGAAAGTGCCGTACTCCTCTCAATTGGTCTGAGACAGGTGAACGCCAACTTCTTGGCAATGACTTGATCACAGAAGCAGAAGAAATGTGCCAAGTCATTCGTGAGAATCTCAAAGCCGCGCAATCGCGCTAGAAGAGCTATTATGATGATAAGCACCGTGATGTGGCTTTTGAAATCGGAGACCATGTCTACCTCGCGTCTCTCCAATGAAAGGCACTTTCGCCGCCCGGTATCAAAGGGAAGCTTGCCCCTAGATACGTGGGTCCTTTCAAGATAATTGGCAAAAGAGGCGATCTCGCCTATCAACTTGAGCTTCCATCCAACTTTGCAAACGTGCACGATGTGTTTCACGTGTCACAGCTTCGCAAGTGCTTCAAGACTCCTGAACGCACTATCAACTTCGAAGAAATTGACCTTCAAGAAGATCTCTCTTATCATGAGCAACCCGTTGCTATTCTTGAAGAAACCGAGCGCCAAGACTCGCAACAAGTCAATCAAATTCCTGAAAGTGAAGTGGTCACACCATTCCGACCGAGAAGCTACCTGGGAGCGCGAGGATCACCTCCGTTCCGAATATCCGGAGTTCTTTCAGTCCTAGATCTCGGGACGAGATCCTCTTGTAGTGGTGGAGCGTTGGAACACCCCGGATGTAACTTCCCATATTTGTAACTCCAACTCTTGCCATTTTCGGCATTGTGTTATGATATTCCCTCCGTGGTTGGGTTTTTCTTCATTTTGCATTTTGTCCATGTCATGCATTTCATATCGTGTCATCATGTGCATCGCATTTGCATACGTGTTCGTCTCATGATTCCGAGCATTTTCCCCGTTGTCCGTTTTGCAATCCGACACTCCTATCTCCCCCGGTGGCCCCTTTTACGTTTTTCCGTGTGCGGGCATTAAACCTTCTTGGAATGGACCGAGGTTTGTCAAGTGGCCTTGGTATACCAACCGTAGACCACCGGTCAAGTTTCGGGTCATTTGGAGCTCGTTTTGTACTCCAACGGTTAACCGCACTCTCGCAAAGGCCTCTTTTAAGTTGCAGCCCAACACCCCTTCAAAACAGCCCAATAACCCATCTAAGTCACTTCCATGCTCTCCGTCGTTCGATCACGATCGTGTGGGCGAAAATTACACCTCATTTGGACTCTCCTAGCTCCCTCTATGCCTATTTAAACACCTCCCCCGTCCAAATCCGGGTCTTCTTCCCCGAAACCCTAGTCTTCCTCCCTCCGTGCGCCGGACACGTCCATCGCGCCCGACATAATCGCCGCCGCCCGCAGCAGTGGGCCATACACCTGTCACTTGCCGCCCACTGCTGCCAGCTGCCCAGCCACGGCCGGCCGGCCAAGGCTGCCCGGCACATGACCAGCGCCCCTCGCCGCCCGAGCTCCCGCGCCCGCCCGGCCGCCCGCCCGCCGCCCTGTCGGCGCCGTCGCCGCATCCCGGCCGTCGCCACCGCCCGTCGCCGCCCGCCCGGCCCTCGGCCACCGGCTCGCCAGCGCCGCCTCCTCCGCCGGGCGCCCGGACTCGGCCCGCCTCCTCTCCTCGGCCCGGCCGAACTCCGAGCTGCGCCGCGCCCGTCGCCGTCCCGATCCGATCGGGCCGGATCCCGATCCGGAGGGTTGACTTTCTCTTCGCCCCCTCTTTTCTTCTAAGTTTTTCATCTCGTGGGTTATTTTGTGTCATTTTCATCATAGTATAACTCTGTCATCGTAGCTCCATTTTTTGCGTGTAATATATCAAAATGTTCGACCCGAAGAGTAGATCATTTCGTCTCATTGCATCATTTTCATTTGAGCTCATCGTGATGCCCGAAATGCTATTGGAAGAGGGCTATGTGATGTTAGTTTCTGTTTCTTAACAGAACTTGCACTTTTGTTATTTTTGCCATGATTAATGTCTGCACCCTATGAATTTGAGTCCTACATGTGTTTTGTAATATGTCATGCCATCTTTCCAGGAGTGTATGCCATGTATTTTTGTGATCTATGTGGTGACTAGCACAAGCATGCAAAGTAGGTGTCCTGATGTTGCTGTTTCCAGCTCTGTTTTGCTGATATTTTGATGCCATGTTAACTTGATGCTACCGAGAGATCCGTGCATATTTTGAGATACTTAAGTAAGGATGTTTTGTTAAACATGTCTTGCTCTATCCATCCATATCCTTGTTTGCAATTATGGAGTAACATAGCTTGAGTCAATCGAGCTCTACTTTTGCTATCAAATGTTTCCTGGCAGATTGTTTACATGTTATTCAATTTTGCCAAGGTTGTTGTGGTTGATCCATGTATGCTATGTTACTGTTCTTGCCATGTATGTTTTCTATGCCATGTCTTCTTGATGTATGTATGCTTAATTTATCATTTAAGGCTCTGTAGTGAGTGCATTGAGCTTGTAAACATGCCTACTTGTTATCAGTTTTTGACATGCCATGTTGCTGAATCTGTTAACGGAACTTTCAATGTTGACATGGGTGTTACTATATTTTCTGATCCTTTTTGGCTTATGGTCAGTAAGGGACTTTTGTTCTATGCTTGGAGTAGATTCATTCCATGCCATATTTTGCTATTTTAAGTTCCTGTAGCATGTAGTTTTGCTGCTCTGAACATTGCTACCTGATGCTGTTTTTGCCATGTCCAGCCTGATATTTTGTGCACTTTTGCCATGCTTGTTTGAACCTGTTATGATGTGTTTTAGCTGTAGCTCAGTGATCATCTTTTGTCAAGCATCTTGTGTAGATCACTGCCATATCCTTTGTTGGTACGTTTGGGTGCAGTAGCTTAATTTCTTGTTGCTTGCTAAGTGGCATCATGCTGTTAATGGCAGATTTGTGTCATTCTTGTTTTCCTTGTCATTTGCAAACCGTGCATCCGATTCCGGTGATCTTTATATCGATTTCAACCGAAATCATCTCATCTTTCCAGTGGCATACTTGGTTTGCCAAGTTGATGCCTGGTTCATCATTTTCCTTTCGGGCGACTTTTACGCATTGCATATCACATCTCGCATATCATGTCATGTTTTGCATCATGTTGCTTGTGCATTGCACACCGTGATTTATTGTGGTTCCTTTGTTTGTGTTGTTGCTTTGGGTAGAGCCGGGAGACGAGTACGTGAACGAGGAACCCGTTGAGAACGCTTACGAGGATCAAGCATTCGACAACTCTGAGAACATTGTAGGCAAGATGACCATACCCTCGAAATCACTTCTATCTTTGCTATGCTAGATGCTCGCTCTTTTGGTATGCCTATGCTGCGATGCCTACCACTTGCTATATCATGCCACCCATATTGCCATGTCATCCCCTAACCATCCTTTCCTACCAACCGTTGATTGGCTATGTTACCGCTTTGCTCAGCCCCTCTTATAGCGTTGCTAGTTGCAGGTGAAGCGGAAGTTTGTTCCTTGTTGGAACATGGAGATGTTGTTCCTTATTGGAACATGTTTACTTGTTGGGAATATCACAATATATATCTTCTATAATTAACACATCTATATACTTGGTAAAGGGTGGAAGGCTCGGCCTTATGCCTGGTGTTTTGTTCCACTCTTGCCACCCTAGTTTCCGTCATACCGGTGTTATGTTCCTTGATTTCGCGTTCCTTACACGGGTTGGGTGATTTATGGACCCCTTGACAGTTCGCTTTGAATAAGACTCCTCCAAAGCAAGGCCCAACTTTGGTTTTACCATTTGCCACCTAAGCCTTTTCCCCGGGTTTTCGCGAGCCCGAGGGTCATCTTTATTTTAACCCCGGACCGGTGCTCTTCGAAAGTCTTGGCCCAACTGGCGATGTCCGCGCCCCTGGGCAATCCAGGGTCTATGCCAACCCGACGTCTTGCCCATCCGGATGTGCCCTGAGATCGAGATATGTGCAGCTCCTATCGGGATTTGTCGGCACAATCGGGCGGCTTTTCTGGTCTTGTTTTATTGCTGTCGAAATGTCTTGTAGTCCGGGATTCCGAGACTGATCGGGTCTTCCCGGTAGAAGGAATATCCTTCGTTGACCGTGAGAGCTTATAATGGGCTAAGTTGGGACACCCCTGCAGGGTAATATCTTTCAAAGCCGTGCAGCGGTTATGAGGCAGATGGGAATTTGTTAATGTCCGGTTGTAGAAAACCCGAAGTTGACCTCAAATAAAATACACATCAATCAGCGTGTGTAACCGTGATGGTCTCTTCTCGGCGGAGTCCGGAAGTGAACACGGTGTTGGAGTTATGTCTCGGCGTAAGTAGTTCAGATCACTTCTTGTTCGCTACTAGCTTCACGACCGTGCTTTGCTCCTCTTCTCGCTCTGTTTTGCTAAGTAGCCACCTTATATGCTAGTCGCTTGCTGCAGCTCCACTGTAATACTCTGTCCTTCCTATAAGCTTAAATAGTCTTGATCTCGCGGGTGTGAGATTGCCGAGTCCCGTGACTCACGAGATACTTCCAAAACAGTTGCAGTGCCGATGATGCCGGTGCGGGTGACTCAACCGAGCTCAAGTGGGAGTTCGACGAGGAACGTGGTCGTTACTATGTGTTTTTCACGATGATCGTGAGTGGTGCCCAGTTGGGACGATCGGGGATCTGTGTAGCATTTGGGGTATCTTCTTTTATTTTGGTTCCGTGAGTCGGACCTTGAGTGTACTCAATGATGGATGTTTAATTATGTACTGTGTGAAGTGGCGCATCGTAAGCCAACTATGTATCTCTTTCCCCTATTTATTACATGGGTTGTGTGAAGATTACCTCACTTGCGACATTGCTTTCAATGCGGTTATGCCTCTAAGTCGTGCCTCGAGACGTGGGAGATATAGCCGCATCGAGGGCGTTACATGGAGCCCAAGCCGGCGTCACCACCAGAGCCTTTGATAGGCGAGGACCAACTTTAGTCAGGATAAGTGTACTAGATGTTCCGCTTCAAAATGGCCAATTGTTGGCACCCTTCCCGCTCAATATTTGGGAAGAGGCCCAGGGCCTTTGCCTATAAATAGGACTAGCCACCCACAGGGTAGGGGGATCGGTGATCCGAAATCTTGAATCAGCAGAGAGAGAGAGAGAGAGAGAGAGAGAGAGCGACTGAACTCCCCCTAGCAGTTCATCGTGACCGCCAAGAAATGTAATTCCCTGGCGAGGTTGTTCTTCCTTGTATTGTTCATCATCAGCTCAAGAGGCAATCCACCACACCACGCACTGGAGTAGGGTGTTACACCACAATGGTGGCCCGAACCAGTATAAACCTTGTGTCTCTTGTGTTGTCCTTTTAGTAGTTTAGATCCTAGCGAGGCGACGAGGCACAGGTAGGTAGGAGGCGAGATCTCCGAGCGCACCCCAGAGTTCGAACCTAGAGGGTCTGCCGGAACCCGAAATCCGACAATCATCATAGAAAATAAAATGCCTAGTCCCACATGCAAGCAGTCATGTCAGCATCTTCTGTGCCCATATGTCAGTAACGTTGACCGGTCAATATGGCTTAGTCATCCATAAGTATTGCACGAGCTTATGCTTTAGGATTTTGTGTGGGGAGCGCTACCTGGCTCTCCCGGTTTCTTAGATTTACTAGCTCTTTCGACGCGAAATGGGTGATGAAGATCTTGACCGTGTGGGGCAACGCGACCAGAGCGAAGCGCTCCACACTTCTTGTGTCAGCGTCCTGGTGGATTATGCCCGGCATAGGGAGCAGGACATCAGATTCATGCGGGTTGGCGTACGGTTTGATGTCCAAGCGAGAGTTTGAATGGCAGCATGTCGGAACCGTAGCTCGTTTGTGGATCCATGCTTTAACTCTCGGAGAATGGTGCAATGAGTCTCTCCACAAAGGAGAGAAACCAAGCATGGTCGGGCATACCTGCAATCTCCACATCCATCTTGAAGCAAAGATCAATGGGCCCGGCTCGCACAGAACGGCTCTAGGGGTGGACGAGCAGGCGAAAACATGGGGAGCACATGTTGCCAAGAGCAACACGAGCACGCACCTCGGGGGAGAGGGAACCTGATAAGGAAACCCTCTAGTAGGTGGCGGTGTACGGAGAATTCGGCTGGGCGAGCAGGAATTGGGTGGCGAGAATGGCGGCGACCTTAACATAGGAGACACTATAGCAGTTGCCGCCCAGAGTGGCAAGCAGGGCCCTCTGCTTCAAGGCCTCCTCAACATTCATCATCTCGGCAAACCGAGGTAGGAAGCAGAATGTGCCATGTAGGCGGAAAGCAAGGTGGCCGGATAGGGGAACAGCGGCGATGGAGTGAGGAAGACGCAGTGGGCAAAGCAGCATAGACGGGAGACGATGAGCGCGATCAGAAGGACGCGGGCCGGCTCGGGCCATCAACGCTGAAGGACAATGGCGTTAGAGACTTGAGAGAGAGCAATGACTATTAAGGGGGTCATGGTGGTGCTTGGCCAAGGGGCATCAGACGGGCAACGCGAGCGCCAATAACGTGTAGCATTTCTAAGCAAACCAATAATGTGTAGCATTTCTCAGCATACCTATAGCATGCCTTGGCCTTGTGGACGTAGTACCGACAACACTACTATATATTCCCAAATTAGCATGCTACTGTTTGGAAACTTTAGTAAATGATACACTCGACGCCCTATGTTATAGGTTTGCTGAGAAATGATACAGCTATGGACCACATCATACAGAATTAAGTTACAGTTATGTGTGGTAGTTTTCGCTTGGACGTGAAATTAGAAGGAGGGCCCGTAGCTGAATTCAAGGGGAAGAGATATACCTGGCCATGGCAGCCTGGCCCGAACGGCCCAACCCGACCCGGCCGAAAAAAGCCCGACCTGGCCTGGCCTGACCTTGCCACGGGTCGGGCCCAGGCCTAGGTTTTTAGCCGAATGGCCAGGACGGGCTCCAGCTTGTCATATTTGCAATTTAAGAAAGAGGCATGGCCTGAGGCCCGATGGGCATTTTAATTGATGAGCCAGGCTTGGGACTGAAAACTAGGCCCGACGGCCGAGCCGGGCCTAGGCCTAGGCCTAGGTTTTCTGCTTCGACCTTTGTTAGGCCCGGCCTGAGTTATGCCCAGGTATAGGAGGGAAGATTGGTTAGAGTGAGTGTCGGTGTACTAGAGTAGGGGTACCCTAGTATCCCGTACTCGTGCCTGCAGACGATTCTTGACACCAGCGGCAAGGTTTGCCTCGTCACCGCCAATATCCTCCGTGGCTCCGTTGGAGCCCTTCAAGAACAAAGTATTTGATTGAGAAGACAAGGCCCCGACAAGAGGAGCTTGTCGGGAAGGCCCCTCCAGGCACGCAGAAGACAAGGCCCCCGCAAGAGGAGCATGCCGGGAGGGCTCAGGCCGCGACAAGCCTCCGGGCGCGACAAGGATTCGCCGTGGCAAGGAGCTTGCCTTGACATGCAACTTCTCTCCGTCTCCGCTCCAGCTCACCCAGTGACGTATCGCCACGGGACCGTTCCATGCGCCGCATGTCGAGCAGCTGTGCAGCCGGAGAGAGCAGCGATAAGCGGCCGACAAGCTTGCCATCGTGGCGAAGCGGAGGCGCACTGACGGCCTCTGTTGCCTTTGTTTGGGCGACAATGACGGGCATTTATTGCTTTTGTCCCTTGCCGCCGAGTTAGGTATTTTGCACCATACCTTTGTTCAAGTAGGTGTACCAACTCCTGTTTTACATCTGTACCCCCGCCTATGTTGCCACAGCCGGAGACCCCTTGAGCATATAAAAGGAGGCCCATGCGCAAGCGTAGAAAGGGTTCGGCTGGTTCGGTTCATTCGACTGACCAGAGACTAGATACACTCACATTAGGTTTTGTAGCTCTCATTGCTCCCTAGCAAGAACACAATAGATAAAACAAGCAGCAGTAGGAGTTTTATCTCTCCGGAGAGCTCCGAAGCTGGGTAAACTGCTTGTGTGCCTCGCCTCGATCTGCTCTTCGTGCGATCTCCGCCCCCCTCCGAACCAAAAGGGGCCTGGTCCGCCGGCCCCATAGGTGTCCGTGGGTACGATCAGCCTCCCCGACATCTTTGGCGCGCCAGGTAGAAGCGTCGAGGCCGTGTGAATCTGATCCGGCGTTCACACGAGCAGCGTCATCAACATCTTCCTCAACATGCCACCGAAGAAGAAGGCTTCGTGGCAGCAGCTGCTCTGCGTCGTACCCACCCTCACCACAAAGAACGGGTGGTGGGGCGGACGCCAGCGGAGGAACGGGCGCCGACGAAGGTGTTCGCGACGTTGCCAAGTCCAAGGACAAGGCACCGCAAACCTCGGCGTCCGCGCATCCCCCGCGTCCATCTCAGGAGACGCGGGACCAACAACGTCATGGCGTTCACAACGCCATACGTTCGTTGGATCGAGACCCTCAAGACCAACATGCTGGCACGAGTGAGATACGGTCGCCCGGACGGGGCGCTGCTCCTTCTAACGTAGTTAGAAGTCCGAGCGTGTCCCGCTCCTCGCACCGTTCTCAATGCCGCCACTACTCCAGCAGAAGCTCTGGCGAGAGCTCAATCGCTCCTCGACTACCCTCCAACGGCCGACAAAGGTCGGCGAGTGGAAGGGCCACTATCCGAAGCCTCATCGGCTTTGCCAGCGGCGGCGCTCGCGCAACCAACGCCATTATTGCGGCGGCGACGACAAAACGCGAGCCTGTGGCGACGAGACTGTCGGAGGTGCAACCACCATGCACTCTCCGCCAAGAAGGCCAAGATCGCCGACTCACCGGATCCACCTCGACAGCGACTCCACTGCGTCGTCGGATCCGCGAGCTCGCCGCGATCAGCGCCAAGTTCTTCATGAGCGACAACAAGAGGACGCTCGAACTCGCATCGGCGCCCGAAGAGAAGCGCGACGTCGATCCGACAAGCGCGCTGGGCCTTCTGTTGACATGCGCCTTTGGAGGAGCGAACAACTTGCCGTCTGCGGTAGGTTGCCCTGCGTTCACTCGTGAGCTGCGGCAAGTCCGATGGCCCAGAAAAACTTCAAACCAGACGTGCGGAGAAGTATGATGGCAGGACGCATCCGTCGGAGTTCCTTAGCATCTACACCATCGCGGTGCAGGCTGCGGGGGACGGGACGACAAGATCCTCGCCAACTACTTCCCGCTCGTACTCAAGCCCAACGTCAGATCTTGGCTCATGCACTTGCCGGACAGCTCCATATCCTCTTGGGTAGATCTGTGCCATCAGTTTGTTGGTGCCTTCACAGGTGGCCACAAACCTCATGGCCAAGAGAGTGACCTTCACTTGCTCGCCCAGAAGGAAGGAGAGTCCATGCGCAAGTTCATTCAGAGGTTCAGCCGTGTGCACTACAACATCCCAGACGTCCACCCCGCCAAGCGGTGATCAGCGCATTTCATCGTAATGTGCGGAACGCAGGATGAGGGAGGAGATGGCGATGTGCAAAGTCAAGGACGCCGATGAGCTGTGCGCCTTGGCCGACAAGTGCACGCTACCGAGGAAGGGAGGAGACTCCTGTGAGAGAATGCGGAAGCAGGATCTGACAGTGAGGACACCGCCCCGGCAAAGAAGGGCCGGCGGCGAGGCAACAGGAAGAAGAAAGCTAGAGAAGTGCTAGCTGTTGAGCAGTCCGGCAACGGAGGCGGCGACAAGAACGCCAAGGCTGGTGGCTCCGGCAAGGAGGTTGCCGCTGACGTCAATCACCAGTCGGTGGCGGCCGCCGATAAGGTGACAGCTCCGGCAAGCGATCGCAAGATCCATCGCACCAAGGGCCACGACCTCCGAGCTGCAAGAAGGTCGAGCAGCTTGTCGAACAGCGAAGAGCTGAGTACGAGCGGGCGCGACAAGGAGAAGGCCTAGGAAGGTGCCGGGGAGCAAGCAAGAAAGCGTCCGGCGGGGAGGCCGCTGCGGCAAAGGCCAAGCAGCGGCAAGGAGATAGACCTCCCAGCGGCGCGACAAGGATGAAGATGATGACGATGACTAAGATATGGAAGACGCAGCGACGCCGACGGCGGGAGTTTCAGAAAGCCACAGAGGTTCTCTGCGTTGACGGAGGTGCTTCCCTACATACCTCCCACCGCCAACTCAAGCAATGGATGCGGGAGGTCAACGCAGCGGAGCCATCCGTAGAGTCACGCAAGCCTCTGAAGTGGTCCAACACGCCTATCATTTTTGATATTGAGGACCACCACGATCGCATAATCGCGGTCGGGTGCTTGCCGATGTTGGTCTCTCCAACCATCCGCAACCTCAAGGTCACAAAATGTTAGTTGACGGCGGGGCGGCTTGAATCTGATCTCCTCGCGGTGCTCCGAAGCTTCAAATCCTGACGGTGAGCTCGAAGAGACCGGAACCGTCAAGGAATCAATCCGAGAAGGAGCAAGCCGAAGGGAAGATTACGTTGCGGTCACATTTGGCAGCGAGCTGAACTTCGGGATCGAGAGGGTTACATTCGACGTTGCCGATTTCCCATTGCCTTACAATGGGATACTTGGTCGTCCTGCGCTCGCCAAGTTCATGGCAGCCTCTCACTACGCTTACAATCTACTCAAGATGCCAGGCCCGATAAGCGTCATCTCTGTCCATGGCGACAAGAAGGATGCCCTTATCTGTGCCGACAAGATCTACCGGGATGCAGCAGCCGCGACAGATTGCCAAGCACTTGCCGCTGAAGCTCCCGGGGGGAAGACCAAGTCCAAGTCCGGCAAGGGCTCTGATGCTCACTCCGGCAAGCGCACCTCTTCGGAGTGCTGCGCTACCGTCGAGGACGCACCATCGAGCTCCACCGGCAAGTGCAAGAAGATGGTGGCTCCGCCGAAGACAAAGAAGGTGCCTGCCAAGGAGGACGACACTGGTGGTACCTTCACCATCAGTGCCTCTCTCGACCCTAAATAGGAAGGCGCGCTCATTGCTTTCCTGCGGGCGAATGTCGACGTGTTTGCATGGCAACCGTCGACATCCCGGTGTTCCCTGAAAGTGATTGAGCACCGCTGGCCGTTTGTCCTCATCTTGCGCCCGTCAAGCAAAAAGTCGAGGAAGCAAGCGGTGGAGCGCCAAGAATTCATAGCAGAAGAGATCAAGAAACTGGAAGCAGCAGGCCTTGTCAGAGGAGTGCTCCATCTACGTGGTTGGCCAATCCTGTAGTCGTGCGCAAAGCAAATGGGAAATGGAGACTTTGTATTGACTTCACGGACGTTAATAAAGCATGTCCCAAAGATCCATTTCCCTTGCCGCGCATTGACCAGATTGTTGACTCCACGGCTGGATGTGATTTGCTTTCGTTTCTTGATGCATACTCAGGATACCATCAGATCTTCATGGTTGAAGAAGAAGAGGAGAAGACCGCATTCATCACACCATGTGGCACATACCGTATCATCCGGATGCCTCTCGGAACGAAGAATGCTGCTTCAACATTTCCAAGAGTAGTCCAGGACGCATTTGAGCCGCAAATGCACAGAAATGTAGAAGCCTACATGGATGACATAGTGGTCAAAAGCAAGGACAAAGCAACTCTGGTTCAAGATTTGGGCCGAGACCTTTGCGAATCTGCGCCAAGATCAACCTCAAGCTCAACCCCGAGAAGTGCGTGTTTGGAGTCCCTTCCGCAAGCTTCTCGGGTTCTTCGTGTCTCGGCGAGGATTGAAGCTAATCCCGACAAGATCAAGGCCATTGAGCAGATTGAAGCACCAAAGCGCGTCAAGGATGTACGAAGACTTGCCGGCTGCGTGGCTGCTCTCGGCCGGAGTTTATTTCTAGGTTCGCGGCGCGCCTGCCATTTTTCAAGATTTTGAAAAAGGCAGGTCCGATAAATGGACACCGAAGCGGAGGCTGCGCTGCAGGACTTGAAGAGATACTGTCCTCCACTCCAACACTTGTCGCACCTAAGCCACAAGAGAAGTTGCTGCTATACATAGCGGCAACCAATCAAGTGGTTAGTGCTGCGTTAGTAGCGGAGAGGGAGGCGGATGACGAGCCCGGCAACCACGGCAAGCACATCCGGTGACAAGCGAGGGGGGCTTCACGACAAGCTCTGGTCCCGACAAGGATGAATCCGCAGACACATGAGCAGACATCTGAGAAAAGGATGGTGCGGCGCCCGGTCTACTTTGTCGATTCCCTCCTGCAGGGGCTTGGTCAAGGTATTCTGTGCAAAAATTGCTTTCGGCCTCCTCATGGCCTCGAGAAAGCTGCGCCATTACTTCCAAGCACATGAGATCACAGCTTGTCACTCGCTTTCCGTTGAAGAGGATACTGCAGAATCCGAAGCGGCAGGCGGGATTGTCGAGTGGGCACTTTGGAGCTGTCAAGCTTTGGTCTCAAGTTTGAAAGCACATCAACTATCCAAAGCGAGCATTGGCAGAATTCATAGCAGAATGGGCGCCAACACCGGATGAAGAGATTCCGGAGACGAGCATTCCCGTCAAAGAAGCAAGCAAAGAGTGGCTGATGTACTTTGATGGTGCCTTCTCGCTGCAAAGGCGCTGGTGCGGCGTCTTATCGCACCCACCGGAGAGCACCTCAAGTACGTCGTCCAGATGCACTTTCCCAAGGAGCAAGCGACAAACAATACTGCAGAGTATGAAGGTTTGCTTGCCGGTCTCAGGATCGCCGTGGACCTTGGGATCAAAAAGCTTATTGTCAGGGGAGACTCGCAACTTGTCGTCCGCCAAGTCAACAAAGATTACCAGAGTCCATTGATGGAAGCCTACGTTGATGAAGTGAGGAAGCTGGAAGAGCACTTTGACGGCCTGCAAATGGAACATGTTCCAAGAGCTCAGAATGATATTGCTGATGGCCTGTCAAAGTGCGCCGCACTTAAGTTGCCTGTGGAACCAGGGATTTTCGTGCTCAAGCTGACTCAGCCAACCGTAACACCATCAACTGGACAAAGCAAGAAGAGGAAGTTGGCCTCTGGTGACTACTTTCGGCAGAGCTTCCCAAGCCGTCGTTGCAAAGGTCCCCAAGATCAACACCAGCAGTCTTTGAGGAGCGGTCTGCTCGGCAGACCCGAGGTTTGTTTCGTTGAAGCGGACACTCCGACAAGTCTTGCTCCGGCAAGCTTGTCGGGAGCATCAAGCTTCCGGCGAGCCGCGAGTTCTTGCCGTGGAAGCTGATGTTCCCGCAGCAGCGAATGTGCCTTTAGTCCTTGTTGTCGAGCCGCAAGCTCCGGCATGGGCGTAGCAGATTGTCCATTTCCTTGAGACGGAGAACTTCCCGAAGAGCAAGAAGAAGCGGAAGGAGTAGCCCGGCGATCAAGTATGTACCGGTTTGTCGACGGATACTTTATGCAGAAGAAAGGCTCAACGGTATGAAATTGAAGTGTATTCCGGGGAAGATGGGCCGAAGCTGTTGGCGAAGATACATGGAGGCATATGTGGTCACCACATTGGCGCAAGAGCACTTGCCGCAAAGCTTTCCGACAAGGTTTCTTCCGCCGACAGCCCTCCGGGATGCAACCGCACAAGTAACCAAGTGTAAAGCGTGCGGTTCCATTCCAAACAGATACACCAACCAGCTCAAGCTCTCCAGACGATCCCTTTATCCTGGCCATTTTTCGGTGCAGGGCTCGACATCCTCGGCCCCTTCCACGAGCTGTCGGGGCTTCGAGTACTTGTACGTCGCCATCGACAAGTTCACAAAGTGGCCGGAAGTGGAAGCGATGAGGAAGGTGACAACCACGGTCGTGATCAAGTTCTTGGTCGATTGTTTGCCGTTTGGAATCCCTAACAGGATCATCACCGACAACGGCACACAATTTACTGATCGCGCCTTCATGCGACGTCCAAGACCTTGGCGCCAAGGTCTGCTTTTGCTTCATTGCTCACCCGAGAAGCAACGGTCAAGCGAGAGGGCAAATGCTGAAGTGCTGCGGGCTCAAGACCAGAACTTTCGGACGAGCTGCACAAGTGTGGAAGAAAGCTGGATCGAGGAGCTGCGGTGGTTCTTTGGTCGATCGGGGCGACGCCAAATCGAGCCACCGGCCACACACCTTTCGCTCTAGTCTGTGGAGCGTAGGCGGTTCTCCCCACGGAACTTCGTATACGGATCGCGTGCTAAACTTATGATGAGCTCGAGCAAGAGCAGGCTGCGACAAGGCGGCCGCTGCTCCTCGAGGAGGATCGTCTTCGAGTCATTTGTCTGAGCTGCTCGCTACCAGCAAGCTTTGCGTCGCTACCATAGCCGCAAGGTTAGTGCCAGAAGTCTCGAGGAAGGCGACCTTGTTCTTCGGCGCGTTCAGTCCGCCAAGAATTCAAACAAGTTGACGCCGAAGTGGGAAGGCCCTTATCGGGTGAAACGAGTCACTAGGCATGGCGCTGTCATGCCTTGAGACCGAAGATGGCATTCGGTGAGCAACTCCTGGAACATTGAGCATCTTCGTAAGTTTTACCCATAGGCGCGGTTGTCGGAACCCGTTCCGGCAACCACCTTTTGTACAAGTCTTGCCGCGGTTGCACGTAATCCTTTTGTACAAAGCCGGGCGCAGACCCGTGCATCGATAAAGCTCATGTGTTGCGCACAACTTGTCAAGTTCAGCTTTCATCATTTCTTGCATGTTTTGGCTAACACTTTGTGCAGCGACCACACCCGGTAAGCGAGAATCGAGCCACTTTGGGCTCCATAACGTTATTTCCTCTTCTTTTTCTTTTCTCAAAGAAAGGGAGGCTCCCTCGCGCACAAGTTAACCAGGGGGGAAGGAGGAGATAATACTATGGACCAGGCGCCGCTCGAGGAAGTTTCACCTCATCGGGAAGCAAGAGACAAAAGCTAAGTTGCCAAAGTTTGAGCAATCAGTTTTTACATTTTCAAGTTATCTTCCTCGAATGATAGTACTTTGTATGGAAAATCTGTGCGCAGAGGAACCAACTCGCCGGCTGGTCGCACCCTTACTTTGTTTCGAGTCCGCTCAACAACTTAAGTGAGCTGCGGCTAGTCGCGACAAGGTTGCTTGTCGGGGCCTTGCCGGCGAAGTCTGACGTTCGCACTCAGCCTTTCATGGCAAAAGTGCCCGCACCGACAAGTCCCCTAAATGCGTAAGGAAGAAACGTACAAAGGAAGAAATCAAATAGAGGAAATAATGTTGCATTGATCGTTCACCTAAGATAGAGTATATTACAGAATAACTTGTCGCAGATCTAACAAAGTTTTCTAAACATGATCAGCAGCGACAAGGGAAAGATAAGGTTGGCGGCCTAGTCCACGCGGTCGCCCTCAATCCGCTTGATCTTGTTCACCTTGTCCACAATGGGTGCGACAAGGGCTTTGAAACTCCTCCACGTTGGCTTGGCGGCGGGGATCTGAGGGCGCCGTTAAGGTTGAGGCCCGGATTGCGGAAGGCCACCTTGATCAACACCTTCTCGAGGGCTCCTGCCTGCAGACTGGCGTGACTCCTCGGCCAGCTGCTTTGGGACCTCTTCCCGGAGTCGGCTGAAGGCCCGTCATACGCCTTTGAAGAATAAGCTGAGCTTGGCGCTGGGTTGGAGATGCTCGTCGAGGAGAATGCAAGGTCCGCCATCCCAGCTCCATCATTTCGTTGTGGATGTCGGCGGCGGTGTCCACAAGACCTTGGTCCAGTGCTCCACGCTCTCCCTCAAGGTGTTACGGATGGAGACAGCATTCGCCAGCAGCTCCTCCTTGGCCTTGATCGCCTCCAACAAGCCCACCTCCCGCTCCTGGCGCCATCCAACGTCTGCGTCGAGTGGTGGGATTTCAACTCCAGATCCGCCTTGGAATCCTTGGCGGCGTCGAGCTCCTTGGCCTGTCGGCGAGGCGGCTCTGCAGCTTCGCCAAGGGTGTAAGCGTCCTTCTCGCTCACGCTTGAGCACGGCAAGCTCTTCGCCCGCTCTTCTTGAGGGTGGCCTCGGCTGTGCCACCTTCGCCTTCAGCTCTTCCTTGGCGGCCTCGGCGGCTGCGGCGGCGTCCATCGCTTCTGAGCGCCCGCCAAGCGACTCCTCGCCAGCAGCAAGGTCTTCTTCGTGGCTGTCCAGGTTGACCTTCCGCTGCGCCCGCTTCGCTTTCTCTGGCCGAGCTTCTCGGCAGCAGCCAGCCGCTGCTCCTCATCAGCCGCGGCCTTCTCAAGGATGAAGGCCATGCGCTCTTCTGCGAGTTGCCCCCGCGCTTCCGCCACGTCGCGGAGGGCTTCCTTGTTGGCGCTCCGGAGCTCCTCGGCGCGCTTCTCCATGTCCGCTCCCGCCCTCGCGAGAAGGGCTTCCGGGTCTCTAACTTGGCATGCGGGTGCGGTAGAGCGGCAGCAGCTTCTTCAATGCTGCTCCTCCTCGGACTTCGCCATCGCTGCTGCTTGGCGCGTCCACAGCGTCGGCCAGCGGAGGCGGTAGCTTCGCCGTCGAAGGTTTCTCCTCGGCCGGCGCCTGGAGCTTGGCTCCAGGGAGCTTGATAAAAACGCCTTCGCCCGGCCTTGGTAGGCACCGGGCTGGGGCTCCTTGGAGCCTGGCCTTGCGGCAGGGGAAATCGGCTGTCGGTGTAGCACTTGCCGCTCCTGCGGCCTCAGGCCGTCGGTCTGATCGCCCGACCCTCGCCCGGCCTCGCGTCGGCAGCCTCGGTGGCCTCCTCACTAGCAGGCTCGTCGGCGGCCTCTTCTTCCACGACGATGACCTCTTCTTCCTCGGCTGGCGGCCTCGTCGGTGTTGCCTTGCGCTTCCTCCTCGCCCGGCCTCGACCTCCATCGTCTCTGCTTTAGGCGAAGAAGGGCAGTCAAGCGGATGTTCAAAAGAGAAACAAAAGAAAGCAAGCCCAAGGGAGATTTTTGGCGTAAGGGAGTTACTGCAGCGGGATCCGCAGCCTTGGCCCCGACCACTGGAGGGTCGTGGCGCCGCCCTTGCCGGGTAGCCTCCCTTGCTGGAGTGGCCTCCCTTGCAGGTGGCCTCCTTGTCGGAGGGAGCTCCCATGCCGGGAGTTCTCCCTTGGCGGCGTGGTGGCAGCGGCAGGATCTCGGAGGCGGCTTCCGAGCCCTCCGATGAGGCTGCTCTGCTCCTACACAAGCACCCAGTCAGGATATCAAAGAAGAAAGGGCACCCTGCGCACCCAATAGTAAGAAGAAAACTGCACACTTACTGGGGGGCTGTCTTTGAGGCTGCTCGAGGAAGGGTTGCGGGTCCGGCAAAGCGGTCTCAGACGCGTCCCCCCGCCGCCACGGAGAATCGTCCTCAACAACGACCGTCGGGATCTTGGCCCTCTTCGCCGCTCTGGGCCAGCGTCACGAAAAGGAAAGAGTCGAGCGAAGCAAATCAGATTCAAGATGAAGCAATAAAATTGAAGAAACACAAGCACAATCCGAGAAGCTTACTCTTCGCCTTCTTCCTCGGAGCTGAGTGCGGAGAAGTCGAACTCGGCTCGCCTCCGGTGCGGCAAGGCGGAGGCGTGGGCTCTGGGCCGCTTAAGCGGGCGTCGGCGGTGGCTCGAGAAGATTCTGCCCAGCTTGTCGCGGCGGTGTGGGGCGCTCCGCTGGCAACCTCGCTTGCATGTGGAGCGCGCGTCGGCGCGCTGCTCTTGTGGGCCGGTCTGCCGCCCGACTCGTCTCAACCTTGCAGAGACGCCTCCTCGGCGGGCAGGCTCCGCTGGCGGCAAGTCGCTTCGGCGGTGGGGAAGAAGCGCCCTCGGCGGAGTCCACTCGACCCGGCCTCGGGCTCGACAAGCTCGTCCTCGCCGGGCGACCTCCCTCGCTCAGCAGAGCTTGCCGCCTTCGCCCGCGTCCGCCTCCTCCACGGTGAACCCGAAGGCTCCGGCGGCGGCTGCTGCCGCCTCCTCCACTGGTGGCGATCCTCGCCATCTCTCCTGGTCGGTGGTGTCGCGGGTGAGCCTCTTCTGCTCGTCGGCGCGGATCGGCACTTCTTCTAAGTCATCAAAGAATTGTTGCACGATCTCGTCGGGGGGCTCCTGCCATGTTGGGACGATTCCGTGGGAGTCGCACAATGGCATCATGGAGCGGATGCGGTCGAGCACCGAGTTGTTGCACAATGGGACGACCCCCCGCGGCAACCTAAACCACTCTGGATGGTCGGGGTCGTTCTTGAACAGCTCGAGCAGCACTGAATCCAACTCCATGACAGTAAAGTTCCAATTCAGGCCCGGGCGCAGCCTCATGATGTCCGCCGCATTTTGGAACTCCCAAGCAGGCCTCCTCCTTTCCTGCAAGGGAGCGATGCGGCGGCGAATGAAGTTTGCGCCAACTGCGCCTCTGATTAACCCGGCAAGCCCGAGGCGCAGAATTGGTCACGGCTATCTTCAACCGCATCCTCCGGCGCCAAGTTACTCCAATCCCTGCCAGCACTATTGGGGTTTAGGCGCCTGCAGCGGTGAAGGGTCTGGATTCTCCTCTACGACCCAGCACCGATTGGCTCTCCACTCCTCCCACTTGTTGCGGAACTCCCCTCTAGGTAGGCCTCCTTCTTGCCGATCCTAGAGACCTGTGCTATCCCTCCGGCAAGTGGCTCTCCTCTCTCGACCACGGGGAACAAAGAAATGGCGGAAGAGTGCCACGTTCGGGTGGACTCCGACAAAGTTTTCGCAATGCGTCTTGAAAACTGCCATGGTCAAGATGGCGTTGGGGGTGAAATCAAGGAGGCGGAGGCGAAAGGTGTTCATTATGTCGCAAAAGAACTCGGAAAAGGGCGGGCAAAGCCCGCAATAGAAGAAAAGGGCGAAGAAAGGGTACCCTGTTGGAGGCGGGGAGCACCCTCGTGCGCGGATGCGCACGAGTCTCCGTCGACCAGAAAAGGTAGAAGACGTCCCGCAGCTCCCATGCGCCGAGCTGCGGGGGGAAGATGGCTCGCTCCTTGCGCAGCGCCGCGAGCCGCTGCGCCTCGGCCGACTTGACGCCCTTCTCCTTATCGGCTTTGAGCTATGGCGAGGCGAAGGAGGTCGACGGCGGTGAGTGTGCTTGTGGCGAAAGAAGGCGCTACTCTCTTCGCACCGGAGAAGAAGAGGGAGCGGCGGTGGTTTCTTGACAAGACAGCAATGGCAGGGTGGTCGGCCTGCCTCTGTTTCCTCCGCTTATAAAGGGGAGGAGGGGCGGACGTTCGCTTATATTAATAAAGAACCCCCATGACCGCGCCCACGATCTCTCGCCACGACGCCACGTCCGGTGCGTGCCGTTAGTGGGGATCGTGGTGGGTCCGGGCGAAGTGCGGCGTGGTCGAGGCAGCGGCGTGTCCGTGCACAGTTACTGGGCCTGGCCGACAAGCGCTTCGGCACCGTGTATGCGGCCCGAGCCGGGGCTCTGTCGGTGTACTAGAGTAGGGGTACCCTAGTATCCCGTGCTAGATGCCGCAGACGATTGCAAGCACCAGCGGCAAGGTTTGCCTCGTCACCGCCAATATCCTCCGTGGCTCCTTTGGATCCATTCAAGAACAAATTATTTGACCGAGAAGACAAGGCCCCGACAAGAGGAGCTTGTCGGGAAGGCCACTCCAGGCACGCAGAAGACAAGGCCCCGGCAAGAGGAGCTTGCCGGGAAGACTCGGAGCGCGACAAGCCTCCGGGCGCGACAAGGATTCGGCCGCGGCAAGGAGCTTGCCGCGGCATGCAACTTCTCTTCGTCTCCGCTCCAGCTCACCCAGCGACGTGTCGCCATGGGACCATTCCATGCGCGCGTGTCGAGCAGCTGTGCAGCCAGCGGAGAGCAGCGATAAGCGGCGCTGATAGAGGCGCACCTGACGGCCTCTGTTGCACTGTTTGGGCGACAATGACGGGTATTTATTGCTTTTGTCCCTTGCCGTCAGAGTTAGGTATTTTGCACTGTACACTATTCAAGTAGGTGTACCAACTCCTGTTTTTACATCTGTACCCCCGCCTATGTTGCCACCTGTCGGAGACCCCTTGAGCATATAAAAGGAGGCCCATGCGCAATGTAGAAAGGGTTCGGCTGGTTCGGTTCATTCGACTCATCAGAGACTAGATACACTCACGTTAGGTTTTGTAGCTCTCATTGCTCCCTAGCAAGAACACAATAGATAAAAAAGCAGTAGGAGTTTTATCTCTCCGGAGAGCTCCGAAGCTGGGTAAACTGCTCGTGTGCCTCGCCTCGATCTGCTCTTCGTGCGATCTCCGCCCCCCTCCGAACCTCAAGGGGCCTGGTCCGCCGGCCCCATAGGTGTCCGTGGGTACGATCAGCCTCCCCGACAGTGAGGGGTCCCTAAGATGACTCCGTAACCAACCCAACTCGTTCCTCACATGATCAGTAGTACCGGGGATACTGAAAACTGATGAAACTGAGTTTAAGGGTGGATAACAGGGATTTTGGTTGAGTATCTTTATCTGGAGTTCAACCCTGGCTAGCGTGTTGTTTCCCTCTCGATAGTGTCATTGTCCTTGAACACAATGTGAATCTTGGATTCATCGAAATAATGTAATTACACCATATGAGCTGGAAGGAGCTAACCATTTGTTATCACAAAAGTAGAGGCCACCAATGATGGTTCCACTCGCCAATGAGGACTACATTCTGTAATACTAAACTTATAGAACTTTGGTCCATGTAATAGTCTTGTCATTAGTCACTGAAACCCGATATGGGTATAATATGCACTTTCACCAATCCTAACATTTTGGGACGCAATGAGTGTTTATCTTGGCAGGAAGAAAAACTCTGCCCGGCAATAGAATTTCATGTCTTTACGTAATATTAAAGGATGGAGGCTTTCATAGTTCTCCATAGGTCATCCCTTTATCTCCGTTGATTTTGTGTTAATGCTAAAGATATATGGTTGAGATTTAAAAATAGATCTACATAACATTACGTAAAATATAAGGCACGTACACAACCCATCACGTAGACATGTATGAAGAATCCCTTCTTTTTTAACAGTACGGGAGTCCGATCTGCACACAAACACACACAAAAAAACCACAACTCGGAACACAACAAGTGGAGGTAGAGAGAAAAGGCATAGAACACACCAAGGCAAGAACAACCAGAGGCGATTGCAGCTGGTGTGAGCACGTAAAGACAGAGGACACACCAAGGCAAGAACAACCAGAGGCAAATGCTCCGAGGTGGCGGCTAGGAGCGAGAAGCATGTACATGTCAAGGGTGAAGAGTAGGCCGTCAAGCTTGTTAAAGGCGCACGTCTACCCAACGGACCACTCAGCTAACCACGGAGGCGTGGCTAATCCTTGTGAACGGTGAGATTATCACCTAATATGTTTCATTCTTTATTTTGCATGCAAGCACGGCATGATGATGATGGATGGAGCCGTCACACAAGACCCTAGAAAATTGTAAAGATGCAGGAAACCATCGGCGCCATCGTTGTAGGGTCGTCGTGTCCTCATCAAGCTCTCGACACAGCCATCCAGAGCATGCCGATGATGCAGCCCACTGCCGGCTACATCCACATGCCAGGACTTCCGACGAGGATGCCCGGCTGTTACGCTGAAGTTGCTTCACCAACTTGGACCTCGAGCTAAACACTTCAACACGTGGAAGCCACCGAAGACAAGGACGAGGAGCTCGGCACCATGACGCCACATAACCGCTTGTCATTGGCTTTGTCACGCCAGATGCCGATGAAGATGGAGACACAAATCTTGGGGTCAAGATGCACGCTCTCCACTTTATCAAGCTGGTGTAGGGTGGACATCATCCGGGCCGGTCCGGTCACTACCGCAGGATGCTGCTAACGCGACACTACAATCAGAGACACTTCAATGAAACTGTGTGTGATGCAATAATCACAAACGGTGATTCTAAAAACCCGTCAAAAAATATGCAAAAAAATTCGCGATGACGGATACATCACACACGGTTCAAAATTTAGTTGCGTGTGCGATGCAGGGCATACGGTTCAGTTCAATGAATTGTTTGTGATGATGCAGAAGAACAGAAACAGCTAGTCAGATGAAGGTGTGTGCGATATACGGCATATGGTTCACTCGGATGAACTGTTTTGTGATTAGGCAGAACTAAATAAACAGTCAGCCAGATCAAGGTGTGTGCGATAGAGGGCAAACAGTTCACTCGGATGAACTGTTTGCGTTGAGCCAAGATAACAAAAACGGTTCAATTTAACAAGATGTGTGTGATACGAGGCAAATAAGTCTGTATCAGAAATGTGTGCGAAGACCGATAATAACACAGACGATTGCTGCTAATAAGACATGTGTGTTGTGCCTTGGGATTGCATACAGAACAACAACAACAACAACAACAACAACATATATATATATATATATATATATATATATATAGACACACACACACACACACACTTATAAGGACATTATTGCATAACCAAATTAAACATCCAATTATATAGGTGGCTACTACACATATGACATTTGCACACACCAAAGTAAACTATTACATGCATAATTACATAGGTGTCTACTCCACACATGACATTTCCGCACAACGAAGTCAAATATATTTACATGCATAATTAACTAGGATAAACGATCATCTGATCAGCATCTACTTCTTGTCATGCTTGCCACTACTACTCTGCTTGTGGCTCGATCCGGCCTCGTCGATTTTAGTAACGAGGCACTTCCTCATGTCAACGATCCGCCTGTGCATCTCGTAGCATGTGTAAACGCTCTCGGCCGTGAACCTGAGGTGAGGTTCATCCAGTTGCCACATCCAGGCCCCGTGCCAGGATACGGGACTTATTCTCGTGGCATTCTGCTTCATCTTTTCGTAGTAGGGGTCGATGATGGCCGAGGCGAGTTCAACCAGGGAGTCCTTCTTCATGCTGCCCCAGACCCTGTAGTGCTCATGGATTTCGACAAGGTTCTTGTAGGTCATGCCCGTAACCCTGAGGGCTTTTACATCATAGTGTCGCCAACTTGTAGTCAGTGTTGTTGACAAACCTGGCGAAACAGACGCAAGGCTATGTGGCCATGCAGTAGTGGTAGATGAGGACATGATGGTGCACGCACAACTGGGCGACAACAACCTTTTGATCTTTGCCGGGAAGACCGGCGGTGTATTGGAGTTCGATGTCGACCACCTTGGACTGGTCTCCAGCAAGCAACTGCTCCACGGTGTTGATGTAGTCCTACACCATAGCCAAGTCGACTGTGTACACCACCATGAGATCCATCTCTCTTGCGTGGGTCTCGACTTTATGCTCGCTAAGCTCCATTGGAGCGCCGCTAGATATCCTCTTTGTATGTGTCATCGTGGTTGTGCTTGTTGTGTTGTGGAGCGAGATCAAAAGGTTGAAGAGACAAAGGTTTTAATGGCTACGGGAATTAATGGGGAACTGAACAGACTGGAATATCCGCACATCCGGCTGGCAGTTCTAATTTGCAGCGCATAACTCCATCGTGCCGGACGTAACTACATTGTGGCGACGCGCGCGGCACAACTACATGCACATGGGCCCCCAACGTGATCGTGTGCAGACCCCAACCGCTGGCAGAGCACGCACGCAGGGACGCGAGCAGAGCGCTCTGCGGTGCCTCAACAGCGAGCAACCTTATATATGCATACAACAGTTGAACACGCAAGGAAAAGTTGTCCACAAGCCAAGCACGTGGAGGTACGCGAGGAGAGCGTTCCGCGGCGCCTAACGGCAAGCATAGCATGCCAAGGGATGCGAGCCGGCTGGCACAGTGACACGTGGCAAATAAGACGAGTTGTGCGAGCGATTGCGGAGACATCAAGCACGAATCAGATTAGAGTTGTGTGTGTGATACATGGCATACAGTTGATCCATCCGAGCTGTTCGTGATGGAATAAGTCGTGTGTGTTGTGGGCAAACGCTTGCTAGTATATAACCATTTGCGATTGATGAATTCATCACCGACGGGTTACCTAGTGTGGTCCACGTGCGATGTGATATGCTCTGTCTGCAGAACATCTATGCTCTGTGTACAGAAGAACAACATATATATACTTGTAACAGGACATGATTGCAAGACCAAATTAAACATCCAATTACGTTATATAACAAATACCATAAATATTAAAAGGTTCAAATTCCAGCATTACAAGGCCCAAATTCAAAGATTACAAGGTTCAAACTATTCAGACACATAAAATTCATCTTCTTCAGAATATTTTTCATGCAATATTTCTACGAAAGGATCAGCCACCAAGAAGTCATATAGAGGCTCGATACAATGACATCCGAATAATCTGTCATATGAAATTACAAACTGAAATTCAGCTTGTGCAGAGCCTTTTCCATTCAGCTGTAGACGCCTACGCTCTTTAGCAATCCATTCACTTATGCGCAATAAATATAGGGCAAACCTCATTACCTTGAGCAACCTTGCTTTCTCAACAAAGAACCTGGCGAATTTAATTTCAGACGTGGTACCTCGGTACTTGTTAAAAGTAATTTCTGTGAGATGAAGATCAAAGCATTCAATGGATTGTTATATTCCCCAAAATTTTCTACTTTCGGGCCTGCTAGTATCTGCAAACGAAGACAACATATTAGTGCATAGCTGCAGATTTGAACACTTCGGGCCTCTTTGATTTGCAGGATTTCTAAAATACATGAAAAGTGCCACCTTCAATCTTTCATGATAAACTTTTATCACAAAAGCATGTCGGGTGAAGGAATAAAATGCGTACAACACTAGCATCTCAAAAAAATATGTATTAAAATCCTCCAAATTTCCTTTAGAAATCATTCTGCATTTGTCATTGTAATCATGGGTAAAAGTAAAAAAATTTGAGCTCCATTGTGGTTAACAATTAACAGGAAAGGAACATCACCTTGATGTATAGCTTCTCCATGCAAGAAAATCATCTAAGGAATCTAACAACTTCATCCAGATCGGGGCCAACAACTTATAGTGCTAAGACCTTCACTGTGCACACAGGCCGGGTCAAGCTTGTGGGAATCATTTTCTGGAAGAAAGGTGAACATATAGATCAATAACAATTAGATAAAATGTGTTGTCCGATAATATATAAGAAGGAGAAGAAGAAGACTGTTGTACCTGAACGGATAATGATCCAATAACAAGTTCGTTGAATTCAGCACACGAATAGCCCAACACTGTCAATTTATGTGCGTGAATGACCCTGATTCTTGCTAGAACTAATTTATCATGTACATACAATCTCTTGAGGAAAGGCGCATTCTCAATGGAAATATGGTGAAACACCCCAACTAACAGCCTTGGGCGGCGCTAGCAGTGCACATAAATAGCACAGACATTCGTCGAGGTGATGTGGAGGCTACTGAACCCATCCATCACAAGAAGACGAAGGTACTCGAGCGTTGTATAGCCGACAAGCAGGTGCTCCAAATCCTCATTCGAGATGCAGATGGCAATGAGCTCGAGGTGATTAAGTTTAGGGAGATGAAGAGCGCACACGGCATCTATCCGGGGGGAAATGCATCGCCTGAATGTAGCAGGGCACAGTGTGGGTGCAAGGCGAAACACGGACGGCGGCAGTGAGCAAGGACGTCTAGCATGAAGGCTGAGCTCCTCGAGCCGATCCGGGGCTTGGGATAGGAACCAGTAGTGCAACCTGGGTTCGGTCTTGTTGTGGGGATTGAGCCTGCCGATAGCAAGGCGTCTGACCAGCCCAGGGTGCGTGTCGAGGACGTGGGACAATGCGTCCAGGCTTTGCTGCTCCCCGCTGCAGAACTCGTGGTCGACGATGATGTCCAGGGGGTGGTGTGCCAGAGGGGGTGCCACCACCGCGAGAGGACAGTGGTCTGATACGTCTCCATTGTATCTACTTTTCCAAACACTTTTACCCTTGTTTTGGATTCTAACTTGCATGATTTGAATGGAACTAACCCGGGCTGATGCCGTTTTCAGCAGAATTACCATGGTGTTAGTTTTGTGGAGAAATAAAAGTTCTCGGAAAGACCTGAAACTTCACGGAGTATATGTTTGGAATATATAAAAAATACTGGTGATAGAATCAAGGCCAGGGGGCCCACACCCTGTCCACGAGGGTGGGGACGTGCCTACCCCCCTGGGCGCGCCCCCTGCCTCGTGGGCCCCCTGGTGCTCCACCGACCTCAACTCCAACTCTATACATTCACGTTCGGGAGAAAAAAATTAGGGAGAAGGATTCATCGCGTTTTACGATACGGAGCCGCCGCCAAGCCCTAAACTCTCTCGGGAGGGCTGATCTGGAGTCCGTTCGGGGCTCCGGAGAAGGGAATCCGTCGCCATCGTCATCATCAACCTTCCTCCATCACCAATTTCATGGTGCTCACCACCATGCATGAGTAATTCCATCGTAGGCTTGCTGGACGATGATGGGTTGGATGAGATTTGTCAAGTAATAGAGTTAGTTTTGTTAGGGTTTGATCCCTAGTATCCATTGTGTTCTGAGATTGATGTTGCTATGACTTTGCTATGCTTAATGCTTGTCACTATGGCCCGAGTGCCATGAATTTAGATCTGAACCTATTATGTTTTCATGAATATATGTGAGTTCTTGATCCTATCTTGCAAGTCTATGGTCACCTATTATGTGTTATGATCCGGTAACTCCGAAGTGACAATAATCGGGACCACTCCCGGTGATGACCGTAGTTTGAGGAGTTCATGTATTCACTAAGTGTTAATGCTTGGGTCTGCTACTCTATTAAAAGGAGGCCTTAATATCCCTTAGTTTCCAATAGGACCCCGCCGCCACGAGAGGGTAGGACAAAAGATGTCATGCAAGTTCTTTTCCACAAGCACGTATGACTATATTCGGAATACATGCCTACATTACATTGATGAATTGGAGCTAGTTCTGTGTCACCCTATGTTATAACTGTTGCATGAATAATTGCATCCGGCATAATTCTCCATCACCGATCCAGTACCTATGAGCTTTTCACATATTGATCTTTGCTTAGTTACTTTTCCGTTACCACTGTTACAATTACTACAAAACTGTTACTGTTACTTTTGCCACCGTTACCGTTACTTCCATACTACTTTGCTACTAAATACTTTGTTGCAGATATTAAGTTATACAGGTGTGGTTGAATTGACAACTCAACTGCTAATACTTGAGAATATTCTTTGGCTCCCCTTATGTCGAATCGATAAATTTGGGTTGAATACTCTACCCTCGAAAACTGTTGCGATCCCCTATACTTGTGGGTTATCAAGACTATTTTCTAGCGCCGTTGTCGAGGAGCATAGCTCTGTTCTTTGAGTCACTTGGGATTTATATCTGCTGGTCACTATGAGGAACTTGAAAGACGAGAGTACTAAGATTTTTCCCTCAACTACGAGGGGAGGTAAGGAACTGCCATCTAGCTCTGCACTTGATTCACCTTCTGTTTTGAGTAAGCTTGCGACACCTAAACCTGCTTCTGCTATTAATTCTATGCTTATGATGAAACTACTTCTATGCTTGATACTACTGTGCCATTAGGTGAATTTCTTGATGAACAACTTGCTAGGGTTAGAGAGAATGAAATTATTGAAACTGATAATATCGATGAAAGTGATGATGAAGATTCTCCCCTTAGATATGAATTGCCTGTTGTGCCTGAGGGTTATGTTATGGATGAAGAAACCGCTAGAGACTTCCTTCCTTGCAATGATAGATCTGACCTAAAGAAATTATTAGCTAAGATGAAAGAAAAATCTTTGAATGCTAGAATGAAATATGACCCTCCTTTTACTACTTCACATATCTGTGTTACTAAAAAGGATTATGATTTCTCTGTCGATCCTCAGATATTTACTATGGTTGAATCTGATCCTTTTTTTATGGCTATGAATCTGAAACTGTTGTGGCACATCTTACTAAATTAAATGATATAGCCACCCTATTCACTAATGATGAGAATACTCGCTACTACTATATCCTTAAATTATTTCCGTTCTCATTAAAGGGTGATGCTAAAACATGGTTTAATTCTCTTGATCCTGGTTGTGTGCGTAGTCCCCAGGATATGATTTATTACTTCTCTGCTAAATATTTCCCTACTCATAAGAAACAAGTTGCTTTAAGGGAAATATATAATTTTCTGCAAATTGAAGAAGAGAGTCTCCCACAAGCTTGGGCTTCTCCAATTACTTAATGCTTTGCCTGATCATCCTCTCAAGAAAACTGAAATACTTGATATCTTTTATAATGGACTAACCGATGCTTCCAGAGACCACCCGAATAGTTGTGCTGGTTGTGTTTTCAGGGAAAGAACTGTTGATCAAGATGAATTGCTATTGAATAATATGTTAACTAATGAAAATAATTGGACACTTCCTGAACCAACTCCTAAGCCAACTCCGAAGAAAAGGGGTATTCTATTTCTCAATCCTGAAGATATGCAAGAGGCAAGAAATCTATGAAAGAAAAAGGTATTAAAGCTGATGATGTTAAGAATTTACCTCCTATTGAAGAAATACATGGTCTTAATTTGCCGCCTGTTGAAGAAATACATGGTCTTGATAACCCAGCACAGGTAGTAAAGGTAAATTCTCTTTATAGATTTGATGAAGGTGATATTCCTCGTTATAAGTCTGCTAGCCAATGCTTAGATGAGTTTGATAATTTTATTGTTAAACAAGAAAACTTCAATGCTTATGTTGTAGACAATTGAGACGCAATGCTTATATGATTGAACACTTGAGTGATTATATATCTAGAGTTAAGGGTGAACTTAAACTTATTAGTAAACATGCTTCTATGGTTACCACTCAAGTAGAACAAGTGCTTAAAGCTCAAAATGATTTGCTCAATGAATTAAATAATAAGAAAATTGATAATGTTGTTAGAGTTATGACTAGAGGGGGTAAAATAATTCGGGAACCTTTGTATCCTGAGGGCCACCCTAAGAGAATTGAGCAAGATTCTCAGAGAACTAATGTTGATGCACCTAGTCCTTCTAAAAGGAAGAAAAAGAAAAATGATAGGACTTTGCATGCTTCTAGTGAACCTGTTGTAGAGACACCTGAGAATCCCAATGATATTTCTACTGCTGATGCTGAAACACAATCTGTTGATTAACATTAACATAGTGATAATGTTAAAGATGATGTTCATGTTGATGCTCAACCTAGCAATAACAATGATATAGAGATTGAACTCTTTGTTGATCTTGATAACCCACAATCAAAGAATCAGTGTTATGATAAGAGAGACTTTGTTGCTAGGAAGCACGGTAAAGAAAGAGAACCATGGGTTCAGAAACCCATGCCTTTTCCTCCTAAACCATCCAAGAAAAAGGATGATGAGGATTTGGAGCGCTTTGCTTAAATGATTAGACCTATCTTTTTGCGTATGCGTTTGACTGGTATGCTTAAAATGAATCCTTATGCTAAATACATGAAGGATATTGTTACTAATAAAAGAAAAATACCAGAAGCTGAAATTTCCACCATGCTTGCTAATTATACTTTCAAGGGTGGAATACCAAAGAAACTAGGAGATCCAGGAGTACCAACTATACCATGCTCCATTAAAAGAAACTATGTTAAAACTGCTTTATGTGATCTTGGAGCCGGTGTTAGTGTTATGCCTCTCTCTTTATATCGTAGACTTGATTTGAATAAGTTGACACCTACTAAAATATCTTTGCAAATGGCCGATAAATCAACTGCTATACCTGTCGGTATTTGTGAGGATGTGCCTGTTGTGGTTGCAAACATTACTATTATAACAAACTTTGTTATTCTTGATATTCCCGAGGACGATAGTATGTCGATTATCCTTGGTAGACCATTTTTGAATACTACAGGGGCTGTTATTGATTGCAACGAAGGCAATGTCACTTTTCATGTTAATGGTAATGAGCATACGGTACACTTTCCGAGAAAACAACCTCAAGTCCACAGTATCAATTCTATTGGAAAAGTTCCATCGATTATTATTGGAGGTTTCGAATTTCCTCTTCCTACTGTCAAAAATAAATATGATATTCTTATTATTGGGGACGTGCATATCCCCGTTGAGGTAACCTAGTGCTATTTGAAATTTCGCCGGTCCCATGTTATTCGAAAAGAGTTTGTTAACAAGACTTGATCAACCTTGTTAGTGGATTCCTTTTGATGAGCATGAGATGGATGAAGTTAGAAAGCACAACCTTCTGTACCCTCCTTTTACTTTCTGTTATTTAGATCAAATAAAGCAAAAATAGTATTTTCTGTCTGTTTTCTGAATTATCCGTGCAATAAAAAAATACCCTGAAAATAAAAGTTCTCCAAATGCCCTAAAATTGAAATATGTTTTTGGTAGAATATTTAAGAATATTTGACACTGAGAACACACAAGGGGGAGCCAGCACCAGGCCACGAGGGTCTAGGGCACGCCCACCCCTGGGCGCGCCCCTGCCTCGTGGGCCCCTGCTGGCCCCCCTCCACTTATTCCAGCACCCACACACTCCTTCCTCCAAAAAAATCACCAACCAGATCAAACCCGTGTTCTAGCTTGTTTTTCTGCGATTTTCGATCTCCTTGCTGAAAGCTCCACTGACAAAACTGCTTTGGGTGTTGTTCTTCGGTATGTGACTCCTCCAATGGTCCAATTAGTTTTTGTTCTAGTGCTTTATTCATTGCGAAAAATTTCTGCCTAGGTGACCCTGTTCTTGAGCTTTCATGTCAAATTTATTTGGTCCCAAGTAGTTCCAATGCATGATATAGTCTCCAGGCACTTGTGGGAGTAGTTGGTATCAATTTCGTTGAGTTTGGTTCACTTTTATTTTGAGTTACAAAAAATTTAAGAAAATTTCAGAAAATGATGAAGAGATTATTGAGGGGCTGTTTACGCCGAAGCTCGAAGGATAAGCAGAGTGAAGAGCATAAGATGCGCAAATATAATGTCCCTCGCACTACGGAGGTTCGGCCGTGTGAATGGCCTTGTGATGAGTTCTTGAGAGCAGCCGGGATTCATGATGATTTTTATTATTTGGCTGAGAATGCAGGCATCACCGACTTCCTCCACGACCAGCTCGATCAGTATCTCCTACTCAAATATTTTTGTGCAAAATTTTCATTACCATGCTAGGAGATCACCACCTTCGGTGGATTTTTATTTATATGATGAGTATAAGAATATGTCACTTTATGACTTTTGTGGGGTTTGCAAGTTGCCCTTTGGGGGCACTGTCGAGGAACCACATCCAAGGGATGTGGCAGGTTTTATTGATATGATTGCTGTAGGGGAAACGAGAAAAGTGTCAGATGCAAGAACTACTAGCATACATTTTCCTGTTTTCTTACTTCGCAATATTTTCTAGTAAATGTTTAATTGGCCGCGGGAACAGTGGGGGCCTCAGTGCTCCTGACCTCGCCATTTCGCGCCATGCTTTACTTCGTGATAGAACTTTCAGTTTAGATGCTATGGTTGCTAAACGGTTGAGTCTAAACCGTACAAAGGGCCCCATTTTTGGAGGTATATTTGCTTCGTGTCTTGCTAAATATTTTGAGATACCTATTAGACACTATGAGGAAGAAGAAAAGTTGCTGCCCCCTAATGTCTTAGACTATAAAAGTATGGTAGCACATGATTTTCTTTGTGATGATAAGGAGAAGAGACTCATTTATAACCTGGTATTCAGTGAAAGGACTTGTCATATTATTACCCTACCTGCACCTTCTTTGTTTAATATTTATTCAGGTACGTACATCATCCTGCCCGATGAAATTTATGCGTATTGGAAGTGAAAACGATTGAGGGAGTCCTGGATTAGGGGGTCCTCGGATGGCCGGACTATATACTTTAGCTGGACTGTTGAACCATGAAGATACAAGATTGAAGACTTTGTCCCTTGTCCGGATGGGACTCTCCTTGGCGTGGAAGGCAAGCTTGGAGATACGGATATGTAGATCTCCTCCCTTGTAACCGACTCTGTGTAACCCTAGCCCCCTCCGGTGTCTATATAAACCGGAGGGTTTAGTCTGTAGGACAACAACAATCATACCATAGGCTAGCTTCTAGGGTTTAGCCTCTACGGTCTCGTGGTAGATCAAATCTTGTAATACTCATATCATCAAGATCAATCAAGCAGGAAGTAGGGTATTACCTCCATCGAGAGGGCCCGAACCTGGGTAAACATTGTGTCCCCTGTCTCCTATTACCATCAGCCTTAGACGCACAGTTCGGGACCCCCTACCCAAGATCCGCCGGTTTTGACACTGACATTGGTGCTTTCATTGAGAGTTCCACTGTGCCATCACCATAAGTCTTGATGGCTCCTTCAATCATCGGCAACGATGCGATCCAGGGTGAGGTTTTCCTCCCCGGACAGATCTTTGTATTAAGCGGCTTCAGATCATGGGGCCAATTAAGCAGCCATCTGGAGCAGATCAAAAGCTACGCCCCTGGCCATCAGGTCAGATTTGGAAACTTGAACTACACTACCAACATCCGTGGAGACTTGATCTTCGACGGATTCGAGCCCATGTCAGGTGCGTCGCACGATCACGACGAGCATGATTTAGCTCTACCGTCAGACAGTGTTCGGGAGATCACACCTGCAACTACTCCGGCAATTAATCCGGAACAAATTGCACCATCCGAGGACGGGTGGGTAGACCCCGCCATGGAGTCCGCACTCTCAGTGGCGATAGATCCGAATACTGACTTCACCCCTTACGAGAGCCGTGTTGCCGAACCATTGGATTCGTCCCCGACCACGGGCTCCGAGCCGCCTGCGTCTGTGCCTATCGAATCCGATTGGGCACCGATCATGGAGTTTACCTCCGCGGATATCTTCCAGCACTCGCCTTTTGGCGATGTACTAAATTCATTAAGGTCTCTCTCCTTGTCAGGAGAACCTTGGCCGAACTATGTCCAGCTAGAATGGGATGCGGACGACGAAGAAATTCGCTCCCCACCCACCACCCACTTAGTAGTCATTGTCGATTATTTAACCGACATGCTCGACTTCGACTCCGAAAACATCGACGGTATGGACGACGATGCACGAGACGAACAGGAACCACCGCCGACAAGGCGCTGGACCGCCACCTCATCATATGATATATACATGGTGGATACCCCCAAAGAAGGCGATGGCGATAAGACAGCGGAGGATGACCCCTCCAAGAAGCAACCCAAGCATCGACGTCAGCGGCGCTGCTCTAAGTCCTGCCATAGCAAAAGTAGTGACACCGGCACAAGAGACAATAACACTCCTGATAGTGCCGAAGACGATGACAATCCCATCTAGCCAGATTTAGAGTGGGGGGATGAACAAGCTAGCCCTCCAGAACAGGCAGCAGATGGAGAAACGGAGGATGACAATTACATGCCTCTCTACGAAGACTAGGTGAGCCTCGGCGATGAAGAATTTATCGTGCCTGAGGATCCCGTCGAGCAGGAGCGCTTCAAGCGCCGGCTTATAGCCACAGCAAATAGCCTGAAAAAAAGCAACAATAGCTTCGAGCTGAACAAGATTTGCTAGCAAACAGATGGACCGAAGTCCTTGCGGCCGAGGAATATGAACTCGAACGCCCCTCCAAGAGTTACCCAAAGCGCAGGTTGCTACCCTGACTCAAAGAGGAAGCATTAAAACCAACGTCACCAGCATATGATGCGGCTGATCGGCCACCTCGTGGCCAAGACAGAGAGGCGTATCAGCCCGAAGTCCAGACCGCACCCCGCCGCCGTTCAACTAAAAACACCAAGGCCTGGGGCAACACGCAGGACCTGCGAGACGTATTGGAAAACAAAGAAGGGCATACAAGATCGATCTATGGATCACGGGGTCGCGCCCCAACACGAGACGATGATCGTCACGCCGGATATACCAAAAGCAAATCCGGCCAGGCCGAATACAGCAGACAAGACTCGTATGAACTGCGTCCTGATATAGCCCGGCACAGTGGCGCCGCACACCCCCTATGCTTCACTAATGAAGTAATGGATCACGAATTCCCAGAGGGTTTTAAAACCGTAAATATTGAATCATATGATGGTACAACAGACGCCGCGGTATGGATCGAGGACTTTCTCCTCCACATCCACATGGCTCGCGGTGATGATCTACATGCCATCAAGTACCTCCCACTAAAACTCAAAGGACCAGCTCGACATTGGCTGAATAGCTTGCCAGCAGTCTCCATTGGCAGTTGGGAGGATTTGGAAGATGCATTCCTTGACAACTTCCAGGGTACTTATATGCGGCCACCAGATGCTGATGACTTGAGCCATATAATTCAGCAACCAGGGGAATCGGCCAGGAAATTCTAGACCAGGTTCCTAACTAAGAAAAACCAAATTGTCGACTAGCCGGATGCAGAGCCCTTAGCGGCATTCAAGCATAACATCCGTGACGAGTGGCTCGCCCGGACCTTGGCCAGGAGAAGCCGAAGTCTATGGCAGCCCTCACGACACTCATGACCCACTTTTGCGCGGGCGAGGATAGCTGGCTGGCTCACAGCAACAACACATCAAGGAATCCAGGCACTTCAGATACCAAAGATAATAACGATAGACCACGTCATAACAGACATAAGCGTCGCAACAACGGCGATAACGCCGAAGATACGGTAGTCAATGCCGGATTCAGTGGCTCTAAACCCGGTCAGCGGAAAAATCCATTCAAAATAAGTACTCCGGGCCCGTCCAGTTTGGACCGCATACTCGATCGCTCGTGTCAAATCCACGGCACCCATGATAAGCCAGCCAATCACACCAACAGAGAATGCTGGGTGTTCAAGCAGGCCGGCAAGTTGAATGCCAAAAACAAGGACAAGGGGCTACATAGCGATGACGAGGAGGAGCCCAGGTCGCCAAACACGGGAGGACAGAAGAGGTTCCCCCCACAAGTGAAGACGGAGAACATGATATATGCAACCCACATTCCGAAGAGGGAACAGAAGCGTGCATTAAGGGACGTCTATGCGATGGATCCTGTCACCCCAAAGCTCAACCCATGGTCCTCTTGTCCGATCACCTTCGATCGCAGGGACCACCCCACTAGTATCGGTCATGGCGAATCTGCCGCATTGGTCCTAGACTTCATCGTTGACGGATTTCACCTCACTTGAGTCCTTATGGACGGCGGAAGCAGCCTGAACCTGCTCTATCAGGATACAGTGTGCAAAATGGGTATTAGATCCCTCGAGGATCAAACCCACCAAAACCACCTTTAAAGGCGTCATCCCAGGTGTAGAGGCCCATTGCACGGGCTCAATCACACTGGAAGTGGTCTTCGGATCTCCGAACAACTTCCGAAGCGAGGAGTTAATCTTTGATATCGTCCGTTCGCAGCTGGCTATCACGCACTGCTCGGGCGAACCGCATTTTCAAGATTCAATGCGGTACCACATTATGCATACCTCAAGCTCAAGATGCCAGGACCTAGGGGGTATAACAGTCAATGGAAACACAGAACGGTCACTCCGCACGGAGGAGCACACCGCGACCCTTGCAGTAGAAGCACAAAGTAGCCTTTTAAGGCAAACCGCCGATTCGGCAATAAAACCCCCGGACACCTTCCAGCGAGTCCGGAGTAACCTACAACAGGATTGCCTGGCACGTTCAGAGCTCGCCTAGCAATTCGGCCTCCATCCTAGTCCCAATCAAGCGACGAAATTTATGCCGCGCGTACATAATTACTCACTACAAATACCATGGGCATAGGCGGAGGCACGGCCAGGACACATCCCACAATGCGGCTCAATCGGCCCAGGGGCTATATACCTTTATAATTTTCTCTCTTTTAGGACCTTACTCTCTGGAAGCCTTTTTCGGTAGTCTGATTACTGGACGCATTACGAAAGGAAATACAAAGGAGGCAAGAAGCTAAGACGTACAAGGGAATCCCTAGGTGGTCTCTAATAATGATCGAAATACCTGTTTTAAATACCCATACGCAACTTGCCCCTGGATAGGACATGTCAAATAGTCATATTTTCTGCTTATTGCACTACTTGTATTCGTACGCTTTGACGTACTATTTAATAACAATTGTAGAGTTTATTGCATTACCCCTTCCTTTTTTTATTTGTCTTGTCTGCTTAATTACGACAGATGGCACTCGTACATTCTAGTACGACTAGTACGCCAGGGGCTTCAGTATACCCCATAATACAGCGTGAGAAGTCCGAACACTTTCGACAGTGCGGCACCCCGAACTTATAGCATTATATGCATCAGCTCCGAATCATGTCTTGGGTCAATAGTTGGGTTTGCCCGGCTCCCATGTTTTGGTACCTTACGTTTCGCGAAATCGGCTAAGGTAGCGTTGGGAGAACTACTGCGATTGTGTCCCGGTTATTCCGGACGAGCACCTCAGTAGAGAAAGCCGAAAACTGACTGTCATGATGAGGCGAGAGCTGGTCGCTGTTTGAGAGGTCTCAAGTCCTTAAAGACTTTTGCTGCTTCAGGCGAGGACTCGGCCTTGCCCGACTTAGGCGTATATAGCGCACCAAATTCGGCCTTCCGAATACTAGGGGCTTCGCCAAAATTTAAAATTGTAGACTTTTATGGCTAAGTGAGGGTGATAAAGCTATGTAGTCCGATTGCCTGGTTCGTTGTGCTGAACACCTCCTTCGACGGACCCAAAATTGGGATAAAGAGTGTTCAGGTTTATCCCGAACACCCGAGCACTAGTTACATGGGGGCAGAAGCCGACGACTGGCCAACCCTCAGATTTCATAAGCGGACGCACAGGAGGTAATATTTTAAATCAACAAGCGTTGCATAATGCAAATGAACTAGTTTCACATTACAGGATCACATGAGTACGTTCATTCAAATATTACATCTTTAGCACATTCCTCCGCCACAAGGCGGGAACCCTTCAGGACGATGTCATAATACATTTCGGGGTGGCGATGCTCCTTGCCTTCTGGCGGCCCCTCCTTCACCATCTTTACAGCGTACAGCTTCGCCCAGTGCACCTTCGCTTTGGCAAAAGCCCTGCACGCACCCTCGATGCAGACGGACCGCTTTATGACTTCAAGCCATGGGCAGGCATTCACAAGCCGCCTCACCAGACCGAAGTAGCTGTCAGGCAGGGGATCGCCAGGACACATCCGGACTATAGGACCCTTCATGGCCTGTTCGGCCGCCTTGTGGAGCTCGACCAGTTGCTTCAGCTGGTCGCTCAAGGGCATTGAGTGTTCGGTCCCAGTATACTGAGACCAGAACAACTTCTCCATCGAGCTCCCCTCCTCAGCTTGGTAAAACTCCGCGGCATCCAACACACTGCAGGGAAGATCTGCGAACGCTCCAGGAGAGCTCCGAACTCGGGTAAGTAAAAGGAAAGTTTCCTTCACATGCTTGCTTTGCATAATGAATGCCTTACCCGTTGCTATCTTCTTAATCGCCTCAATCTCCTGGAGGGCCTTGTGGGCTTCAGCCTTGGCGTTTTGTGCGCTTTCGAGGGCCTTCGCGAGCTCGGACTCTCGCTTCTTAGAGTCAAGCTCCAATGACTCGTGTTTTTTGGCGAGAGCCTGGAGCTCTTGCTGCACCTCGCCTAACCGGGCTTCTTGCTTTTCTTGCTCGATGCACTCCTTGGCCGCTTTGTCTTCGGCCTCGGACAGCGCCTTCTTCAGGGTCGCTACTTCGGTCGTGGCCCCTGGCAAATTCATGATGATCCTATTATTTTACAACCAAATTTATTTTTAATATATAGACAGGGTATCGCTTACCTTTGTTCTCTTCGAGCTGCCTCTTGGTAAGGCCGAGCTCTTCCTTGGACCGCTCAAGGTCCTGCTTCAGTGCAGCGACCTCCGCAGTACGTGCGGCAGCGGCCAGCAGTGAAGCCTGCATATGCACATAGACTTATACTGATTAGACTCCTGAGTCATTATTTGATCCTCTATTCGGCCTTTCTTCGCGAACGCCAAACAGAGCATCTGGGGCTACTATCTATGCGGTAATATGTTCCTATAATTTGATTACTTACCTGAAAGCCTGTTAGGAGGCTGGCACAAGCTTCAGTTAGTCCGCTTTTGGCGGACTGAACCTTCCCGATCACCACACTCATGATAGTGTGGTGCTCTTCGTCGATGGAAGCGTCGTGACGGAGGAGACCATCCACTTGCCTCCCGCTCTGGACATGCTTGGAGTGGTTTGAGGGGAAAGACTCGAACTTGGGTGCTGGAGCTCGAGTGCGCAAGAATGGATGAGCAAGGAGGAAGAAGGCGTGGGTAAAAAGAGGAATCCTTGTCCCTTTATAGGGGCGGAGGAAACTATACGCCTCCCCACCTGCCTAGTAAAACTCGCTTATTCCCCAAGCGCCGTAATTGAGGGCGCGGTTGGGTTACCCACATCCGTATTGATGAGAATCACGTGATAAGGTAACACGATCTTTGCTTCGACAAGACGTGCCAAGAAAACCGCCTCCCAATACGTGCAGTAGCTGGTTGACAAAAACGGTTCAAATAATGACCGGGCCGTGGTATGATGTCATGCTGCCAAACATGTCAGCAGATTAGATTTGTGGAAATATTATTCTCTCTACGATGGTATGTGGAACTTGTTTTGCAGAGCCGGACACTGTCCTTGTGTTCAAGATCTTCTATGGAGTATTCGGAGGAAGAACCCGCCTTGCGATGCCGAAGGAAAATCTGCACGCCGGACTCATCGTCATTGAAGCCTGGTTCAGGGGCTACTGAGGGAGTCCTGGATTAGGGGGTCCTCGGATGGCCGGACTATATACTTTAGTCGGACTGTTGAACTATGAAGATACAAGATTGAAGACTTCGTCCCGTGTCCGGATGGGACTCTCCTTGGCATGGAAGGCAAGCTTGGCGATACGGATATGTAGATCTCCTCCCTTGTAACCGACTCTGTGTAACCCTAGCCCCCTCCGGTGTCTATATAAACTAGATGGTTTAGTCCGTAGGACAACAACAATCATACCATAGGCTAGCTTCTAGGGTTTAGCCTCTACTGTCTCGTGGTAGATCAACTCTTATAATACTCATATCATCAAGATCAATCAAGTAGGAAGTAGGGTATTACCTCCATTTGGAGGGCCCGAACCATGGTAAACATTGTGTCCCCTGTCTCCTATTACCATCCTCCTTAGACGCATAGTTCGGGACCCCCTACCCGAGATCCGCCGGTTGACATCGACAACAATCCCCAGAGCCTGAGCCTGAGCCATCTCCTGACCCTTATCGGCAGTCGTTTTATCAGTGGGATCCGGAGGAGCTCACCAACCAGTGGCACCCCGAGGACCCTCCTCAGTACACTGGCGAGGACTACTTTGATCCATGGGCGTAGACCAACTTAGGCCAAAAGCCTAAGCTTGGGGGAGTACGTATTTCTCACCGACATTACATTCGTGTTCACACACTCATGCCAGTTATCGGTGCTCATACTTTTTCATTGTACTATCCATGCTAGTTTATTTTCCTTTTTATGCATTCTTCTTGTGTGTTTGTAAACCTTCAGAAAAACCAAAAAAATAGTTGTAGCTTTTAGCTAGTTTACTTTCCATGCCTGTAGCAGTAATAATTAAAAGAAAACCCAAAAAGATTTCTTGTTCTTCTTTTGCTTGTTGGGAGCTTTCCCGTGTAAATAGTTTTATTTCTTCTCTTTTCTTTGGGGGTCGAGAGGAGAAGACCATGATGAAAATGTTGAGTGGCTCTCACATGCATTATTGTTGATTTAACGAAGAGCACATATTACCTTGTCTTCTCCCTCGTATTAAATGCTTGCAGATTCCAGCTTAGTCCAATGCACATGCACTATTATTATTATCCACATCGTTCGGTCGTGCAAGTGAAAGGCAATAATGTCGATATGTGATGGACTGTTGAGATGAGAGAAGCTGGTATGAACTCGACCTCTCTTATTTTTGTAAATATGATTAGTTTATCGTTTCTGATTCAGCTTATTATGAATGAAACATGTTTGCAATGACAATTAGAGATTATAGTTGCTTATGCCATGCTTAATTTGCTAGGAGATTATAATGGTTTACCTACCGTGCCAACATGCTAATTTGCTAGGAGAATACTGCTTGTGCATCCACTTCCATAAACCTCAAAGTTATTCCATATGAGTCCACTATAACTTCCTATATGCGGTATCTACCTGCCGTTCCAAGTAAATTTGTATGTGTTAAACTCTAAACCTTCAAATGAAATTCTGCTTTGTATGCTCCAATAGCTCATGTATCAATTGGGGTTGTCTGTATCCTCCATGCTAGGCGGGTTATTTTCAAGAGGAGTGGACTCCGCTCCTCATTCACGAGAAAATGGCTGGTCACCGGGATGCCAAGTCCCATGCTCAAACCAAATCAAAATAATTGCAAACAAAACTCCGTGTCGGTGTGGAACAACACCTATGGGATCACAAGAATCCCTACTACGGTTGCCGGGGCGCAGGGTTGCAAGAAGAGCAGGATCAGTAGTCAGCACAAGGATCGTTTACCTAGGTTCGGGCCACGAGGATGCGTAAAACCCTAGTCCTGCTTTGGTGGGTGTATTTCAGAGAGTTCTTGAGCCCTCGAACTAGCTATGGTGAGTGCGTGGTTCGAAAGAGTCGAATCCTTCTCCAGTACGCCATGGGCCTCCTTTTATAGGCGAAAGGGGCTGCCACAGTGGCATACAGGAGGTGGAAAGGCGTATAGTATTGCGAGCGTATCGCTCGTATTACAAGACAAGTTGCATTTAATGCGCCGCTGAGGTGTCCCCTAGCTTTATCGGGGACGGGGGCGAGGCTCATCCCGTCTGTCGCCGCTCCTCCTCGCTTCGACACGCGCCCTGTCCAGCGATGCGTGCGGCGCCATGTAGGCAGGCAGGCAGCTGAGGTGGTGCGGTGTTAGGGTCTTCACGAAGAACTGCGTGCCGCCACGCAGGCGCCTACTGAGTTGGCCTGGAAGCTGCATGTTGCCACGCAGGTGCCTGCCCAGCTGGTTTGGGCTGGCAGCTGCATGCGAACAGCGGTGGAGACTTGGCTGATGCGGGCGTGGCAGTGGTCCTGCTAGCATCTTTGGCGAGAGCCTTGCCGGGGGGCCGGCAAGGGTATTTTCATGGCGCGTTGTCGTCCCCGGCAAGAGCCTTGCCGGGGGTCTCGTGGCTCTCCTCGGCAAGGATCTTGTCGAGGATCATTGTCTTCTAATCCTCATCTGATCTTGAATATGTCTTCACAAAGATATGCATGCTACCACGGAGGTGCCTCCCGAGCCCTGGCCCCACGCGGCTGATGGTGTTGGGGATGTGGGCTCAAGGGTGGCTCGCCCTGTTGGTGTTTGGGCGGGCTGCCCCGGCAAGAGTCTTGCCGGGGCTGCTGAGGCAGTCCCCGGCACGGGTCTTGCCGGGGGAAACTGCTCCGCCCCACTGCTTCTTTGCGTTCTTGGTCTTGGCGTTGCCCTGGCTGTCTTAGCATTCGGTTTTGCCTTGGTTTACCTCCCCTGTTCTGCTTGGTGCGACCGTGGGCGCGGCTCCGACTGCCCGTGCACAGGTAAAGGGGTACAAAGGTGCACCCCTCCTTTTATACATCGACAGGAGCCCCCGGGCCTGGGCCACACATAAGCGCGACACGTTGTTGGGCCAGGCCCAAAACGGTGCGCGGGCAGGCGGGCGGTTTTTACCGCGGTCAGACTTTTCACGCGGTTCGCTTCCCACGACCCGCGCGCGGTGTGGCGCGAAGTGGAGGGGTGCGCGTGACGTGGGCGGCATGCGTGGGGCGGTTCACGCATGCATGCGTCACATCGTGGTAAAGAGGTGGCTCGCGCCTTCCCCATAAAAATAGGGAGGCGTGGAGGCACGGCTCATTTACCGCGCGGGGCCAGGTGGCGGTCTTCAAGGCGTCTACACCCCATGATCACGGGGTGGGGAGGGGTCGCCTCACCCGTCCCCTCGATGATGCACGTTCACCATGCGTCCTCCATGCGCCTTCACCACGTGGCAAGCGGTGGAGGCGGGAAACCGGGCCGTCGCTGGTTGGGGCAGCGGGTCGATCCCGATTCCCTACGCCTCTGGTGGCCGGATTGGCCGAGCGGGGCGGCTGAGCCTCGACCCCGCCCCTTTATAAGGAGGGGGAAGGGGGGATGGCGTCCCGCACTCTTCTGTCATCTATCTCATCTCGCTTCTGCTTCTTCCTTTCCCTCACCATGGAGAAAGGGAATCCTGGTCCCTCGACGGTGGCGGCGAGGGTCGCCGCTCGACAGAGTGTCCCTCCTCCTCCTGAGCCCGCGGTGGTGGAGCTGGCCGCGAGGGGAAGGGGGAGGGGGTGAGGCCGGGGCAGAGGTCGTAGTGCTCGGGGAAGAGGAGGACGGGGCGGCGCGCCGGCTTCGCCCCCGCCAATGATGCCTTTTCCGATGGAAGGCCATGTCAGAGACCAGCCCCGCGAATTCTTCATCAGGCTGTGCCGGCCTCCGCGTCGCCGTCTTCGACTTCCCGCCCCGTTTTCTCGGGAGATAGAGTGTGACCCGCCCCAATCCCTCAGATTCAACATGAGGGGCTGTGGGAATGGGGGCACGCGGGTTGATGTCGACTTCGCGGCTCCTCGGGTCATGTTCCTCCGTCGTGGTTGGAAGACGTTCGCTCGCATCCACAGCCTGACGGGGGGGCTCGTCCTCTACTTCAAATTAATGGAGGACGGCCTGCTCTCCGTCAAGGTCTTCGGAGACTCCAGGACTCGCCTGAAGTGCTGCATAGAGAGCTCCTACGACGGAGATTCCGATGATGGAAGCTCTTCCTCGAGCGAAAGTGATGAGGAGGACGGCGGGGCAGATGATGGGGACGAGTCCGACTAGGCGTCGGACACCCCGCGCCTGGGCGGGTTCGGCAGCAGCAGCATCTGCACCAGGCCGCTCCTCCGTCAGAGTTTTGCCGGGGGTGGGGCCAGCTCCTTGAACTTCTCGGGGCCGTCTCCTTGGGCGGCTGGCATCGGGAGGCTGCAGAAGAGGAAGAGGGCGGGCGGCAAGGCCGTCAACTCGGAGTACACAGGCACCGACGCGTTCATCGCATATTGCCGGTCCTGCCGCCTCGTCTTCTAGCTCCTTTCCCGGCACCGTCATCATCGGTCCACCCGTGGGCGGCCACCGAGGTGTTCTCTTGGTGCTTTCTACTACTTGTAGCTCGCCTAGGTGCCGCTTTTGCCCTTTCTCCTCCTTGACCTGCCTCCTAAGGAGAGGGACAAGAAAGGGATTACGGGCATCTCATCTCTTTTTTAACCTGTAAGCCTTCGGGCCTTGTTAAATTTAAAGCTTGTAACCCCCTTGTTCATGTTTTTCATTCCGTACGGACTGTACCTGTGTGGGATGTTTTTAATGAAAAAGGGATGTTTGACGGGTTTTTCATTCATGGGTAGACCCCGCGACAAGGAGCGCATCCTTGTTACAATTTAAGATAAATGTTTTTCGCCCGCCAACAGGCCTTGCTGTCCCCCCACTTCGCTCGACCATTCTCGCACCCTTAGCGGAGGCCGGGATGAAGCGGGCTTAGGCTCCTCGTTCTACTTCCTTCCCACCGCGACTACAACCAAATCCGGGCCCAGGAGATAATCCTTTGGTATAGAAAAGGGGAGCACGATGGCCTAGAAATAAAACAAGGTTTCACATATCCCAGTTCCATTCTGAAATGCATGATAGAGGATGAAAGACTTATCTAGATCTGTAGCCCCCGGCAACCTTGTCTTGCCGCGGTTGGATCCTTGTGCTTGCAGCCCCTGGCAACTCTGGTTTGCCGGGGTCGGGACGCCGGTCCGTTTCCTTTCTTCCGAGTAGCTCAGTAGAAGTGCTCATGTGCCCTGTGAACGAAAGGAGGACAGAAAAGAAACAGATAGACGCGCACTCGACCTCTAGGCTAGGGGTTAGTCGCCGCTCACCACTATCAACGCTAACCAAGGAAGAGACTCGACCTAGCATGCATGCTATAACTTAGGGCGCCAGCGCTTCATTTATTTATGCTCAGGGTCTGCGCCTGGCTTTGTACAAATGGTTACATGCCTTGCCGGCAAAGCTTGTACAAAAGGTGGCTTTCCGGGAGGCCCGGCAAGCCACACCTTACGGGTAAAACCTGCGAAGATGCTCGATGTTCCAGGAGTTGCTCACTGGGACAGCATCATCGGTCTCCAGGCGGACTGCACCGGGCCTGGTGACTCGTATTACCCGATAAGGGCATTCCCACTTTGGTGCAACTTGTTGGAATTCTTGGCCGACTGAACGCGCCGAAGAACAAGGTCGCCTTCCTCAAAGCTTCGGGCATGAACCTTGCGGCTATGGTAGCGGCGCAAGGCTTGCTGGTAGCATGCTGCTCTCATAGCCGCCCGAAGATGATCTTCCTCAAGGAGCATTGCGTCATCTTGCCGCAACTGCTCTTGCTCAAGCTCATCATAAGAGAGCACTCGAGGTGACCCGTATATGAGTTCCGTGGGGAGAATTGCCTCCGCCCCATATACTAGGGCAAAGGGTGTCTGACCGGTGGCTCGATTTGGCGTCGTCCTGATCGACCAAAGAACCGCCGGCAACTCATCAATCCAGCACCTTCCACTCTTGTGCAGATTGTCAAAGGTCTTCGTCCTTAGGCCTCGCAACACTTCAGCATTTGCCCTCTCCGCTTGGCCGTTGCTCCGTGGGTGTGCCACGGAAGCAAAACAGACCTTGTTGTCGAGGTCTTGAATGTATTGCATGAAGGTGTGGCTTGTGAACTGCGTGCCGTTGTCGGTGATGACTCTCTTTGGCACACCAAAACGGCAGATCAGTCCCTTGAAGAACTTGGATACCGACCGAAAGCCACCTTTCTCACTGCTTCCACCTCCGGCCACTTTGTGAACTTGTCGATTGCAACGTACAAGTACTCAAAGCCCCCGACAGCGCAGGGGAAAGGGCCCATTATATCGAGCCCCCAGACCGAGAATGGCCAGGAGAGAGGGATTGTTTGAAGGGCTTGAGCTGCTTGATGAAGCTTCTTTGAATGGAACTGACACACTTCACACTTGGTTACTAGTGTCGTCGCATCCTGGAGGGCGGTGGGCCAGAAGAAACCTTGCCGGAATGCCTTTCCGGCAAGGGCCCTTGACCCTATGTGCGAGCCACATATGCCTCCATGTATCTCTGCCAACAGCTCCAGTCCTTCCTCCCGGGGGATGCATTTCAATTTCACACTGCTCGCCTTCTCCTGTGACAGACATCGCCGATTTAACTGGTATGTAGGCGGACTGGCGGCTACTTTTTCCGCTTCCTCCTGCTCCTCAGGAAGTTCCCCTATTTGGAGGAATCGGACAATATGTTGTGCCCATGCCGGAGCCTGGGGCTCGACGGCAAGGACCAAAGGCATTTCCTCCGCCATGGGCGCGGCTGTCTCCATGGCCAGAGCTTGACGCCCTGCTGGAGCCAGCTGTCTTTGGCAGGCTCGGCCGTCTCATGGCAAAGATTCTTTGCCGGCAGCCCCAGGGGGCTCGGTAGGAAAGTACTTGCTGGGACCTGACTTCCTTCGCTTGTTCTGCCCCGTTGATGGTTTGATGGATGGTTGAGTTAACCGAAGCAAAAAGGTACCTGGTTCCACAGGTAGCTTCAAAGCAGCAGGCTTTGACAGGTAATCGGCAATGTCGTTCTCCATTCGGGGGATGTGCTCCGCTTGGATACCATCAAAGCGTTCCTCCAGCTTCCTCACCTAATCTACGTAAGCCTCCATCAATGGGCTCTGATAATCCTTGTTGACCTGTCTGACAACGAGCTGCGAGTCACCCCTGACGATGAGCTTCTTAACCCCGAGGTATACCGCGATCCTGAGACTGGCAAGCAGCCCTTCGTACTCTGCAGTGTTGTTGGTGGACATCTCCCTGGGAAAGTGCATCTGGACCACGTACTTGAGATGCTCTTCGGTGGGCACGACGAGTAGCACGCCGGCACCGGCGCCTTGCAGTGAGAAAGCCCCATCAAAGTACATGATCCAGTCACGGTCTGTTTCCTTGCCGGGGAGAGTGGTCTCCTGGATTTCTTCGTTAGGCGTTGAGGTCCATTCTGCAATGAACTCCGCCAAGACTCTGCTCTGGATTGTCGAGGTACTTTCAAACTCCAAACCGAAACTTAATTACTCCAAGGCCCATTCCATAATCCTTCCGGTTGCATCTGGGTTATGCAGTATCCGTGGCAACGGGAGGAGGGTGATGACAGTAATCTCGTGGGCTTAGAAGTAATGACGTAGCTTCCTCGAGGCCATAAGGAGGCCGAAGAGCAACTTCTGCACACCGGTGTACCTCGACCTAGCTACCTGCAAGAGGGAGCTGACAAAGTAAACCGGGTGCTGCATCATCTTCCTCTTCTGCACCACCTCACTCAACTGCACGGGCACTGCCTTGGTGGCATCAGACTCTGTCGGGGGCCTCGCCTTGCCGGCTCCAGGCCCTGCTAGGGAATCTTTGGCTTGCCATCCGTTGGTTCTGCCGCCGTCACTGCCTCCTCGTCGACCTCCATCTGTGCCACCAGTGCGGCACTGACCACTTTATTCGTCGCCGCCAGATACATCAGCAATGGCTCTTGTGGTTTAGGCGCAACCAGTATTGGCGTGGAGGAAAGGTATTTCTTCAGATCCTGCAATGTTGCCTCTGCTTCTGGGGTCCACTCCATTGGGCCTGCCTTCTTCAAGATTTTGAAGAAAGGAAGGGCGTGCTCGGCGGACTTGGAGATGAATCGGCTCGTGGCGGTGACGCAGCCAGTGAGCTGACGCACATCCTTGATCCGCTTGGGTGCCTCAATCTACTCAATAGCCTTGATTTTGTCTGGGTTTGCCTCGATCCCGCGCTGCGACACAAAGAACCCAAGAATCTTGCGGTCGGAACGCCGAAGACACACTTCTTAGGGTTCAGCTTGAGGTTGATCTTGCGTAGGTTGGAAAATGTCTCTTCCAGATCTGGCACAAGAGTTGCCCCGTCTTTGGTTTTGACCACTATGTCATCCATGTATGCTTCCATATTTCTATGGAGCTGGGTTACAAAACCTATTTGGAATTCTCTTGCAAACGTCGAGCCAGCACTCTTCAACCCGAAAGGCATCCGTCAAAAGCAATACGTACCACATGGGGTGATGAATGTTGTGTTCTCTTCATCTTCTCTTGTCATGAAGATCTGGTGGTCGCCCGAGTAAGCGTCGAGGAATGACAACAGATCACACCCGGTCGTGGAGTCGACAATCTGGTCGATGCGCAGCAATGGGAAGGGGTCCTTAGGATAAGCCTTACTAATCTCTGTGTAGTCAATAAACAGCCTCCACTTCCCATTTGCCTTGCGCACCACTACCGGATTGGCCAACCACGTCTAGTGGAGCACTCCTCTCACCAAACCTGCCGCTTCCAACTTCGTGATCTCCTCTGTGATGAAGTCCTGCCTCTCCAGAGCCTGCTTTCTGACCTTCTGCTTGACGGGCCGCGTATGAGGACAGACAGCTAGGTGGTGCTCAATCACCTCCCTGGGAACACCGGGGATGTCGGATGCTTGCCACGCAAACACGTCGACATTCGCCCGTAGGAAGGTGACGAGCGCGCCTTCCTATTTGCTGTCGAGGGTGGAGACTACGGTGAAGGCCCCTCCCCTGCCATCCTCCCTGGCGGACACCTTCTTGGTCTGCGGCGGCTCAGCTCTGGATTTCTTGCTCTTGCCGGTAGAGCTCTCTGGCACGTCCTCGACGGTAGCGCAACACTCTGAGTAGGTGCGCTTGCCGGAGTGGGTGCGAGAGGCCTTGCAGGGCTTCTTCTTTCCTCCCGGGCCTTCAGTGGCAAGAGCAGGTGCCTTGACGGCAGCTGCTGCAATAGCTTCCCGGTAGAGTTGGTCGGCGCAAATCAGCGCGTCCTTCTTCTCGGAGGGGACGGAGATGATGGTCAATGGCCCGGGCATCTTTAGCATGTTGTAGGCGTAGTGTGATGCCTCCATGAACTTGGCTAGTGCCGGGCGGCCGAGGATCCCATTTTAGGGCAAGGGGATCTCGGCCACGTCGAAGATGATCCTCTCTGTCCTGTAGTTCAACTCTCCTCCAAACGTCACAGACAGTGTGACCTTTCCCTTCGGCTGGCTCCTCCCCGGATTGACCCCTTGAAACGTGCCCGTTTCCTCGAGGTCTTCATCAGGAATTTGCAGCCTTTTGATCACGACGGGCGAGATCAAGTTCAGGCCGGCCCCGCCATCAACCAACATCTTGTTCACCTGGAGGTTGTGTATCATTGGTGAGACCGCGGTCGTGCGGTCAGGGTGGTCCTCGGCGTCAAAGATGAGGGGCGTGCTGGACCACTTCAGCGGCTTCTGAGCGTCGAACGACGGTTCTGCCACTGTAATCTCATGCGCCCACTGCTTGAGCTGGCGGTGAGAAGTATGCAGCAAGGCGCCGCCATCGACGCACATGGCCTCCGTAGCCTTCTGCAACTCTTGCTCACCGGACTCGTCGTCCTCGTCGTGATCATCGTCTTCTTGTTTCTTGTCACGGCCCCGGGCAGGCCTCTCTTGCTGGTTGTCCTTGTCGGGGCGGCTTCCTTGGCCGCCACGCTTCTTGCCGGATCCCTCGGCATCGTCCTGACATTTCTCCTTGTCCCGCCTTTCATACTCGTCCTTTTGCTTTTCAGCAAGTAGCTCGACTTTGTCAGCAGTTCTGGAGGTCGTGGCCCTTGGTGCGGTGGATCTTGCAGTACTGCTTGCCAAAGCCCCTGGCTTATCGGCAGATGCTAATGCCCGGCAGGCAGCGCACCCGGCAATCTCCTTGCCGGGGCCGTCTGCCTTGACCTTCTTGGCAATGCCAGTGTCGTCAGACCCCTCGACGGAAAGTACGGCCTTGCCCTTGCATTTCTTGTTGCGACGCCGGCCCTTCTTCCTTGGGGTGGCGGTGTCTTCGTCAGTAGAGTCGGTTTCCGCACCAGCGTCTTCACCGGGGTACTTCCTTCCCTCTTCAGCCTGGGCGCATTTATGAGCCAGAACGTAGAGCTCGGCCACATCCTTAACCTTGGTCATGGCCAGCTCTTCGCGCATCTTGTGATTGTGCGCGTCCTGGTGGAACACGCTGATCACAGCGGCGGGATGAACGTCATGGATGTTGTACTGCACCCTGCTGAACCTCTGGATGTACTTGTGCAGGGTTTCCCCTTCCTTCTGGGGAATGATATACAGATCACTGGCCTAGCCATGAGCTTGGTGGCCTCCTGTGAAGGCACCAACGAACTCATGGCATAGATCTGACCAAGAAGAAATGAAATCCGCTGGCAAGTGCATCAACCAAGACATAACATTGGGCTTCAGCGCCAGCGGGAAATAATTGGCAAGCACCTTGTCGTCATGAAGCTCCGCCGCCGCGCATCGTGATGGTGTAGATGCTGAGGAACTCGGACGGATGGGTCTTGCCAGTGTACTTCTCGCCGATGTCAGGCTTGAACATGCGGTCGGACGGCCACTGGAACTGCCGCAGCTCACGGGTAAAGGCCGGGCAGCCCACCTCGTAAGGTAGGCTGCCGAAGCCCCCCGGTGCTGGGTGGTCCGTAGGGGGTCCCGCCCGCTTGTCCGACTGGTGGCGTGTATCACGCCGGTGCTCAATAGTGGTCTGAGCATCTTCGTGAGCTCGTTCTCGAAGAACTTGGCGCTGGTCGCGGTGGGTCCGCGGGTCGGACGACGCTATAGAGATGTTATCACAAGCGTCATCACGACGGGCAGACACGCGCGGCGGCTGGTGAGGAGGAGGAGAGTGCACCGTGGCCGCAGCTCCCCTGGTCCTCCGAGCGCCAGCATGTGGTGGCTCGGTGGAGCACCGCCCCGAGGGCCACGCCAGTAGCGGATCATCTTTGTTGGCGACGGCGACGAGGCTCTAGATGGTGGCCCTTCATTCATCGAGCTTCTCTACAGCAGAAGGGAAGTCGAGGAGCAGCTGCGCGCGTGCCAAAGCTTCCGCTGGCGTGGGTGGCGGCGATAGCTGCGTGGACCGTGGCGTGCTTCAACTTCTAACCATGTTAGAAGGAGATCCACCACGGCCCAGCGGCTGCGCGCCATTTTCGCCAGCACTTCGGTGGGCATGCTGAACTCCTTCATCCCGTGGATGACGCACACGGCTCTTCCCACTGCTGTGCCCAGGGTCGCCGGTGTGAGGACGCTGTTCATCGCGCACACCATGGGAAGAGCACGTAGTGGTCGCCGGCGTGGGTGTCTTGGAGGTCATTGCGCCACCTGGAGGTGGCACAACGACACCCCTGGAGGGCCCCGCGCCGCCTGCGGGGGGGCCCAGCTCCGTCTATGTATGTGGAAACGTGCGGCCGGTCGTTGGGCGTGCGAACGACGCCACTCGCCAGGCTCTGACTGCCAGGGTGATGCTCGTGCTCGCGGACTGCGGCCCTGGTCCTGACCGCGACCGGGCTGCTGCTCGCGCGTAGCGGTAAGGGCCGTTCGGCCCCCGACGAGCCGATTGCCGTGGCCGTCGTCTTCTTGGGAGCCATGGCGATGAAGAAACACTAGGCTAGCTACTAGACCAGATTCTCACAGTTGTTGCCCCTACCTGGCGCGCCAAAGATGTCGGTGTGGAACGACACGTACGGGATCACAAGAATCCATACTACCGTTGTCGGGGCGCAGGGTTGCAAGAAGAGCTGGATTAGTAGTCAGCACAAGGATCGTTTACCCAGGTTCGGGCCGCGAGGATGCGTAAAACCCTAGTCCTGCTTTGGTGGGTGTATTTCAGAGAGTTCTTGAGCCCTAAAACTAGCTATGGTTAGTGCGTGGTTCGAAAGAGGCGAATCCTTCTCCAGTATGCCATGGGCCACCTTCTTTAGGCGAAAGGGGCTGCCACAGTGGCATACAGGAGGTGGAAAGGCATCCAGTATTGCGAGCTTATCGCTCGTATTACAGGACAAGTTGCATTTAATGCGCCGCTGAGGTGCCCCCTAGCTTTATCGGGGACGGGGGTGAGGGAGTCCCGGACTAGGGGGTGTCCGGATAGCCGGACTATCGTCACGGCCGGACTCCAAGACTGTGAAGATACAAGATTGAAGACTTCGTCCCGTGTCCGGATGGGACTTTCCTTGGCGTGGAAGGCAAGCTTGGTGATACGGATATGTAGATCTCCTACCATTGTAACCGACTCCGTGTAACCCAAACCTATCCGGTGTCTATATAAACCGTGGGGTTTTAGTCCGTAGGACGAACAACAATCATACCATAGGCTAGCTTCTAGGGTTTAGCCTCCTTGATCTCGTGGTAGATTTACTCTTGTACTACCCATATCATCAATATTAATCAAGCAGGAGTAGGGTATTACCTCCATTGAGAGGGCCCGAACCTGGGTAAAAACATCGTGTCCCTCGTCTCCTGTTACCATCCGCCTAGACGGACAGTTCGGGACCCCCTACCCGAGATCCGACGGTTTTGACACCGACATTGGTGCTTTCATTGAGAGTTCCTCTGTGTCGTCACCGATAGGCCCGATGGCTCCTTCGATCATCAACAACGACGCGGTCCGTGGTGAGACTTTTCTCCCGGACAGATCTTCGTGTTCGGCGGCTTCTGCTGCGGGCCAATTCGCTGCCATGTGGAGCGAACCGGAACCTACGCCTCGCCATCGTGTCGATCCGGAAGATTAAACTATATGGCCAATATCCGCGGAGACTTGATCTTCGACGGATTCGAGCCGCAGCCAAGCGCCAAGACCTGCCTCGATGGGCATGATCTAGCTCGCAGCCGAACAAAGTGCCTCGAGGTCAAGACCAAGATCCGGCCCGACCCTTAATTCGAGCCGATTCCCCGATCGAGGACGCAGTGGTTGGACACCGCCTCGGGGCTACAATCTCTATGGCGATCGAGCCAAACTCCATTCCTGTCGCTTTATGCGAAGACCTCGACCTGTGGTGCCGGACTCCTCTCCGGACTCCGAACCCTCCGCGCACTTGCCAATCGAATCTGATTGGGCGCCCGTTATGGAGTTCACGGCCGGGGACATCTTTCAGCACTCGCCCTTTGGCGACATGCTGAATTCACTAAAGTCTCTTTCTTTATCCGGAGAACCCTGGCCGGACTACGGTCAGGAAGGTTGGGATGCAGACGATGAAGAAATTCAATGCCCACCCACCACCCACTTCATAGCCACTGTCGAAAGCTTACACGACGTGCTCGATTTCGACTCCGAAGACATCGACGGTATGGACGACGATGTAGGAGACAACAATGAACCAGCACCTATAGGATGCTGGACAACCTCATCCCATGATGTATACATGATGGATACACCTAAAGGAAATGAAGACGAGGAACAACGGGGTGCTACAAAGGATAAATCCCTCGAAAAGCAGTCAAAACGGCAACGTAAACGCCAAAGAAAGTCCCGCCTCAACAAAGACCCAGCCATAGAGCAGGGCGAACCGGTGGACAACGAACAAGCTATCGAGCAATCGTCCGAACAAGACAACTTGGATAAACAATCTGTCCCGGCGAAGACAACAGTCCGGACGATCTCACGCCGGACAAACCATTGGAGCAAAATGACCTCCGAGAAAGGCTCGTCGCCATCACAAGATAGCCTGAAAAAGCGGAAGCGGAAGCTCAAAACAGCGGAAGATGCACTCAGATCGATGGAGCAAAGTATTCAAGACCGCAGATAAGCACGGTGACAAATACGAACAAAGAGCTACCCGAAAAGAAAGCTACTGCCCAAATTCGATGAGGAGGCCTTAGAGCCCCCACAATTAAAAAGCAAGAAGGCCACCCGGTCGGATGGACGACCTCACGGCAAAAATAGAGCGGCAAATGCTGCCGCACGCAAGCCAATATGCAATCCGCTTAAGGATTCACATCAAAAGGATGGCCCTTTAGGTCCATCTATGGGCCAAGAAAGCACACTCGTCGGAGCAATGCAATACGCCAAAATTCCGAAGATCACGGCACACCCAAATATAGGGGCGCCGCACACCCCCTATGTTTCACCGATGAGGTGCTGGATCACGAATTTCCAGCGGGATTCAAACCCGTAAACATAGAGGCATACGACGGAACAACAGACCACGAGTCTGGATTGAGGATTACATCCTCCACATACACATGGCTAGAGGAGATGATCTCCACGCCATAAAATACTTACCCTTAAACTCAAAGGGCCAGCTCGGCATTGGCTTAAGAGCCTCCCGAAAATACCATTGGAAGCCGGCAAGAGCTCGAGGATGCATTTCGGGCTATTTTTCAGGGTACCTATGTCCGCCCTCCTGACGCAGACGATCTAAGTCACATAACTCAACAGCCCGGAGAGTCAGCCCAGAAATTCTTGAACAGGTTCCTTACTAAAAAGAACCATATAGTTGAATGTCCGGACTCCGAAGCCTTAGCAGCTTTCAAACTCAACGTCCGAGACGAATGGCTCGCCAGACACCTCGGCCAAGAAAAGCCAAGAACAATGGCCGCATTAACAAGCCTCATGACCCGCTTTTGCGCGGGAGAGGATAGCTGGCTAGCAAGATGCAGCACTAGCGACCCAAGTACATCCGAAATCAGGGATGGAAACGTGAAACCACGGCGCAACAAGGACCAAATACGGATTAAAAGGAACAGTCCAAAGAGCACGGCAGTTAACGCCGGATTCAAAAGCTCACGGTAGAACAACAAAAAACTGCCCCTTAACGACAATAGTGATGAGCTATCCAACTTCAGCAAAATCTTGGACAAGATATGTCAGATCCACAAGACTCACGGGAGGCTCGCCAACCATACCCACGTAAATTGTTGGGTCTTCAAACAGTCCGCAGACCTAACGCTGAACACAAGGGGCTCGACACACCAGGTGAAGATGACGACGAGCACCACAAGCGAGCCTCGGAAAACAAAAACTTTCCCGCAGGAGGTCAAAACAAGAAACTCACTTCACGTGATCAAAGGGAAAAGCAGCGGCGCCCACTAAAAGGCGCCACGCAGACACCATTGTCAAAACCAATCACCTTCGACCATCAGGACTATTCCGATAATATCCGGAACGCAGGATGGACTGCCTTGATATTGGATCCTATAATTAACGGGCTCCAATTTACACATGTCCTCATGGATGGCGGCAGTGACATAAACCTGATATATCAGGACACAATCCGCAGGATGGGGATAAACCCAACCAAAATTCACAGTAGCAACACCTCCTTTAAAGGAGTAATGCCAGCCCATATGCCCTTTGTAATGGGCTCCATACTGCTGGAAGTTGTGTTTGGTTCATCCGACAACTTCCGTCGCGAAAGGTTACTCTTCCATGTCGCCCCGTTTAAAAGTAGCCATCAAGCACTATTGGGACGCACAGCTTTCGCCCACTTTAACGCAATACCGCACTATGCATCTCTAACACTTAAAATGCCCGGTCCACGCGGCATCATCTCGTTAAAAGGAAGAATTAAGTGTTACACGAGCATGGAAGAATGGGAGACTGCCTTGACAGCCCCATAGCTATCCGGCTCTGCTAGGCAAAGAACCTGAATTGGTCATTCAAATCCCGGACACGGTTAGACGAGTCCGGCTCCTACTAGCGGCATACCCCCATACGAGGGGCCGCATGCATGTATAACAAGAGACAATAAAGCTCAATTTTATTCAATTTCATACTATGTTTATTTAATATTAGGTACATCTTTCGCACGATCCTTTTTCTTTCAAACTAAGTTCCTCTCTTTTACAGATGAACAACGTGCTACACCTGTCCAGGATACGGCACAACGGAGACACAGCGCAGACGCAAGAGGGACCCGTTGCAAGGATTCTTTTCAGATTAAGACCCTGCGTAAACCTTTTTTCACTGTCTCTTGTTGATATACATCCCCCCGGTGCCTTAATATAACCGAGGAGGAGGCTGGGGTTTTGGCATTGGCCGCACCAGAATTTTTATGCTGCACTGGACACACGGGGCTTAGGGCATTATTCTGCCCATTTTCATAAAGACCGAATACCTTAGGGAGTATTCGCGCCTCGAAGTTAGGCCTTATATGAATCAGCTCCGAATCATGTCTTTGGTCAAATGTTGGGTTGCCTGCTCCTGTGTTTTGCTGCCTTACATTCCATTTTCACGGCTAACGCGGCACAGGAGAACTATCGAGATTGTGCCCGGTTCGCCGGGCGAGCACCTCAAGAGAGAAAGCCAAAACCGACCGCCATGATATAGCGAGAGACTAGTCAACCACTCGATGACTCACAGAATGTTTAGGATTCCTCCGCATTAACGAAGGACCGGTTTTCGGTCGAGCACATACGCACCCTGAATTCGGGAGAGTGCGGTGCCCCCAGGGGCTATATAGTAGCCCCACCCTCGAACTCCTATGGCTAAGTGAAAGTGATAAAGCACTATAGTCCGGTTGCCTGGTTTGCTACGCTATCACCTCCTTAACAGGACCAAGACGTTGGATCAAGTGTGAAAAAGCGCTTTCTTTGCAAACACCCCCGCACTATGTGCGTGGGGGCTGAAGCCAAGGACTGCCATCTTTCAGGTTATATATACATATACATAAACGGGCCCGACAGGAGTAGTTTACTACTTGAACGCACAAGTATAAAAAAGCTCTTATATTACATTGAAACACTGTTTTCACAAATCATACATGTCATTTAAACATAATATCCTTTCTAGCACTGCGTCTCTATTAAACGAGCGCCCGGCAGGACTTCTTCAAAGTAGTGCTCGACAGGTACTCGGCTTTGGTCCAAATCTTTGGATGCAACGTCGGTGGCCTTCATCTCTGCCCAGTATGTCTTGACACGGGCCAGATCCATCCGCGCTCCCTCAATACACGCCAATTGCTTCATTAAGGCCGACACGCTGCATCAAGCACTAAGGAACTGTTGCACCAAACCAAAATAGCTCTTCGGGGGTCCGCCCGCCACAAGTGAGTCAAGACATGCTTCATGGCAAATCCGGACAACCGATTCAGCTCGCCCATTCGCCAACCGATCGGTCGTGGCAGAGGCTGCTCCGGACTATGGAATTGCGACCAATATATATCTTCCTCTCGATGCCCCTTTTCCGCCCCGGAAGTGCTCCACCGCTGCGCTTCGCCGCCAAGTCCGTATAAGCATCCTCCGAACTCCACAACTTATCCAAATTGAGCATACTTTGGATTTGTATATTTCCTCCGCAGTAGAAACAATTTTCCAGCCGCAATTGCCCCGGCCTGACTCAGCTCCTCCTTGGCAGCTCTCAAAGCCGATTGGGCATTCTTGGATTCGGCGGCGGCCTTCTTTAGGCCCTCTTGTTCCTCTTGACGCTCTTTTTCAAGAACCTCGCAGCGATCGATAGTATTCCTTAACTTTTTGGCCATATCGTCCATCTCCTCTTTGCTTCGGCAGTGAGCAGCCCGTTCAGCTTCTAGCTCTTCGGCCGCCTTTAAAGCGGCCGCATTACTAATTCTGGCTTGCTCTTTCACTCGGGCGAGTTCTGCCCGCAGCTCCTCCACGGCAGCGGCACCATCTGCATTAAGCATACAAATAGTAAGACATGGGCGTCAAGCTCCTTACAAGGTGTCCGCATAGAGGTCGCATACCTTGTGACTCGTCAAACCGCTTATTGACCAAATATGATGTCCGTGATCCGCCTCATCAAGTTGCCGCTTTAGTTCGGCATATTCAGCAGTCCGGCTGGCCTCCGGACGCCCGCCACCGCTTAGGAGCGGCGATATGTTATAACTGAGAATTTGATCCTCGGCACATTGTCAATTTTGACAACATACCGAGTCTCAGGGGCTACTATCTATACAGGGCGCATTTTATATGCATAACTGTCAAAAGGTACATTATTTTTTGCATACCTCAAACCCCGTCAGTAAGCTTCTGACGGCTTCATGCAATCCGCTCTCGGCGGATGCAATTCTTTCAATCACCGCACCCATTAGAGCATGGTGATCTTCTGAAATAGCTGCTCGCCCGAGCAGATCCTTTAGCTCCTCCGACCGCACGCCACTTGGCGTCGGACCTTCCGGCCCCGCCGGACTTGGGGGAAACCTCCGCGACGACACCTCTGGGTCGTCTGCTTCATATGAGGGTGCGACAGGTGGAGGCGTTTCGCTCTCCATCATCTCCGGAAGAAGATCCCCCGAAGACGAGCTCTGCTGAGAAGGGCTGAGGTCCGAACTACAAGGTACAATTTCGGTTATCCTCATGAATAAACACAGGGATGTTCCTTATTTACAAGACCCCTTTTTTACTTACGGCTCATTGGAGGGCTGATCCTCGGGAAATAATGCGGCTGGGTTACTTCCTCATGGGACTCTCTGCCAAGATTCCTTTCCCTCTTTGAGGCCTTGACCTCGGATCTTCAAGCGGTCCTTCTTCTCTCCTCGGAAGGTGGGACTCTTAATCCCTCCTTCCTTGATAGCCTCTTTCAGAGAGGCGGTTGCTTCCCGCCCCCCTTCGCCTTCTTCAAAAGGCGCGACCTTCAACATCTTGGTCAACATGGGATCCGGCGTGGTCTCTGGGAGGGGAGCCGGACACCTTATTAACTTTGCCTTGGCTATCCACTCCTGTTCAAGAAACGGCTCCTTTAAAGGGCATATATATGAAATAAATGAATGAACAGCTTGTCCGGTTACATGACTACTTACTTGAGTATCTGGGCGATTGCAGCTTAGTCCTGCGTCCTCGGTCAAGTCCGGACACTTCTCTTGTGATCCGAAGAGCAGTTTATACATCTCCACGGGCGTTGTGCCCATAAAATTCTGGAGAGCTCGTGGTCCCTCCGGATTGAATTCCCACAGGCGGAGGGGGCGACGTTTGCAGGGTTGAAGGCACCGGATCACCATAACCTGCGCCACTGCAACCAGATCGATCCCTCTTTCCTGGAGATCTCGAATACGGCCCTGCAGCAGGGGAACGTCCTTGGACGGCCCCCAGTCGAGCCCCTTGTTGACCCATGATGCCAGCCGCTGTGGTGGACCTGAGTGGAAGGCAGGGAGCACCGCCCGTTTGGTGCCCCTGGGAGCGGTGATATAAAACCACTCCCGTTGCCACAAACCAAGCTCCTCTTGAAAAGATGTAACGCCCTCGATGCGGCTATATCTCCCACGTGTCGAAGCACGTCTTAGAGGCATAACCGCATTGAAAGCAATGTCGCAAGTGAGGTAATCTTCACACAACCCATGTAATACATAAGGGAAAGAGATACATAGTTGGCTTACAATCGCCACTTCACACGATACATGAGTAAAGCATTACATCATACCGATACAATCAAGGTCCGACTATGGAACCAAAATAAAAGAAGACTATCCCAAATGCTACACAGATCCCCGATCGTCCCAACTGGGCTCCACTACTGATCAACTGAAACGAAACAACACAAAGAACAGGATCTTCATCGAGCTCCTCCTTGAGCTCGGATCGCCACCCGCACGATTTCATCGGCACCGCAAACTGGTTTTGAAGTATCTGTGAGTCACGGGACTCAGCAATCTCACACCCGAGATCAAGACTATTTAAGCTTATGGGTAGGAGAAGGTAGTGAGGTGGAGCTGCGACAGCGACTAGCATATCCGGTGTCTAACATACGCAAATGAGAGCGAGAAGAGAAGGCAAAAGCACGGTCGAACAACAATGATCAAGAAGTGATCCTAGAACAACCTACGCCAAACATAACTCCAACACAGTGTTCACTTCCGGACTCACGAGAAGAGACCATCACGGTTACACACGCGGTTGGTGTATTTTAATTAAGATCAACTTCGGGTTTTCTACAACCGGACATTAACAAATTCCCATCTGCCCATAACCGCGGGCATGGCTTTCGAAAGATTATACCCTGCAGGGGTGTCCCAACTTAGCCCATGATAAGCTCTCACGATCAACGAAGGATATTCCTTCTCCCCGTGAAGACCCGATCAGTCTCGGAATACTGGCTACAAGACATTTCGGCAGTAATAAAACAAGACCAGCAAAGCCGCCCGATGTGCCGACAAATCCCGATAGGAGTCGCACGTACCTCGTTCTCAGGGCACACCGGATAAGTCAAGCTACGAGTAAAACCAAGCCTCGAAGTTTCCCGCAGGTGGCCCCAAGAAGTTGCTCGGTTCGGACCAACACTGAGGAGCACCGCCCGGGGGCTAAAATAAAGATGACCCTTGAGTCTGCAGAACCCAAGGGAAGGGGTATATGTGGTAGGTAGTCAAATGGTAAACCCAAGGTTGGGCCTTGCTGGAGGAGTCTTATTCAAAGCGAACTGTCAAGGGGATCCCATAAATCACCCAACTGCGTTAGGGACGCAAAATCCGGGAACATAATGCCGATATGACGGAAACTAGGGCGGCAAGAGTGGAACAAAACACCAGGCATAAGGCCGAGCCTTCCACCCTTTACCAAGTATATAGATGCATTAATTGAATAAGATATATTGTGATATCCCAACAAGTAAACATGTTCCAACAAGGAACAACATCTCCATGTTCCAACAAGGAACAAACTTCATCTTCACCTGCAACTAACAACGCTATAAGAGGGGCTGAGCAAAGCGGTAACATAGTCAAACAACGGTTTGCTAGGAAAGGATGGTTAGGGGCTTGACATGGCAATATGGGAGGCATGATAAGCAAGTGGTAGGCATCATAGCATAGGCATAGCAAAAGAGCGAGCATCTAGCAAGCAAAGATAGAAGTGATTTCGAGGGTATGGTCATCTTGCCTGAAATCCCGCAAGGAAGAAGAATGAGTCCATGAAGAAGATAAAAGGATGTAGACGAACGAATCCTCACAACTCCGGAACGGAACCGAAGCTAACGAGAGAAGCAACCCGGAAACAAACAAACAACATGGTAAACACACAAGCATAAACATGTCATGATGCACAAACAAGTATGATGCATGTCCGGTTTAATGATTCATGGCATGGCAAAGTGCACAGACAAAACTACAAGTTAAATGGAGCCCAATATGCAACGAGTTGCATATTGACGAAACACCACATCAATTATTTAGTTCTCTCTCGGTTATGTACCCAACAATATTAAATATTGGTTAACATGGCAAGTGGTGAAGCATATCAAAACTATACCATCTAAACAAGTTTAAATGAGGCCGGAAACAACAAACAACAATTCCAGAAAAATCCCCATATGTAATTTAGCAATTTAATGCAACAACAATTTTAAACATTTTAATTGTTGTTATCATGATGCGGATGACATATGCAAGTTTTAAGCAATTTTATGAAAATGTTGACATAAGCATGTTATGAAGCATTTGTCACCATGGCGGAACAAAAAAAGGTGCCATGGCGGCGAATCCAAAAATGATGCCACGGCAACATATCGGTTCTGGTAGCTCATGGAGATACCGGTGCAAAAGGAAGCGTGCGGATGTGCGGAACATGCTAGATATGGTGGGGTGCTCCCGACTACCGGGTTCCCACGGGTTAGGGGCATGGAAACGAGTGACAATTCAGGCACGGTGCAAACACGAGCATCTCATACAACACATGCATTCGGTCCACGGCGGTCATCTCAACTGTTATACCTTCGAAGTGTGCATATTCGTAACGGATCGAGTTCGTCGAAGGAAGTAGTGGTACACGGGCCGTAGTGGAAGTAGTCGTACTCGCGACGGTAGTGGAAGTAGACGTTCACGTTTCGTAGTCGTACATGTCGGCGGTACTGGAAGTAGTGGTACACGGCGACAGTATTTGTACACGTTTTACGTAGATGTTCAGGTCGACGGTAGTGGTACACGTTTTGTAGACGAACTTTGACAGAACATGGGTGTCGTGGTACTTGGCGATATCCGGGATGATCTTGCGTCTTCGTGCGTAGAGATACTTGGCGGATTCGTGTAGTTGAACTTGACGAAAACGGGTCTCCCAAAGATCTCGTGGTACTTGGCGCTTCCAACGTCTTCGGGCGTAGAGGTACTCGCAAAAACCGAGATGGTCTTGACGATCCGGTGAGACGACGTGGTCCGGTGCGGTCTTGGTCTTGGCGTCCGTGCGGTAGCCGTGAGCTCATGGCCTACAGCAGCAGCTAGGCGCGGAACGGGACGGAGACGCCGGGCGCTGATGGTGGTGGAGCATGGGCTTCTCCGGCGAGCAGTGGGATGGAGCGGGCTGCGAGACTTGGCCGTTGAGGACACTGGTGGTGCAGCGGCAGGAAGCGGTCACCGGGCTTGTGGTGACAACGACGACGAACAGAGGCGCGCGGTGAAGCAGCCGTCCGGTGATGGAGCAGAGGCGTCCATGGCCAGCGACCCAAGGTGTCGAAGATGGCCGGATCCGGGCCAGCTCGGGTTGGGGAGGCGAGGTAGCAGGCCAGTGGCGGGGCTTGGCGCAGGGGAGGTCGATGCAGAGGAGGGTTGGAGACGTCGGAAGCGGACGACGGAGGGGCGGCGCTAGTCGAGGCGGAGGTGGCTCTCGGGGAGGCGCGGGGCGACGAGGAGGAGGCCGCAGGTGAGGGAGGAGGTTGGGCGCGCGGCGCATGGTGGTGGAGGCGAGATCCGGGCGCGGGGTTCCGTTCAGCGCCCGGAATGGAGGGGCGACCGGCGAGGAGAGCACGGCGGCTTGACGCGGCTATGGCAGGGAGGCGAGCGAGGAGGAGGCAGAAGGGATCGGGCGAGGCGCTCCTCTCGTGCGTGGTGACGGTGCGAGGGAGGAGACGAGGGCGAGTGGGGGATCTGCACGGGGTGCGGGCTAGGGTCTGGAGGGATTGGTGGGGGTGGCTGGGCCTCGGCCTTGGGCCGGCGCGGGAGGTTGGGAGGCCCAGGCTGCTGGGCTCCTTCTCTCTCTCTCTCTCTCTCTCTCTCTCTCTCTCTCTCTATTTCTCTTTTCAAAACAGAAAATAAAGAGAAAGAAAAATGGAAGAAAAGAAAGGTTAGAGAAAGAGTTGGGCATGGGGATAATTTTTACGGACTCGTAAAAATGTGCACGGTCCATGAAAAATAGGAGTGGCAAGATTGCAGGAATTAAATTCAAAGTCATTTGAATTTAATTCTAATGGTTTGAACAAGGACAAGGATTTAGAAGTGTCCAAAAATGTTGAGATTTTTGGTGGAGCTCCTAATATGATGAAAGAATATATGGCAAGGTTGGAGATCAAGAATTAAGACAACAAAGGCATTAGGATATTTTGTAAGTGTGTTTATGTAAATCCAAATAATTGAAATATTTACTATAGCTCTCTAAATATCGAGAGGATATGTTTTAAAGAGAATCACCATGTGAATTCCCTCGATTTAAATGGATCAAAGATCCATGCCATTTATTTAGTTGAGTTGCAAAAGATTTATGAGATGATGGCATGATGACATGATGCAATGCAAAATAAAAAGGGCAGGCACAAATGAAACACACGGCAAAACCCGAATATATGGAAGTCTTCTCGAGCATCGGTCTCGGGGCGTTACAACACTCCACCACTACGAGAGGATCTCGTCCCGAGATCTAGGATGGCACCGGAGAAAAGCGGAAGAGGAAGAGGTAAAACAAAGTTGCTTCTAAGAGTGAAACCAACGACCTTGAGAGGTTGACAAAATTGAAAGAAGAATACAATGGAGATGAACGAGATTGTGAACACTTTGTTAGCAGAGTAGAACAAAGAACATGATGAGAACCAAGAGCTTAGGGGACAAGATAGAATTTGAAGCCACTCCGGTTAAAACAAGATAGAGAAGGAGTAAGAATGATATAATTTGGACAAGACTGAATCGAAAATGGAAGGAATTAGAATCATGAACTTGGCAAAATGAAAGCACCGGATGAGACTCCGGTTAAAAGAGGAACGATAGACACAACACTCCGGTTAAATCGATAAGCAAGGAAAAGGACATGGTCTTGACAAAACAAGATGATGGGTCGAAGAGAGCAACATCACAATGCCTCCGGAAGAAAAATTGAAGATAGATCATTGGAATAAAGGAATGGAGAAGAAAATGACAACTTCTACCACAAATGAGTTTGGAAAGCACCCTTAAAAAAGAAGAATAGAACGGAGTTGTTGGAAAACCAACAACGAAAAGAATAACCTTGTAGTGGACTTATGGAAACATCTCAACATTATGAGGTGAGCTTCTGCCACCAACGGAAACAAACGATTGGATTGATATCAACAAGGAGACGAGAAACTTATTTCACCGAGAGGACAAATGAAGAACTTGGGTCATTTATAAGCACCATAAATAGCAACAATCCTTAGGGAAAGCTTTAGGTGAAATATAACCCAAGATAACTCCAATGAAGAGATTGATGGATTTAAAATACCTCATTCTTGACAACATGTGAATCATGAAGCATGAAGGAAAATTGTCAAGAATGACATAACACCATCTCAAGAGATAAGGTAGAAAGAATTGCACTTCGGAATGCAAGATGAAGAATACTTGAGCTCCTCAAAACAAAACATGTGTTGGAACACCATGTTTATTTTGAAGTATGGCTTGATGGATCTTAACTCCGAGAGAAATCTTGATGAACAATTGAAGAATGAAAAGAATCCTTGACGAAGCACCATGTAGAGCCTCCATGAAGAACTCCGGTAAACAAAAGGGTGATAGAAAGAAAGAGAAGTTGAAAACACAAGGTGAAGCCTTGCAATGATTTAGATGGATCTTCGTGATGATGAGAGCTTGGAACTCCGGGAAAAGAAAACATGAAACAATTGAAACCAAGAATTTATTCATCATGAACAAACTCCAAAGGAAGGGATTAAACACTTGGATGAAAAAAGAACAAGAATTATGTCATGCTTATCCTTCACCAATTCAGATTGATGACAAGCAACGGATTTGGCATACTACTTAAACTCGTAGAAAGGATTAAGAGAGACATAGCGCAAACTTAAGAAGGTCTTCAACAATTCACCGGTAGGATTTGGAAAGAACGAATGAATCTATATAATAACGAAGGAAGAGAACTCTTGAACGAACCACCGTAAGAATTGAAATTGAACGAAGAAAAGAGAACGAATCACTGGGAGGAATTAGAAAACGACGTTGATACTTGAGGGAATTTAGATACAAATGAACGCAGAGATCCCAAGCTGATTAGATAATACTTGAATGATGCACCGGTAAGATTTGGAGAACGAGAGCTGAAAGCTGAGAATGAGGAATTATGACATGATGGCCTTCGGAGGAAAGAAGTGGAAACAACTCATGAAATGCTCCGGATGGTTATCAAATGAATTCTCACTATCGAAAACAATTATGAGAGGATGGCATAAGATAGAACTATGAATCTTCAAGAGAACGGACCAAGATTTAGGAGAAATCCTTCTTTGGTCTTCACATGTTGAGAATGACGATGAGAAACATCACCATGATTGTTGAGATACTTCGGGATGAAAATTAGAAAGGTTGAACCAACGATGAAAAGAATTTGAAAGATCTTGGAGAAAGCCATGACTGATGAAAGCCCATTCTTACGTCAAACATGGAAAAGAATATGAGAATAGCTCTGGGAAAATTAGAAGAGTCAGGTAAAACCCTGGGAAAAGACCTGTGGGTTAGGGCCCACTCAAAAGAACCACCGTTGAACGATTGCTTGAAAGGGAGGTTGCACCGGTTGATTTAAATGGCTTGAATGAGATAACAATCTCGAAATAACTTGAATGGATTAAGAATGGAAACACGAATCTTCTGAGATATCTTCATCACTCCAGATAATAATTGAATAGCGAGAAGTGGATGATTAAGAGGTGCACCAGCATGAGAAAACATTAGAAACAAGTAAAGGAATAAGATCAACACCGAAATCTTGAATTAAATCCACCGGAGAAGAAAATTAGAATGGAACAATGATAAGGTTGAAGCTTCCTTAGCGTCTTCATGAGAAATCACCGAATAAAAACATTAAAGGAAAAGAATGAAGAAACTTCACTCAATAAAATGGATACTTGATTAAGAAATCTGAGTCCTTGAAGAAAAAAAGGGTGGGAGGGTGGGAAAACAAAGGCAACTTGGGTCGGATGAAATGAACACCGTTGAGAAAAAGCTTAGAATTGATCTTGCGAATGTTGGAATGATCGGATTTAATTGGAGAGAAGCACACGGTTGGAAAGGATCGAAAAGACGACCTTGATGAACAAGAAGGATTAGTATTCGCATAGAAATATGAGAACACCGTTTAGAATAAGGTATGGAATCAACACTTGGCATTGAAGCAACTTGAATACCACAAAACGGAACAAAAACAATGGATTTGGCTTGCAGAATAAGCCGGAACAAATACATATGATAGAGATTTACCCAATCCCATATCATGCATCTGTCGAAAAGATATTCTAGGAGCTACTTGAATTCCCACCTATAAACTCCGAAACTTTCTCGGTTATGCAATCTGGTGTTGGGATACAGGGGACACAAAATATATCACCCAAACTAACAATACCTAGATCCAGCTGTATCCATCCTTCAACACATAACCAAGAAAACTCCAGAAATCGTGTACCTCAACCTCCGAAAAGCATCCGTTAGACGAGTTATGGCAATACTCTCGAGCTCGCCCCAGTACTGGGATATCGGGGTTATCTCACCAACAACTGCATAAAAGAGATTTTCGATGTCGGCAAAGCTCGTGTATTCCGTAATCGCAACGATAACATTGTGACGACAACACCTCGGAGCTCAACTCCCCGACACCGCCACAACCCCTAAATGTCGAGGCACCAAGAACAATGTTCTCCACAAAACCATCGGCACGATTCCAAGATACCCGCGTGATCCTAAAAAAAAATTAGTGAAATTTGAGAAGAGAAAGAGTCAAAACATCTACGCCAGAGACCTCACCAGAGCGATTTAAGGGACCGAGGAGTAAAAAGAATCCTACTCCGATATATATAATCCTAAGACTCAAAACATTTTTTTCTAGACTCAACAACGCCAGCAAATAATCAAGCAGGGGCTCCTAAGTCGGGATGGCTCGATTACCAACTTATCACGCCTCGACACGGCTATATCTCCCACGTGTCGGGCACGCCTTAGAGGCATAACCGCATTGAAAGCAATGTCGCAAGTGAGGTAATCTTCACACAACCCATGTAATACATAAGGGAAAGAGATACATAGTTGGCTTACAATCGCCACTTCACACAATACATGAGTAAAGCATTACATCATACAGATACAATCAAGGTCCGACTACGGAACCAAAATAAAAGAAGACTATCCCAAATGCTACAGATCCCCGATCGTCCCAACTGGGCTCCACTATCGATCAACTCAAACGAAACAACACAAAGAACAGGATCTTCATCGAGCTCCTCCTTGAGCTTGGATGCGCCACCGCACGGTTTCATCGGCACCTGCAAACTGGTTTTGGAAGTATCTGTGAGTCACGGGGACTCAGCAATCTCACACCCGCGAGATCAAGACTATCTAAGCTTATGGGTAGGAGAAGGTAGTGAGGTGGAGCTGCAGCAAACGACTAGCATATCTGGTGTCTAACATACGCAAATGAGAGCGAGAAGAGAAGGCAAAAGCATGGTCGAACAACTATGATCAAGAAGTGATCCTAGAACAACCTACGTCAAAAATAACTCCAACACCGTGTTCACTTCCCGGACTCACGAGAAGAGACCATCACGGTTACACACGCGTTGGTGTATTTTAATTAAGATCAACTTCGGGTTTTCTACAACCGAACATTAACAAATTCCCATCTGCCCATAATCATGGGCACGGCTTTCAAAGATTATACCGTAGGGGTGTCCCAACTTAGCCCATGATAAGCTCTCGCGATCAACGAAGGATATTCCTTCTCCGGGAAGACCCGATCAGTCTCGGAATCCCGGCTACAAGACATTTCGGCAAGAATAAAACAAGACCAGCAAAGCCGCCCGATGCCGACAAATCCCGATAGGAGTCGTGACGCACCTCGTTCTCGTGGCACACCGTATAAGCCAAGCTACGAGTAAAACCAAGCCTCGAAGTTTCCCGTGGTGGCCCCTGCAGTTGCTCGGTTTGGACCAACACTGGAGGAGCACCGCCCGGGGGGCTAAAATAAAGATGACCCTTGAGTCTGCAGAACCCAAGGGAAGGGGTATATGTGGTAGGTAGTCTAATGGTAAAACCAAGGTTGGGCCTTCTTTGGAGGAGTCTTATTCAAAGCGAACTGTCAAGGGGTCCCATAAATCACCCAACCGCGTTAGGGACGCAAAATCCGGGAACATAATACCGATATGACGGAAACTAGGGCAGCAAGAGTGGAACAAAACACCAGGCATAAGGCCGAGCCTTCCACCCTTTACCAAGTATATAGATGCATTAATTGAATAAGATATATTGTGATATCCCAATAAGTAAACATGTTCCAACAAGGAACAACATCTCCATGTTCCAACAAGGAACAAACTTCATCTTCACCTGCAACTAACAACGCTATAAGAGGGGCTGAGCAAAGCGGTAACATAGTCAAACAACGGTTTGCTAGGAAAGGATGGTTAGGGGCTTGACATGGCAATATGGGAGGCATGATAAGCAAGTGGTAGGCATCGTAGCATAGGCATAGCAAAAGAGCGAGCATCTAGCAAGCAAAGATAGAAGTGATTTCGAGGGTATGGTCATCTTGCCTGAAATTCCGCAAGGAAGAAGAACGAGTCCATGAAGAAGATAAAAGGATGTAGACGAACGAATCCTCACAACTCCAGAACGGAACCGAAGCTAACGAGAGAAGCAACCCGGAAACAAACAAACAACATGGTAAACACACAAGCATAAACATGTCATGATGCACAAACAAGTATGATGCATGTCCGGTTTAATGATTCATGGCATGGCAAAGTGCACGTACAAAACTACAAGTTAATGGAGCCCAATATGCAACGAGTTGCATATTGACGAAACACCACATCAATTATTTAGTTCTCTCTCGGTTATGTACCCAACAATATTAAATATTGGTTAACATGGCAAGTGGTGAAGCATATCAAAACTATACCATCTAAGCAAGTTTAAATGAGGCCGGAAACAACAAACAACAATTCCAGAAAAATCCCCATATGTAATTTAGCAATTTAATGCAACAACAATTTTAAACATTTTAATTGTTGTTATCATGATGCGGATGACATATGCAAGTTTTAAGCAATTTTATGAAAATGTTGACATAAGCATGTTATGAAGCATTTGTCACCATGGCGGAACAAAAAAACGTGCCACGGCGGCGAATCCAAAAATGATGCCACGGCAACATATCGGTTCCGGTAGCTCATGGAGATACCGGTGCAAAAGGAAGCGTGCGGATGTGCGGAACATGCTAGATATGGTGGGGTGCTCCCGACTACCGGGTTCCCACGGGTTAGGGGCATGGAAACGAGTGAAAATTCAGGCACAGTGCAAACACGAGCATCTCATACAACACACGCATTCGGTCCACGGCGGTCATCTCAGCGGTTATACCTTCGAAGCGTGCATATTCGTAACGGATCGACTTCGTCGAAGGAAGTAGTGGTACACGGGCCGTAGTGGAAGTAGTCGTACTCGCGACGGTAGTGGAAGTAGACGTTCATGTTTCGTAGTCGTACATGTCGGTGTTAGTGGAAGTAGTGGTACACGGCGACGGTAGTTGTACACGTTTTCATAGATGCTCAGGTCGACGGTAGTGGTACACATTTTGTAGACGAACTTTGACGGAACATGGGTGTCGTGGTACTTGGCGATATCCGGGATGATCTTGCGTCTTCATGCGTAGAGATACTTGGCGGATTCGTGTAGTTGAACTTGACGAAAACGGGTCTCCTAAAGACGTCGTGGTACTTGGCGCTTCCAACGTCTTCGGGCGTAGAGGTACTCGCAAAAACCGAGATGGTCTTGACGATCCGGTGAGACGACGTGGTCCGGTGCGGTCTTGGTCTTGGCGTCCGTGCGGTAGCCGTGAGCTCATGGCCTACAGCAGCAGCTAGGCGCGGAACGGGACGGAGACGCCGGGCGCTGATGGTGGTGGAGCATGGGCTTCTCCGGCGAGCAGTGGGATGGAGCGGGCGGCGAGACTTGGCCATTGAGGACACTGGTGGTGCAGCGGCAGGAAGCGGTCACCGGGCTTGTGGTGACAACGACGACGAACAGAGGCGCGCGGAGAAGCAGCCGTCCACGATGGAGCAGAGGCGTCCATGGCCAGCGACCCAAGGTGTCGAAGATGGCCGGATCCGGGCCAGCTCGGGTTGGGGAGGCGAGGTAGCAGGCCGGTGGCGGGGCTTGGCGCAGGGGAGGTCGATGCAGAGGAGGGTCGGAGACGCCGGAAGCGGACGACGGAGGGGCGGCGCTAGTCGAGGCGGAGGTGGCTCTCGGGGAGGCGCGGGGCGACGAGGAGGAGGCCGCAGGTGAGGGAGGAGGTTGGGCGCGCGGCGCATGGTGGAGGAGGAGAGATACGGGCGCGGGGTTCCATTCCCGGTGCCGGAGTGGAGGGGGCGCACCGGCGAGGAGAGGACGGCGGCTTGACGCGGCTATGGCAGGGAGGCGAGCGAGGAGGAGGCAGAAGGGATCGGGCGAGGCGCTCCTCTCGTGTGTGGTGACGGCGCGAGGGAGGAGACGAGGGAGAGTGGGGGATCGGGCAGGGGGGTTCAGGCTAGGGTTAGGAGGGATTGGTAGGGGCGGCTGGGCCTTGGCCTTGGGCCGGCGCGGGAGGTTGGGAGGCCCAGGCTGCTGGGCTCCTTCTCTCTCTCTCTCTTTCTCTAATTCTCTTTTCAAAACAGAAAATAAAGAGAAAGAAAAAGGGAAGAAAAGAAAGGTTAGAGAAAGAGTTGGGCACAGGGATAATTTTACGGACTCGTAAAAATGTGCACGGTCCATGAAAAATAGGAGTGGCAAGATTGCAGGAATTAAATTCAAAGTCATTTGAATTTAATTCAAATGGTTTGAACAAGGACAAGGATTTAGAAGTGTCCAAAAATGTTGAGATTTTTGGTGGAGCTCCGGAATATGATGAAAGAATATATGGCAAGGTTGGAGATCAAGAATTAAGACAACAAAGGCATTAGGATATTTTGTAAGTGTGTTTGCGGTAAATCCAAATAATTGAAATATTTACTATAGCTCTCTAAATATCGAGAGGATATGTTTTAAAGAGAATCACCATGTGAATTCCCTCGATTTAAATGGATCAAAGATCCATGCCATTTATTTAATTGAGTTGCAAAAGATTTATGAGATGATGGCATGATGACATGATGCAACGCAAAAATAAAAAGGGCAGGCACAAATGAAACACACGGCGAAACCCGGAATATATGGAAGTCTTCTCGAGCATCGGTCTTGGGGCGTTACAAAAGAGCCCTCGGGCCACGGAGCATCGGCACATTTGCTTATGACCGCCCCTCCGCACTCTGCTTGTTGCCCCTTGATCATTTTTGGCTCCACCTTGAAGGTCTTGAGCCACAATCCAAAGTGGGGGGTAATATGGAGGAAGGCCTGACATACGACAATGAATGACGAGATATGGAGGATGGACTCCGGATTCAAGTCATGGAATTCAAGCCCATAATAAAACATGAGCCCTCGCACAAAGGGATCCGCCGGGAAGCCTAAACCCCGAAGGAAGTGGGACACAAACACCACGTTCTCGCCGGGCTAAGGAGTGGGAATGACCTGCCCTGGAGCAGACAGCCTATGCGAGATCTCGCCGGTTAGATACCTGGCGTCTCACAGCTTTAGCACATCTTCTTCTGTGAGGGAGGAAGACATCCATCGGCCGTGCTGGTCGGAGCCGGACATCGTCGAAAGTCCGCGCTGAATCAAGCTTTGGGTGTTGGAACTTGAAGCGCGAGGCGAACTCGATGGAGGGTGTAAAGAAGGAAAGGGCCTTGGTCTCATTATAAAGAGGTTGAATACCAAGAGCCCACCCCGTGGTCGATTAGGACTCGCCTTTGATAGAGAAGGCAGGCCAACGGGCACGGTTGGGTTACCCACGTCCGTATTGATGAGAATCCCGGAATAAGGGGGCACGATCTATGCTTTGATAAGACGTGCCAAGGAAACCGCCTTGCTAAACACGCTGAGGTGGGAACAATAAAAAATGATTCATATAAAGGCCTGGCCGTGGTGTGATGTCATGCCGCGGAATACGTCAGCAGATCTATGCAAAAATTATTCTCTCTACGGCGTTATGTGGAACTTGTTTTGCAGAGCCGGACACTATCCTTGTGTTCAAAACCTTCTATGAAGTATTCGGAGGAGGAACCCGCCTCGCAATGCCGAAGACAATCAATGCGCCGGACTCGTCGTCATTGAAGCCTGGTTCAGGGGCTACTGAGGGAGTCCCGGACTAGGGGGTGTCCGGATGGCCGGACTATCGTCACGGCCGGACTCCAAGACTATGAAGATACAAGATTGAAGACTTCGTCCCGTGTCCGGATGGGACTTTCCTTGGCGTGGAAGGCAAGCTTGGCGACACGGATATGTAGATCTCCTACCATTGTAACCGACTTAACCCTAACCTATCCGGTGTCTATATAAACCAGGGGGTTTTAGTCCGTAGGACGAACAACAATCATACCATAGGCTAGCTTCTAGGGTTTAGCCTCCTTGATCTCGTGGTAGATTTACTCTTGTACTACCCATATCATCAATATTAATCAAGCAGGAGTAGGGTATTACCTCCATCGAGAGGGCCAAAACCTGGGTAAAAACATCGTGTCCCTCGTCTCTTGTTACCATCCGCCTAGACGCATAGTTCGGGACCCCCTACCCGAGATTCGCCGGTTTTGACACCGACAGGGGGCGAGGCCCGTCCCGTCCGTCGCCGCTCCTCCTCGCTTAGACACGCGCCCTGGCCAGCGATGCGTGCGGCGCCATGTAGGCAGGCAGGCAGGCAGCTGAGGTGGCGCGGTGGTAGGGTCTTCACGAAGATCTGCATGCCGCCATGCAGGTGCCTGCTGAGTTGGCCTAGAAGTTGCATGTTGCCACGCAGGGCCTGCCCAGCTGGTTTAGGCTGGCAGCTGCATGCGAACGGCAGTGTAGACTTGGCTGATGCGGGCCTGGCAGTGGTCCTGCTGGCGTCTTTGGCGAGAGCCTTGCCGGTCTTGTCGTGGCGCGCTGTCGTCCCCGGCAAGAGCCTTGCCGGGGGTCTCGTGGCTCTCCTCGGCAAGGATCTTGTCGAGGATCATTGTCTTCTAATCCTCATCTGATCTTGAATATGTCTTCACAAAGATCTGCATGCCACCACAGAGGTGCCTCCCGAGCCCTGGCCCCATGTGGCTGATGGTGTTGGGGACGTGGGCTCAAGGGTGGCTCTCCATGTTGGTGTTTGGGCGCGCTGCCCCGGCAAGAGTCTTGCCGGGGCTGCTGAGGCAGTCCCCGGCAAAGTTCTTGCCGGGGGAAACTGCTCAGCCCCTCTGCTTCTTTGCGTTCTTGGTCTTGGTGTTGCCTTGGCTGTCTTGGGCTTCGGTTTTGCCTGGTTTACCTCCCCTGTTCTGCTTGGTGCGATCAGTGCTGGCTCCACCGCCTGCACAGGTAAAGGGGTACAAAGGTGTGCCCCTTCTTTTGTACACTGACACTCCGCCAGGACTGTTGTTAGTTGGAGGCACCTGTTGTTTCGGGCAAGCCATGGATTGATGCTTATTGGTGGTGGGGGAGTATAAACTTTACCATTCTACTTGGGAACCGCCTATAATGTGTGTAGCATGGAAGATATCGAGATCTCTCGGTTGTTATGTTGACAATGAAAGTATGCCGCTCAAAATATTATTCATCTCTATTTCAAAATCGAGCTCTGGCACCTCTACAAATCCCTGCTTCCCTCTGCGAAGGGCCTATCAATTTATTTTTATGTTTGAGTCATCACCCTCTTATTAAAAAGCACCAGTTGGAGAGCACCGCTGTCATTTGCATCCATTACTATTAATTCACTTTGAGTATGACTATGACTGGATCTCTTTTACCATGAATTACAATGTTTAGTCAGCACTTGATCTTCAGAGGTGCTCTGCATTTATGTTTTGCGGTCTCAGAAAGGGCTAGAGAGATACCATCTTGTTATATTATATTATGATTGTTCTGAGGAAGTGTTGTCATCTGAGATTTATTATTATTGCTCGCTAGTTTATTATGCCATTGCTATGAGTAAACATGAGACCTAAGTGTTATTGTGAATATGGTTAGTTCATAATCTTAGCTGAAAACTTGAATGTTGGCTTTGCATATTTACAACAACAAGAGCAAACAGAGTTTGTAAAAGTTTTTATTTATCACTTTCAGTTTGTCAACTGAATGGCTTGAGGACAAGCAAATGTTTAAGCTTGGGGGAGTTGACTCGTCTCCATCGTATCTACTTTTCCGAACACTTTTGCCCTTGTTTTGGACTCTAACTTGCATGATTTGAATGGAACTAACCCGGACTGATGATGTTTTCAGCAGAATTGCCATGGTGTTATTTTTGTGCAGAAATAAAAGTTCTCGGAATGACCTAAAACTTCACGGAGAATAGTTTTGTAATATATAAAAAATACTATCGAAAGAATCAAGGCCAGGGGGCCCACACCCTGTCCACTAGGGTGGGGGACATGCCTACCCCCTGGGCGCGCCCCTTCCTCGTGGGCCCCCTGGTGCTCCACCGACCTCAACTCCAACTCTATATATTCACATTCGGGGAGAAAAAATCAGGGATAAGGATTCATCGCATTTTACTATACGGAGCTGCCGCCAAGCCCTAAACTCTCTCGTGAGGGCTGATGTGGAGTCTGTTCGGGGCTCCAAAGAGGGGAATCCGTCGCCGTCGTCATCATCAACCTTCCTCCATCACCAATTTCATGATGCTCACCGCCGTGCGTGAGTAATTCCATCATAGGCTTGCTGGACGGTGATGGGTTGGATGAGATTTATCATGTAATCGAGTTAGTTTGGTTTGATCCCTAGTATCCATTGTGTTCTGATATTGATGTTGCTATGACTTTGCTATGCTTAATGCTTGTCACTAGGGCCCGAGTGCCATGAATTCAGATCTGAACCTATTATGTTTTCATGAATATATGTGAGTTCTTGATCCTATCTTGCAAGTCTATAGTCACCTATTATGTGTTATGATCCGGTAACCCCGAAGTGAAAATAATTGGGACCACTCCCGGTGATGATCGTAGTTTGAGGAGTTCATGTATTCACTAAGTGTTAATGCTTTGGTCCGGTACTCGATTAAAAGGAGGCCTTAATATCCCTTAGTTTCCAATAAGACCCCACTGCCACGGGAGGGTAGGACAAAAGATGTCATGCAAGTTCTTTTTCATAAGAACGTATGACTATATCCGGAATACATGCCTACATTACATTGATAAATTGGAGCTAGTTATGTGTCACCCTACGTTATAACTATTGCATGAATAATCGCATCCGGCATAATTCTCCATCACCGATCCAATGCCTACGAGCTTTTCACATATTGATCTTTGCTTAATTACTTTTCTGTTACCATTGTTACAATTACTACAAAACTGCCATCACATTTCCGCCATCGCTATCACATTTCCATACTACTTTGCTACTAAATACTTTGCTGCAGATATTCAGTTATCCAGGTTTGGTTGAATTGACAACTCAACTGCTAATACTTGAGAATATTCTTTGGCTCCCCTTGTGTCGAATCAATAAATTTTGGTAGAATACTCTACCCTCGAAAACTGTTGCGATCCTCTATACTTGTGGGTTATCATGGTCCGCATGCCATATTTGATGCGTCGGTGGGATATGATGGTTACCAACATCTCGTCGGGGAGGCTGCTGATGAAGTCCACATTCGCCGGAGGCTCTTGCGGTTCTGGCTCGACCCGCCCCTGCTTGTTGGCCGGCTCATCCTCCATCTCGCAGCAGGCGGCGATCCTCGGCGGCGGTGCTTGTAGATGAGAACGGAGGACTGTTCTACGTACCTTCCCGAGGCGGTCGAAACAAAGTCCAAAACCAGCAATAAATTACAGCGCTCGCGGCGTGCGCGGTGGACTGCTCACAGTCGTCCCGTCTAATCAAACAGCTGCCCGCAGTAGTAAAAGGTTAGTTGAACGCCCACGGTTGGACTAATATGACCGTTTGCGGTAATAACGTGGTGGCAATTTGTTAATAATGCCTAGGAAAATCAATGTATAAAAAGGCGAAACGAACCTTGAATAATTTCATATGTTTATCATAGTTGCATGTTGCCTCTATAAAATAAATCAAGGCGGGAAGATACAGCGTATGTCATTTCGTACAAAGATCATCTGACCAAGTTCCCTCTCAGAACCATGAGGCTTCTTGATAGAAGCTCCGGTTTCAATGAAAGAAAATATGGGTCAAAGCCTAGTTGAAAAGGGTAGGAATATCTAACCCCAACTTATAGAAGGTACAAAAGCACGATGATTAATTGTTCATCAGGTATACACACAATCCAGATTGAACAATACAATAACAACTAACTATCCAATGTTTTCGGCAGTCACAATCAAATGGATCGGTCTAATCCAAAAAATCAAGATTATGGACCAGAAAATCTACTGGTACATGAAGACAAGTTGTTGTAAATAGAAGCCGAGCAAGTTCAGAAGCCCTTTTGTCCACCTGAAACTTCTTTTTATGTTGTTGAACGTGTCCATCCGTGAGAAAGTTTTTATTAAAAAAACTAAATCCTCATGGACAATAAAAATCTCACATTCAATAGGAAGAATGTGACAAAGCTAGTGTTTGCATGGTTGGATGCATATCCTTCCAGCGTTATTGTCCTCAAACGAATGTCATGAGAACTGAGAAAATGCCGGTGCTTCTTCTGCCACTGATTGGTTATACCTTTTTGTACATGTCCTTTAGCCTAAATAGACATGAAGACAGAAAATAGTTAATGTCTAAAAAATAGTACAGCTGAACGGTTAGTTCTAGTTAAGTATATCAATGTGCTTGATATCAGCACCTCTATATACAAATTCTCCAGACATGGAAAGCATCACAGCAAGTCGATAATCATGTTCAGATCAAAACACCACGTACTGATATGTAAGGTCTTGACAGAATCCAGCACCATTGATAGGGTACACATGGAAAAACTCTTCATTGAGCATAGAACATAATATTAGTACCAAAAGCGTACTCCAAGATTATATAAATATTATGTGCACAAATGAAAAATGCAGCTTATAATTACAAAAGTGTTGATGATGTAAAACTTACGCACACAAATGAAAAATGCAGCCTATGATTACAAAAGTGTTGATGATATAAAACTTATGCACACAAATGAAAAATGCAGCTTATGATTACAAAAGTGTTGATGATAATATACCGTACCTGAATAAGTGTGGAGCCAACTGTTACGTCTCTGTTGTATCTACAATTTTTGATTGTTTCATGCCAATATTATACAACTTTTATACATTTTTGGCAACTTTTTATATGATTTATTGGACTAACCTATTGATCCAGTGCCCAATGCCAGTTCCTGTTTTCTGCATGTTTTTTGTATCACAGAATGTCCATGTCAAACGAAGTCCAAATGCAATAAAATTTCATACAGAATTATTTTGGAATATATGTGATTTTGGGGAGTTGGAATCACCGCAAACGAAGGCCCACACAGCCCACAAGCGCGCGGTGGTGGGTTATGCCCACCTAGTATGTCGGTTGGAGCTCTACTTCAGGCGCAAGGAAGATAATATCCGGAAAAAAAAATTGTGTTAAAATCTCAGCGCAATCATAGTTACGGATCTCCGGGAATATAAGAAACGGTTTTCGGCCAGATCTGGGGAACGTGAAACAGAAGAGAACAGAGAGGGAGATCCAATCTCGGAGGGGCTCCCTCCCCTCGGCCGCCATGCAGACCAAGGACCAGAGGGGGAACTGTCCTCCCCATCTAGGGGGGAGGCCAAGGATGAAGAAGAAGTAGGGGGCTCTCTCCCCCTCGCTTCCGGTGGCACCGGAGTGCCACCGGGGCAACGATTGGGACAACGATCTACATCAACAATATTGCTACCGTCAAGACCAACTTTCTCCCCCTCTATGCAGCAGTGTAACACCTCTTCCCCCCCACTGTAATCTCTACTTAAACATGGTGCTCAACTCCATATATTATTTCCCAATGATCTATGGTTATCCTATGATGTTTGAGTAGATCCGTTTTGTCCTGTGGGTTAATCGTGATCTTGGTTGGTATGATTGTATATTTTATTTACGGTGTTGTCCTACGGTGCCCTCCGTCTCACGCAAACATGAGGGGCCCTCGTTGTAGGGTGTTGCAATATGCCCATGGTTTACTTATTTTCAGTGTTGCGGGGGATGACAGCAGCCCAAACGCGGATAAGTGGGTTATGGCATATGGGAGTAAAGAGGACTTGATACTTAATGCTATGGTTGGGTTTCACGACCTTAATGATCTTTAGTTGTCGCAGATGCTTGCTAGAGTTCCAATCATAAGTGCATATGATCCAAGTATAGAAAGTATGTTAGCTCATGCCTCTCCCTCATATAAAGTTGCAAGAGTGATTACCGGTACTTGTTGTCGATTACCTAGGGACAAATAACTTTCTTGTTGACAAAAGCTCTCTACTAAAACTAACTTAGTTGTGTATTTATCTAAACAGCCCCTAGATTTTATTTATGTGCTCTTTATTATCTTGCGAACCTATCCTATCACACCTACAAGGTACTTCTAGTTTCATACTTGTTCTAGGTAAAGCAAACATCAAGCATGCGTAGAGTTGTATCGGTGGTCGATAGAACTTGAGGGTATATTTGTTCTACCTTTAGCTCCTCATTGGGTTCGACACTCTTATTTATCAAAAAAGGCTACAAATGATCCCCTATACTTGTGGGTTATCAAGACCTTTTTCTGGCGCCGTTGCCGGGGATCAATAGCGTGGGGTGAATATTCTCGTGTGTGATTGTTTGCTATATCACTAAGTAGTTTTTATTTTCTGTTCTAAGTTGTTCTCTATTTTTAGTTATGGATGTGGAACACAAAACACCAAAAAAATTAGTGGTACTTGCTACTCATGGAGATGGGTAACCTCCTAAAACCCTCGATGCTCGTTATGTGAAAAATATTATGCTCTACTTTGATAATCCTGAGAAAACCCCATTCAACTTGATAATGGGAGTAACGTTGGATCAACGTGAATACTTTAGGGATTACCGCTTGACTCAAAAGGGAAAACGTTTATGGGATCAAATTGAAATGTTGAAATGGTATGCTTGGAATCTATGCTTGAGATATGATTATACTTGTTGCTCTAAGATTGAGGTTCCACACCTTCCCTATTTGTGCCAATTTAATGATAATGAAACCTTGGCTTCTTATGTTAGAGGTATATACGATTATTATGCTATTGAACGAATAGAAGAATTTGTTGCTTTTAAGGGTGCATATGAAATTGAATCTTTGTTTGAAAAGTTTGAAGACTTTGATGATTTAGTTTATAGACCTGAAAATCTTGCTATACTTAAATATTGCTAGGATAGTTATAAATACAATTACAAAATTGATGTATTTATTGAGAATAACTCCGATGTCCAAGAAAAGACTAATATTTTGCAGGAGTCTATGGAAGAAGAAATTGATTAAACTGCGAGCTCATTGGATAAAAAAGATTAAGAGGAGAGTGAAGAACAAATAGAGGAAGAATGGATTGATCACCCGTTCCCACCTAATGAGAGTAACTTTTCAACTCATACATTGTTTAATTTTCCTTTGTTCTTACCGAAGTATGAATGCTATGATGGTTGCTATGATCTTGTTGATTAATTTTAAATATCCCATTTTGATGAACTTGATGCTTGCTATGCTTGTGGCCAAGATGCTGATATGAGTTATGCTTATGGAGATGAACTTGCTATTGTTCCTTATATTCAGAATGAAATTGTTGCTATTGCACCCACACATGATAGTCCTATTATCTTTTTGAATTCTCCCAACTACACTATATCGGAGAAGTTTGCTCTTGTTAAGGATTATATTGATGGGTTGCCTTTTACCACTGCACATGATGATTTTGATGAATATAATATGCATGTTCTTGCTTCTCCTACTTGCAATTATTGTGAGAGAGTAACTATATCTCCACCTCTCTATGTTTCCAACACGATAAAATTGCAAGAAACTGCTTATGCTATGTATTGGCCTTTACTTGATGTGCATGAATTGTTCTTGTATGACATGCCAATGCATAGAAAGAGAGTTAGACTTCGTCATTGCTTGATATATGTTGCTTTGTGCTCACTACTAGATGCCAAATCATTGCTAATTAAAATTGGCTTTGATATACCTTGGGATCCGGGTGGATCCATTACTTGTGCACTCTATGCCTACCTTAATGGCTTTAAAGAAAGAGAGGGAGACAACCCGGAAGTTTTAGAGAGTCGTTTATTTATGTTAAGTGCTTTTATAAAGTTTAAAAACAAAAAATATAGAGGGGAAACAAAGCTTTTCAAAAAGGAAAGTGAAAGTGAAAGAGACAAGCATTCTTGAAGTGGGGCAGCTCCTTGAACTTTGTTCTTGCTCACAGAAACTTTGTGAATCTTAATTACAGAAACTTTTCAACAAAAATAATTATCCCCTTGTACAATTCCATTTTACTATAAAAATAATGTGCCAAGATTTGCCTTTAGTATGTTTAGATTTCTTGTTGTTTTGTGCGGTGCAAAACAGAAACTTTGGCTGTAGTGCACGATTTTACATTTTTTACTGGAACGTCAAACTGTTCTAGAAATTTTTGCACTGTCTTTCTATACAAAAATTTTATTTTTCCTCATTTTTTCAAAATTTGTGGAGTACCAGAAGTATGGTGAATGTTCAGATTACTACAGACTGTCCTGTTTAAGTCATATTCTATTTTTGATGCATTGTTTGATTTTTTTGACGAAACTATCGATTTCTATCAGTGGATTAAGCCATGGAAAAGTTATATTACAGTAGCTAGAATGCAAAAACAAAATATGAATTGGTTTGCAACAGTACTTAGAGTAGTGATTTGCTTTATTATACTAACGGATCTTACAGAAATTTCTGTTGAGTTTTGTGTGGATGAAGTGATCAAAGATTGAGGAGGTTTTGATATGACGAGAAGGAGGAGAGGCAACAGCTCAAGCTTGGGGATGCCCAAGGCACCCCAAGTAAATATTCAAGGAGACCCAAGCGTCTAAGCTCAGGGATGCCCCGGAAGGCATCCCATCTTTCTTCAATAAGTATCAGTATGTTTTTGGTTTCGTTTCGTTCATGTGATATGTGGAAATCTTGGAGCATCTTTTGCTTTTAGTTTTAATTTTTCTTTTATGCACTATGCTGGTATGAGATAGTCCATGGTTGATTTATAGAATGCTCATTGCACTTCACTTATATCTTTTGAGTATGGCTTTATAGAATGCTTCATGTGCTTCACTTATATCATTTGAAGTTTGGATTGCCTGTTTCTCTTCACATAGAAAACCTTTATTTCAAGAATGCTCTTTCGCTTCACTTATATTTGTTAGAGCATGGTATTTTGTAGAAAGAATTAAAATCTCATGCTTCACTTAGATTATTTAGAGAGCCAAAAGGAATTGGTCAATTGCATGGTTAGGTATAAAATCCTACATAAAACTTATGGATCACTGAATATGATATGTTTGATTCCTTGCAATAGTTTTGTGATATAGAGATGGAATATGTGGGAGGTACTAGTAAATGGTTGTGTTTAGTAAGAATATTGGTGTCAAGGTTTGTGATTCCCGAAGCATGCACGTATAGTCTCTCGTTATGCTAGGATGTTGGAGCATGATTTATTATTGATTGTCTTCCTTATGAGTGGTGGTCGGGGACGAGCGATGGTCTTTTCCTACCAATCTATCCCCCTAGGGGCATGCATAGTAGTACTTTACTTTGAAGGCTAATAAACTTTTGCAATAATTATATGAGTTCTTTATGACTAATGTGAGTCCATGGATTATACGCACTCTTACGTTTTCGCAATTTGTTAGCCTCTACGGTATCGTGCATTGCCCTTTCTCACCTCGAGACATGGTGCAAACTTCGCAGGTGCATCCAAACTCCGTGATATGATACGCTCTATCACACATAAGCCTTATTATATCTTCCTCAAAACATCCACCATACCTACCTATTATGGCTTTTCCATGGCCATTTCGAGATATATTGCCATGCAACTTCCACCGCTTCCATTTGATGACTTGAGCATTCATTGTCATATTGCTATGCATGATCATATAGCTGACATAGTAGTTGTGGCTCAGCCACCATTCATCATTTTTCATACATGTTACGCTAGACCATTGCACATCCTGGTACATTGCCAGAGGCATTCATATAGAGTCATATTTTGTCATAGGTATTGAGTTGTAATTTTTATTTGTGTTGAGTTATAAGTAAATAGAAGTGTGATGATCATCATTATTCATTTTTACAGCAGTGCGCCAGTGAGGAAAGGATGATGGAGACTATGATTCCCCCATAAGTCGGGATGAGCCTCCGGACAATGAGAGAGAAAAATATATATATAAAATAAACAAAGAGAGAAGGGGCATTGTTAGTATCCTTTACCACACTTGTTCTTCAAAGTAGCACCATGTTTTTCATATGGAGAGTCTCCTATGTTTTCACTTTCATATACTAGTGGAATTTTTCATTATAGGATTGGATGCACACCCACTTAGTTTTCATGTTGAGCTTTCATACACTTATAGCTCTTAGTGCATTCGTTGCATGGCAATCCTTACTCCTCACGTTGATATCAATTGATGGGCATCTCCATAGCCCGTTGGTTAGCCGCATCGATGTTAGACTTTCTACTTTTTGTCTTCTCTATATTTACCCCTATCATTATACTCTATTCCACCCATAGTGCTATATCCATGGCTTGCGCTCATGTATTGCGTGAGAGTTGAAAAAGCTGAAGCGCGTTAAAAAGTTTGAACCAATTGCTCGGCTTGTCATCGGGGTTGTGCATGATAAATACTTTGTGTTAAGAAGACAGAGCATGACAAGACTATATGGTTTTGTAGCGATAACTTTCTTTAGCGTTCATATTTTGAAAGACATCATTGTTTGTTGGGATGCCTGAGTATTGATGTCTTTATGTCAAATTATAGACTATTGCTTTGAATCACTTATGTCTTAATATTCATGCCATGATTAGATATATGATCAAGTTTTTGCTAGGTAGCATTCCACATCAAAAATTATCTTTTTTATCATTTACCTGCTCGAGGACGAGTAGGAACTAAGCTTGGGGATGCTGATACGTCTCTGTCGTATCTGTAATTTTTGATTGTTTCATGCCCATATTATATAACTTTATACACTTTTGGCAACTTTTTATATGATTTATTGGACTAACCTATTAATCCAGTGCCCAGTGTCGGTTCCTGTTTTCTGCATGTTTTTTGTATCGCAGAGGATCCACATCAAACGAAGTCCAAATGCATTAAAATTTCACGGAGAATTATTTTGGAATATATGTGATTTTTGGGAGTTGGAATCACCGCAAACGGAGGCCCACACAGCCCAAAAGCGCGCGGTGGTGGGTTGTGCCCACCTCGTATGTCGGTTGGAGCTCTACTTCGGGTGCAAGCAAGCTTATATCCAGAAGAAAAAATTGTGTTAAAATCTCAGCGCAATCGGAGTTACGGATCTCCAGGAATATGAGAAACGGTTTTCAGCCAGATCTAGGGAACGCGAAACAGAAGAGAACGGAGAGGGAGATCCAATCTTGGAGGGGCTCCCACCCCTCCGATGCCATGGAGACAAAGGACCAGAGGGGGAACTCTACTCCCCATCTAGGGGGGAGGCCAAGGATGAAGAAGAAGTAGGGGGGCTCTCTCCCCCTTGCTTCCGGTGGCACCGGAGTGCCACCAGGGCAACGATTGGGACGACGATCTACATCAATAATCTTGCTACCGTCAACACCAACTTTCTCCTCCTCTATGCAGCGGTGTAACACCTCTTCCCCTGCTGTAATCTCTACTTAAACATGGTGCTCAACTCCATATATTATTTCCCAATGATCTATGGTTATCCTATGATGTTTGAGTAGATCCGTTTTGTCTTGTGGGTTAATCGTGATCTTGGTTGGTATGATTGTCTATTTTATTATGGTGCTGTCCTACGGTGCCCTCCATCTCGCACAAACGTGAGGGGCCCTCTGTCGGTGTCAAAACCGGCGGATCTCAGGTAGGGGGTCCCGAATTGTGCGTCTAAAGAGGATGGTAATAGGAGGCGGGGGACACGATGTTTACCGAGGTTCGGGCCCTCTCGATGGAGGTAATACCCTACTTCCTACTTGATTAATCTTGATGATATGAGTATTACAAGATTTGATCTACCACGAGATTGTAGAGGCTAAACCCTAGAAGCTAGCCTATGGTATGATTGTTCTTGTCCTACGGACTAGACCCTCCGGTTTATATAGACACCGGACACAGAGTCGGTTACAAGGGAGGAGATCTACATATCCGTATTGCCAAGCTTGCCTTCCACGCCAAGGAGAGTCCCATCCGGACATGGGACGAAGTCTTCAATCTTGTATCTTCATAGTCCAGCAGTCCGGCCAAAGGATATAGTCCGGGTTTCCGGAGACCCCCTAATCCAGGACTCCCTCAGTAGCGCCTGAACCAGGCTTCAGTGACGATGCGTCCGGCGCGCAGATTTGTCTTCGGCATTGCAAGGCGGGTTCTTCCTCCGAATACTCCATAGAAGATCTTGAACACAAGGATAGTGTCCGGCTCTGCAAAACAAATTCCACATACCACCGCAGAGAGAATAATATTTCCACAAATCTAATCTGCTGACGCATGTTGTATCATGACATCACACCATGGCCCGGTCATTATTTGAACCGTTTTTCACAACCAGCCACCGCACATATCGCGAGGCGGTTTCGTTGGCACGTCTTGTCGAAGCAGAGATCGTTTCCCCTTATCATGGGATTCTCATCAATACGGGTGTGGGTAACCCAACCGCGCCATCAATTTCGGCGCTTGGGGAATAAGCGAGTTTTACTAGGCAGGTGGGGAGGCGCATGCCCCTATAAAGGGACAAGGATTCCTCTTTTTACCCACGCCTTCTTCCTCCTTGCTCATCCATTCTTGCACACTCGAGCTCCAGCACCCAAGTCTGCGCTTTTCCCCTCAAACCACTCCAAGCATATCCGGAGCGGGAGGCAAGTGGATGGTCCCCTCCGTCACAGAGGTGGACATCAAAAAGCTACGGGGAGCCGGATACCTGGCTGCGGATATTGCACATCGGCTGCCAGATGAGGGGCAGATCATTCCGACACCAGACCCCCATGAGAGGGTGGTTTTTCTTACCCACTTCGTCCGTGGACTGGGATTTCCCCTCCACCCGTTTGTTCGCGGGCTCATGTTCTACTACGGGCTGGATTTTCATGATCTGGCCCCCAATTTCATCCTCAACATCTCGGCGTTTATCGTCGTGTGCGAGGCATTCCTCCGCATCAGGCCCCACTTAGGCCTGTGGCTGAAGACCTTCAATGTTAAACCGAAGGTGGTGGTCGGCCAGCAAGCGGAGTGCGGAGGCGCCATGGTGGGCAAAATGCCTAACGTCACCTGGCTCGAAGGCTCTTATGTGGAGACCATAAAGGGGTGGCAATCGGGGTGGTTCTACATCACCGAACCGCGTGACACCAACTGGGTGGCGGCCCCCGAATTTCGATCCGGAATCCCCACGCGGCTCACCTCCTGGAAAGAGAAGGGCTTGTCCTGGGGTTCCCCGGTAGAGCTGACCGGACTCCAGACCTGCATCAAGAACATGATGAGCAAGAAAATCAAGCTCGTCAACGTGGTCCAGGTCATGCTCTTCCGCTGGATCCTCCCGTGTCAACGATGGGCATTCAATTTGTGGGAGATCGACCCGGCCAAGCACCAGATGCTGCGAGAGCTCATCGACAAAACGCACACGGACGTCTGGAGGGTGCTGTTCAAGGGCACCGAGGTGCCTCCTCCCCTTACCGAGGACTCAGCGCACAGCGCCATGCCAGTCCGGTAAGTTTTTTATATCTCATAGGGTGTTTATTTTCCCCAGTTTAATCATGTGCGGGATCTAAGCCTCCATGCCATTAACAGGACTGGGTAGAGACAGCGGAGCAGATCGATTTCCCAGCCCCCCTGCCTGAAGATCCTGCAGATGCTCTCCTAACGGAGATGCTGGTTCCGGCGCCTTACGAGGTGCCGGTGAAGAAGGCCACGGGGACCCGAAAGGGTCTCCGGCGCAAGATTATATCGGACTCATCATCCGATAACTCCGAAGTGCACTCATCCCACGAAAACGAGGAGGAGGAAGAGGAAAGTTTCCCCCCCCCCCCCCCCGGCCGGGGGAGACAAGAAAAGGAAGGCCACCCCAACCAGGAGGCCGAAGGTTCCAAGAAGGGAAGGGCCCACATTCCGGACTGCTCCACGACCGCCGCCTACAGTGATGACGAGTGGTTGCCTAGGGACAAGCCCCTGGCGTAGTCGTAAGTATCCGGATACCATAGTAATTCATGGTACGTTTCTATTGAACTGCTTCTCCTTACGCCGAATATGATTACGCAGTCCGTCCCGAGCCCGTATCGACGTATCTTCATTGGACGGTTCTTTGGACTCGTCGGATATGAATAGCGATTCACTTCCGACCGCCTTCACCCCTTGCCCTACGGACAACATTGAGGTGTTGTCTCAAAAGGCACCGAGCCGAGGGGACTTAGTCCTGGAGGCGCCTCGAGGCGACCTTCCGAACCCTGGGCGCAAAGGGAGCAAGACTCCCATGGGCTCCAAGTTCGGCCCTCAGCCGAACACTGCGCCGGAACCTCCAGTGGTTCCGGACTCCGGCAGGCGACCCCCCGTTAAGAGGGGCAAGCCGCCTGTGCCGGTGGCCTCCGTCCATCCAGAGGCACCGGACAACTTGCTGGAAGCGCTTCGCAACGCTTCCATCAACGAAGAGCACTGCAGTATCATTAGTGCGGTGATCGAGAAGGTTCAGTCCGCCAAAAACGGACTAACCGAAGCTTGTGCCAGCCTCCTAACAGGCTTTCAGCTAAGTAATCAAAATATAGGAGAATATTACCGCATAGACAGTAGCCCCTGATGCTCTGTTTGGCGTTCGCGAAGAAAGGCCGAATAGAGGATCAAATCATGACTCAGGAGTCTAATCAGAATATGTCTATGTGCATATGCAGGCTTCACTACTAGCCACCGCCGCATGTACTGCGGAGGTCGCTGCACTAAAGCAGGACCTTGACTGGTCCGAGGAAGAGCTCGGCCTTGCCAAGAGGCAGCTCGAGGAGAGCAAAGGTAAGCAATACCTTGTCTATATATTAAAAAGAAATTTGGTTGTAAAATAATAGGATCATCATGAATTTGCCAGGGGCCACGACCGAAGTGGCGACCCTGAAGAAGGCGTTGTCCAAGGCCAAAGACGAAGCGGCCAAGGAGCGCGTCGAGCGGGAAAAGCAAGAAGCCCGGGTAGGCGAGGTGCAGCAAGAGCTCCAGGCTCTCGCCAGAAAACACGAGTCCTTGGAGCTTGACTCTAAGACGCGAGAGTCCGAGCTTGCGAAGGCCCTCGAAAGCGCACAAAACGGCAAGGCTGAACCCCACAAGGCCCTCCAGGAGATTGATGCGGTGAAGAAGGTGGCAGCGGGTAAGGCATTCATTATGCAAAGCAAGCACGTAAAGGAAACTTTCCTTTTACTTACCCGAGTTCGGAGCTCCCCAGGAGCGTTCGCAGATCTTCCCACAGTGTGAGGGATGCCGCGGAGTTTTACCGGGCTGAGGAGGGTAGCTTGACGGAAAAGTTGTTCTGGTCTCAGTATACTGGGACCGAACACCCAATGCCCGTGAGCAACCAGCTGAAGCAGCTGGTCGAGCTTCACAAGGCGGCCAAGCAGGCCATGAAGGGTCTTATAGTCCGGATGTGGCCTGGCGATCCCCTACCTGACAGCTACTTCGGTCTGGTGAGGCGGCTTGTAGATGCCTGCCCACGGCTTGAAGTCATAAAGCGGTCTGTCTGCATCGAGGGCGCGCTCAGGGCTTTTGCCCGAGCGAAGGTGCACTGGGCGAAGGTGGACACCGTGAAGCTGGTGAAGGAGGGGCCGCCAGAGGGCAAGGAGCATCGCCGCCCTGAGATGTATTATGATAGTGTCCTGAAGGGCTCCCGCCTTGTGGCGGAGGAATGTGCTAAAGATGTAATTTTTGAATGAACGTGCTCATGTGATCCTATAGTTTGAAACGAGTTCTTTTGCGCTATGCAACGCTTTCTGAATTTAAAATATTACCTTCTGTGCGGCCGTTTATAAAATCTGAGAGTTGGCCAGTCGTCGGCTTTTGCCCCCATGTAACTAGTACTGGGGTGTTCGGGATAAACCTGAGCACTCTTTATCCCAATTTTGGTTCCTTCGAGGGAGGTGTTCAGCACAACGAACCAGGCAATCGGACTATAAGGCTTTATCACTCTCACTTAGCCATAGAAGTCTACAATTTTAAATTTTGGCGAAGCCCCTAGTATTCGGAAGGCCGAATTTGGGGTGCTATATACGCCTAAGTCAGACAAGGCCGACTCCTCGCCCAAAGTGGAAGAAGTATTTAAGGACTTGAGACCTCTCAAACAGCGACAAGCTCTTGCCTTATCATGACAGTCAGTTTTCGGCTTTCTCTACTGAGGTGCTCGTCCGGAAGAACCAGGACACAATCGCAGTAGTTCTCCTAGCGCTACCTTAGCCTATATAGCGGAACGTAAGGTACCAAAACATAGGAGCCGGGCAAACCCAACTATTGACCCAAGACATGATTCGGAGCTGATTTATATAATGCTATAAGTTCGGGGTGCCGCACTGTCGAAAGTGTTCGGACTTCTCACGTCGTATTATGGGGTATAGGAAAGCCCCTGGCGTACTGGTCATACCAGAATGTACGGGTGCAAATTGTTGTAAATAAACATACAAGAATGAAAAGGATTGATAATGCAATAATAGACTAATGCTATGCATTGTTATTTAAATAATAAGTCGAAGTGTACTAATACAAGTAGTGCAATAAGCAAAAAATAGGACTATTTGACATGTCCTATCCAAGGGCAGGCTGCGTACGGGTATTAAAAACGGGTATGCCGATTGTTATTAGAGACCACCTGGGGGTTCCCTTGTACGACTTAGCTTCTTGCCTCCTTGGTTGTTCCTTCCAGTAATGTGTCCGGCAATCATACTGCCGAAAAGGGCTTCCAGAGAGTAAGGTCCTAAAAGGGAAAGAATGATAAAGGTATGCAGCCCCTAGGGCGGTTGAGCCGCATTGCGGGACGTGCCCTGATCGTGCCCCCACCTGTGCCCATGGTATTTTCAATGCGTAATTATGTACGCGCGGCACGGATTTTGTCCCTTGACTGGGACTAGGATGGGGGCTGAATTGCTAGGCGAGCTCTGAACGTGCCAGACGATCCTGCTGCAGGTTACTCTGCACTCGCTTGACGGTGTCCGGGGGCTGTATCGCCGAAATGGTGGTTTGCCTTAAAAGGCTGCTTTGTGCTTCTGGTGCGAGGGCCTCAGTGTGCTCCTCCATGTGGTGCGAGCGCTCTATGTTTCCATTGACTGTTATGACCCCCCTAGGTCATGGCATCTTGAGCTTGAGGTATGCATAATGCGGTACCGCATTGAATTTTGCAAATGCGGTTCGCCCGAGCAGTGCATGATAGCCACTGCAGAACGGGACGATATCGAAGATTAACTCCTTGCTTTGGAAGTTGTCCGGAGATCCGAAGACCACTTCCAGTGTGATTGAGCCCGTGCAATGGGCCTCTACACCTAGGATGACACCCTTAAAGGTGGTTTTGGTGGGTTTGATCCTCGAGGGATCTATACCCATTTTATGGATCAGATCCCGATAGAGCAGGTTCAGGGTGCTGCCGCCGTCCATGAGGACTCGAGTGAGGTGAAATCCGTCAATGATGGGGTCTAGGACCAATGCGGCGGATCCGCCATGATGGATACTAGTGGGGTGGTCCCTGCGACCGAATGTGATCGGACAAGATGACCATGGGTTGAACTTTGGGGCGACAGGCTCCATCGCATAGACGTCCCTTAGTGCACGCTTCCGTTCCTTCTTGGGAATGTGGGTTGCATATATCATGTTCACTGTTTTCACTTGTGGGGGGGAACCTCTTCTGTCCTCCCGTGTTCGGCGGCCGGGGCTCCTCCTCGTCATCACTATGCAGCCCCTTGTCCTTGTTTTCGGCATTCAACTTGCCGGCCTGCTTGAACACCCAGCACTCTCTGTTGGTGTGATTGGCTGGCTTATCGGGGGTGCCGTGGATTTGACACGAGCAATCAAGTATTCGATCCAAACTGGACGGGCCCGGAGTACTTCTTTTGAATGGCTTTTTCCGCTGACCGGATCTAGAGCCTCTGAATCCGGCATTGACTGTCGTATCTTCGGCATTATCACCGTTGTTGCGGCGCCTGTGTCTATTACGACGTGGTCTGCCGTTAGCATCTTTGGTATCTGAAGTGCCCGGGTTCCTTGATGTGTTGTTGCTGCGAGCCAACCAGCTATCCTCGCCCGCGCAAAAGCGGGTCATGAGAGTCATGAGGGCTGCCATAGACTTCGGCTTCTCCTGGCCGAGGTGCCAGGCGAGCCACTCGTCACCAATGTTATGCTTGAATGCCGCTGTCACACCCTGATTTTCATGCCACAACACTTAAGCTAATAAATCATGATAAAACGCGGTTTGACAAAAACTTTTGAGTGTTTTGTCCTTGCTTTGATTGAATGTTTGACTGTTGTTTGCAAGTGCTCTAAAAATCAAATAAATCATCCTACTCTTATACTCCTTCCCCTTGTTCCAAAAACATTTCCAAATGATCATGCCATGTGTATAGGACATAAAAATAATTTCTTACAAAAATAATTTTGCCAAATAGTATTTTCAAAAATTAGTTTTCCAAAAACCCCTGAATTGAGAATTGCACTGCAAGTACTTAATTAAGGACAGTAAAAATCTTTCCAAAAATATATTTGACTCCTATTATATATAGGACACCCAGAAACCACAAAAATATATTTTTTAAAGTTATTTTCCTATTTTATTTAAAGGCTTTTTCTTAAGTCCAGAAATGGTCTTTAATAGGTTAAAATTATTTTAATGCTTTAAAAATATTTGGGAAAAACCTAGGGAAACTCAGTGGACATATATTGTCCATATATAAGAGTTTCAGCACATGGTCATGTTCAAAATATTGGTCAAATCCCTCAAAAACCCTTGCTGGATATTTCAAGCTTTTGAAATATTTACAAAGGAAATATTCCCCAAAAATTTCAAGAAAATTCTAGCATGTCACATATGACAAGTTTGATGATTTTGCCAAGTCTTATGTCATGGAGAATAGTATAACCCCATGAAACCTTCTCAAAACCACTTCTGTCCTTTTTCAAGTTTGAACAACTTTGCACTGTCAAATATGTCCAGATGCTCTGACACTTGGTGCATATGCTCAAATGGTGTAATAATGCCTCTAGACCAAGTGGAACAAGTTGGAGAACAAGTTAACTTGATCAAACAGCCCCAAAACCCTTCGTGTCTAGAATCAAATTTGAACAACTCTACATTGGCAACTTTCTCATTTTGACCCCAACTATTGTGGACATGTTCAGAACCTTACATTATGACACTACACCAAGTGGTGCATCAAGGAGAATTGATTTGCATGATTAAATCTTGGAAAGTCCATTTCTGTTGATTTCTAGGGTTTACAGAAGTTGCATTGGCAACTTTCCCCAAATGAACTCAATCTTGGTGGAACCTCTTATTTTCTCAGGCCATTTGACCCTGTCAAGCCTCATGACAAGGCAAGTCCATTTGCTTGCCCAAACCTACATCAAACACCTTCTGGCAGAAATTTAAAATGCATGTTTTGGCCATTTCCACTAATCTCCATGAGCTAAGCTTTCTCCCACAGCATCATCTGGTCCTCCTCTAACCCCTGCATCTATCCTTGCGCGAGGAGCCATGATTATGGCGGTGAAAAGCTCTTTTTACCTCTCTGGACAGCTGCATTTCTCCCCTTTTCTCACCTCTCTCTCACTCCTGCCAGGTCCCAGAGCATCCAAGGCCTCCTCCCCCCCCCCCTTGTTTATTCTTCCTGCAGCCCCTAGACGCAAGTGGACGCAGGAGTGCGTGTGGAAAAGCCACGGATGTCGGCCATTTGCGCTCTCTGGAGCACGTCAGCGTGCTCCTGACCGTTGACGCCGCGTCCCCCGACCACCTCGAGCCTCCCCCTCGCGCCAGTCGAGGTGCCTCGACGTCTGCAACACGCCACCGTGCAGGCCCCTCGTCTCTCCCTCTCTCTCACCTACCGTGGCGCGTGCCCAGAGCCGCCCGGCTCGGCCAATGCATGACCTCGCACGCTCGAGCACCAAAGCCTTGCCTCGCTCCTCCTCTTTCTCCCCAGAGACCTACTCCACCCCCACGAGCGCCGCGTACAACCCCGAGCCTCCTCCCGTGGCCACCACGGCCATTTCCGCGGGTGCCCGTAGGCCGCGTCCACGGTGAGCCGTGGCCTTGCCATATAAGGCCGCCCCTGACCTCCCTCTGGAGCTCCTTTGCTCTCTCTCTCTCTCTCTCTCTCTCTCTCTCTCTCTCTCTCTCTCTCCCGTGTACCCCCTGGACCAACCTGCACCTCGTCTCGTGCCCTCCTGCTCCCTCCATGGCCGGAGTGCTGCCGTCGGTGTCCGCCCAAATTCTGGCCCAGAAGCCTCCCTCCTCCTTTGGACACCAATGGAGCCACCACGCCTTGGGCGAGGCTCCTCCGCCTTTACCTCTTCCTCTAGCGCCCGCAACCCAGAACCCTCTACTTTGACGCCACCGTCTGCAGTGGCGAAGACTGCTCCCATCCGGTGATGCAGCACCCGTGGTGGGGTCTCCAGTTCGTCTCTCTCCGCTGAGCACGCCGGTGGCCAGACCTCCGAAAACGGTGGCCGGTAGCGCCAACGGCCGCCGTCGAGCACTTGCTCTGTCTCCCGTCGCGCCCGTGTGGGAGGTAGCGGACGAACCTGCAGCTGGGCCCCGCATGTCGGCCGGCCAGTGGGCAGGGGCCACTGACAGGTGGGACACGCCTCGCCCACTTAAGAGGAGGCGGCATAGGTCGTATGTCGTTTTCGCCACAAGGAGGTGCACTCCTGTGAAGGCGCCGTCGGCATGGGCCCCAGCAAGCGCGTGGCCGTGCAGCTGGGCCGGCCCAGTACGCTGCGGCGCTATGCTGCACCGAGTGCACAACATAGGTATAACCCCCCCTTCCTTAGTCTTTTTCTTTTTCCAGAAACTTGCAAAATCTCCCAAATATTCATATTACCTCCAAATTTGATGATTCAAATTTCTAGTGACTCCATAAATCATCCTCTACCCGTTCGTGCAACATGCACATTTTTCTAGAAAACTTTCCTTCACACAAATTAAATAAAATCCCATTTTTCATTTTTCTAATGAACTTTAGAAAATCACAGAGATCCCATTTTTGACCCAAATTCCATTATTCAAATTCCTAGATGTTTATAAATTCAAAACTTAGTTTTTGAACATTTTACTAATACTTTCTATACCACCTCAAATAATGGTCTATTTCTTCATGTATAGCCAACTTTGCAAATTCATAGAGAAATCATTTGAACTCCAAATCCAGTGAAACCAGCTCCTAGGTTCTTCAAAAATCATTCTTTGTTAAATGTGTGCCTTTGCTCATTTTACAAAAATATATTTCTGTACACTTCTTGCAAATCCATAAACCCCTTGATGCCATCATATCAAAATGTTTAGAAATATCCACTGACCCAATTCCAATGAATCCAGTCTGGTTACTTTTCATATAACCAGAGACGTCCTAGAAAAGTCAAATTAATATTTTTAGAGCACTTCTATTTTCTGCCTTGTTGTGTTGCTTATTGTGATTGTTTTCGACGTTAGTTGACGAAGTAGATGGAGTACTTGGAGAAGGACGAGAAGATTTCAAGACTCTGATGAACCAGGCAAGCAGCCCTTTGACCATGATGAACCCTTTTTGTCATAGTAGCATTTCTTCCGTGATTGTTGAATGCATGATATCTTGAATGGCAACCTTGCTGGGTTTGCCTCCGTTGCATACCCCGTTGATACTTGCATTGTTCATGACTCTATCCTTGTTAGAGTTGTGATGATGGGTTGTAGAAATATGATATAGTATATGGCTACGCAAAGTGGGTCAGGGTTATGCATGGTAAGGAACAAGTGTGGTTTGACATACTTGCAAACAGCCCAGCGGGTGCCACTGATGCCCCTGGGGGATGATGATGAACTAGGTCACTACTTGGTAGAGAAATAGTGTACCGGGGCTTGATAAAAGTGTTGTTTACAGAGACGGATTAGATTTAAGATTTGTCGACTGTCCCAACCTTACATGCGCAACCACTCTACCCTTATATGGGAAAGGGCATTATTGATTACCTAGGCCGATACTAGCTTGGAGCCCGCATTACTAGTGACGGGAGAGTTGTTGGTGCGCTCTCTTGGGACGGGATCGTGCCAGGTAGGGCGGCCATGACTGTTTTCACAGGGCACCGGACACACCGTTGGTACCCCGTGCCAGTGGTATCTGATAAATATGGGAGCGAGGCTCCACAATTTTTAAGATGTGAAATGTTGGGCACGGGGGTTACTACCAATCGAGTGGACTCCATGTTAGTGTCGTCTAGGGAAAGGTAGTGATCGGGTGCTTACCCCGGGTACTTGAGCTACCGCGGGTCGTGGATGACACGGAAGTTCCCGGATCTTGTGGGTAAAGTGTGCAACCTCTGCAGAGTGTACAACTATTCGAATAGCCGTGTCCACAGTCAAGGACAGTTGGGTGGTGCTGCTTATACTATGTCCATATGTTTCTGAGAAACAACACGGTTTGGTAAATCTGTTGACGTGATTCATGAGGAAGTCACGTTGAGCTTGAGCATGAGTTGTTCATAACTCCTTCTCTATGTTGATAGCTGTAACCTCCTGATACTTGTTGCAGACACATTCATGTCCTTGACAAATGATGATCATACTTGCATGAGAAAAACTAGCTTTACGCAAAAATGCCAAATTAGCAGTAGAGCCTTGCATAATTACTCTGTTATCACTCTTGGGTTGCTTGCGAGTACATTCAAAGTACTCATTGGCTTGCCACTGGTTATTTTATTGGCCAGGCACGAAAGACAAGACATATTGAAGAGTTCTTTGGTGACGATCGTGTGAGCTAGGACGCTTTCCCAGTTAGAATGCCTGTAGGGTTAAGGCAGATGGCATGGGTTCAAGTTATTGACAAAGATTTCCGCTGCAATGTTATACTCAAGACTTGACCATAATGGTCATAATTTATGTAAGACGGTGTGTATGGGTGTAAGACTCTTGTTATTCAGCTTCTGTGTGTTCAGTGAGCATTGATCTCTGGGATCACTGTACACGTGCATTCGGTGATCACGACTTATGAGTCGGGGTCCCCACAGAGCTGGTATCAGAGCCAGGTTGACTGTAGGAAGCCTTAGTTAGCATGGTCGTTAGTTAGGGTAAAACTATTTCCAAAAACTATCACTAATCTTCAAAAACTATCTATACTTCTCTTCCCATCCTCAGTTTATCAAGAGCTAAGAAATACTTTCCTTATTAATCTCTTCCCTTAAAAAATTTTAAATGGTCGCTAGAGTCCTTAGCCCCTGACCACGAGATTCCTTGTAATCCTCGTGGATAGCCTAGAAGGAATACACCTTGCCCGACAATCGCCCACATCTTCAGAACACAAATTTGGTGACAGCATGACAAGACAATACCAATAATAGAGATCGTCTCGAGGAATGAGGACATGAAGACCCAGAGGATGGTGACACCTTTGAAATTGCCCCAGAACTATGCAACCTTGACCTATGACGACCAGGGCATAGGATATGCAAGATCATGATATACATCGCTAGTACAGCAACCCTGTCATTATCATTGTTGCATCGGCAACCACCGGTGGACGAGAACCTAGCCATTTGGTCCGCCTCACTATAGTGAGTAGGAAAACGGTTCTCTTCATCCCCCGCTCTCGGTGACGATACTGGCAACAGTGTGTCCGGCAGATTGGACCTCTACTATGCGTTGTTAGTGTCATTACATAAAGGATTGCCTACCTGGTACAATTGACGCCTTAGAAGGCAAGAGGGATCGTCATGATTAAGAAGACAAGAGGAGACCAAGTCAATGCTAGCTACGAGGAGCCACCGTCACCCATCACTTCAACATGCGAGAAGTTGCTGAAGACTCTTCAGGCTCGACCTGGATCATTTCATCAAACAACTACATGAGACGTAGCGACACCTGAGAAAAACCCAGAAGATTGCACGAGGCACGGAGCAAAGCACGACTACTGAATCCGAGAACCCCTAGGGTAGGATGAGTCGTGTACCCCCCTATGCACAGTCGAGTCCATATGATGGTTCGAATAGAACCATGATTGCGTGTTGCTTCTTTTATTTGTTTGTGTTTTGATATCAGTCACTCTTTTTGCCCTAGGCAACAAGTACGCGACAATATCACCTTCCTTATCTTGATGCTTGTGCTTGGCTCTTTTGGCACTTGTTTGTTTGCACCTGCACTATAGAACCCCCTTTTAGGCATCCCCCCATCTATGATATTTCCCCTCTCACCTATCTCATCAACCAAAGACTAGCAAGACAAGATGCACCAAGGATTCCACCTTGGCGACCAACTAGCACTGGGGACTTTTGTTGCAGCCTCCTCGACCAAGTGCAACCCAGTGGCATTATGTTTACTCCTCAAGATTAGAAGCCCATCCCTAGACCCTTCGAGAATTCACGAGATACCCCAGCTCAAATCCTTAAACCACGTGCTTAACCTACAGAATTGCAAGAGAACCAGTTAGGCCTTCGTGACCTTGCACAACACTGGGTTCATTATGGAACTAGTGGACATAGTGAACGAACTCATTATCACCTTAAGGTAACACCAAAACTGACGATGCCATGAGGAAGACTAGTTTGAGGATATAGGAATAGGGGACAAATGACTTGATGAGTTTATATCAGTGACCTTGAGGAATTATCTGAGAATCTTTGGTGGATTATGAGGCTTTCATGTTGGTAGATGAACTTGGTGGCATCAGTTAATAAAGAGGCATGACTCTCATTGCCCCTGGGTAAATTGGATTTAGTGGGACAATTATGATCGCAAGCTAAAAATTCTTGGAAGTATAAGGATTTGACTTAGCCAGGGGATATTGGAAGGAGATAGATGATATTACGATAATGACTTGCGGAAAAGTGAAGAAATTCTCGTTGGACATGAGATTTGGATTTAAGTACGTGATTCTGGTTGAATATAGATGCTGAGTATGTCTACATGGTTCGGAGTAAACTGGATTTAGACTAAAAATCTCGATCATGATACCATGTTTCTTGGCGGACGATAAACTAGGAGATTGGATTAATTGTCGGAGTTGATTTAGGGATCTATATACGCCTGACTTTGGAGTTTACTCGACCATGGTAATGGAAATTGGTGGACTGACTACAGTAAGGCTAGACCTTTTCAAGGATTAAAGAATTAGAGGATATTAGAAGATCTTGTGGAACACCATAGAGATTGGATTTGTAGAACTACTGGATCATGTAGTGATTGGTGTAGTTAATGGGTTGTTGGAGTTGATTCATAGGAAGGAAACAAGATCTTGGAGTGGTTTGTGACGTGTTTCCTTAGGATAGAGATGCTTTATCTTAGACCTTGGAAGAATAGGTTGAGCACTTGGATTGTCACGTTCAAGCTTAGCAGCTTGTATATTCTACCCATGGATTTTTAGGGGTAGACATACATATGAGTTTGGGGATTGTAGACATATATGATTTTGTTAGACCTCCTCTCGAGAGTCATGAGGATAATAATAGCATGAGTAATGATTGGAGCTGACCTACATGAGTTGGTACTTTCGGTGGTATAAGGTGATCTGTTTGGAGGACTAGATAGAACAACTGGCATCTCAGGAACTGTGCTCCAGGATGGGATGATAAACATTCACTCACACACTAGAATCCCTTGAAACCCTTAATCCTTACCAAGCCACATCATGGTCAGATCATGACCCTGGGCCTTGACTCTAGGTCAGGAAGACCTTGGCCAATACTCAACCATGGCCACCACCATTGCCTCGGCCCACTTTACGTACGCCATATACTTCCTGGAGTACTTGGGCAAGTTAGGTCTCATCTATATTGGATGACATACTTGTCTACCCAAAGACGGAAGAAGAATCGTTCAGCTGGTTAAGGAACATCTGAAGACCGCCATGTCAAGGAGGAAGAACTATGTCAACCACCATCGTCAAGAAGTGAACTTCCGCGTTAAAGACCGTGCATATCTACAAACCACTCCTCTCTAAGGAACCAAGCATTTCCATGACAAGGGAACCCACACCAAGATTCATTGGCCCTCTTCGAGATCACTCCAAGATTTAACAACCCCCTCTGAGATCACTACAAGACGAAGAGAAGACGGCTACTAGCTAGAGTTACCACCTGATTTACCTGATGTGCATAACGTTTTCCATGCATCACAACCCTAGAAGTGTTTCCAACTTCCTGATAAGCCCGATCTCTACCAGGACATCAATCACCAAGCCATCGACCTCCGGCCAAACCTGACCTATGCAAGAAACCCCTTAGCAACCTAGATCAAGCAGAATGTCATACACAAAGCCACACCATCAAATACTTCAGGGTTCAACGGAGCACCACACGGAAGCAGAAGCAACATGAGGACTTGAAGACTACCCCAGATCCTAGTTTCCATACTCCTTTCCGCGCCTAGTCTGGGAATCTCGGGGACGAGATTCTTGTAAGGGGGGTAGGTCTGTCACACCCTGATTTTCATGCCACAACACTTAAGCTAATAAATCATGATAAAATGTGGTTTGACAAAAACTTTTGAGTTTTTTGTCCTTGCTTTGATTGAATGTTTGACTGATGTTTGCAAGTGCTCTAAAAATCAAATAAATCCTCCAACTCTTATACTCCTTCCCCTTGTTCCCAAAACCTTTCCAAATGATCATGCCATGCGCATAGGACATAAAAATAATTTCTTACAAAAATAATTTGGCCAAATAGTATTTTCAAAAATTAGTTTTCCAAAAACCCCTGAATTGAGATTTGCACAACAAGTACTTAATTAAGGACAATAAAAATCTTTCCAAAAATATATTTGACTCCTATTAGATATAACACCCAGAAACCACAAAAATATATTTTTAAAAGTTATTTTCCTATTTTATTTAAAGGCTTTTTCTTAAGTCCAGAAATGGTCTTTAATAGGTTAAAATTATTTTAATGCTTTAAAAAATATTTGGGAAAAACCTAGAGAAACTCAGTGGACATATATTGTCCATATATAAGAGTTTCAACACATGGTCATGTTCAAAATATTGGTCAAATCCCTCAAAAACCCTTGCTGGATATTTCAAGATTTTGAAATATTTACAAAGGAAATATTCCCCAAAAATTTCAAGAAAATTATAGCATGTCACATATGACATGTTTGATGATCTTGCCAAGTCTTATGTCATGGAGAATAGTATAACCCCATTAAACCCTCTCAAAAGCACTTCTGTCCTTTTTCAAGTTTGAACAGCTTTGCACTGTCAAATATGTCCAGATGCTCTGACACTTGGTGCACATGCTCAAATGGTGTAATAATGCATCTACACCTAGTGGCACAAGTTGGAGAACAAGTTAACTTGATCAAAGATCCCCAAAACCCTTCCTGTCCATAACCAAATTTGAACAACTCTACATTGGCAACTTTCTCATTTTTACCCCACCTTTTGTGGGCATGTTCAGAACCTTAAATTATGACACTACAGCAAGTGGTGCATCAAGGAGAATTAATTTGCATGACTAAATCTTGGGAATTGCATTTCTGTTGATTTCTAGGGTTTACAGAAGTTGCATTGGCAACTTTTCCCAAATGAACTCAATCTCGGTGGAACCTCTTATTTTCTCAGGCCATTTGACCCTGTCAAGCCTCATGATAAGGGAAGTCCATTTGCTTGCCCAAACCTACATCAAACACCTTCTGGCAGAAATGTAAAATGCATGTTTTGGCCATTTCCACTAATCTCCATGAGCTAAGCTTTCTCCACAGCATCATCTGGTCCTCCTCTAACCCCTGCATCTTTCCCCGCCCTTGAGCCATGATTATGGGGGTGAAAAGCTCCTTTTCCCTCTCTGGACAGCTGCATTTCTCCCATTTTCTCACCTCTCTCTCACTCCTGCCAGGTCCCAGAGCATCCAAGGCCTCCTCCCCCCTTGTTTATTCTTCCTGCAGCCACTAGACGCAAGTGGACACGCAAGTGTGCGTGGAAAAGCCGCGGATGTCGGCCATTTGCGTGCTCTGGAGCATGTCAGCATGCTCCCGACCGTTGACGCCGCGTCCCCCGACCACCTCGAGCCTCCCCCTCGCGCCAGTCGAGGTGCCTCGACGTCCGCAACATGCCACCGTGCAGGCCCCCTCGTCTCTCCCTCTCTCTCACCTCCTGTTGCGCGTGTCCAGAGCCGCCCGGCTCGGCCAATGCATGGCGTCGCACGCGCGAGCACCAGAGCCTTGCCCCGCTCCTCCTCTCTCTCCCGAGAGACCTACTCCACCCCCACGAGCACCGCGGACAACCCCGAGCCTCCTCCCGTGGCCACCGACCATTTTCGCGGGTGCCCATAGGCCGCGTCCATGGTGAGCCGTGGCCTCGCCATATAAGGCCGCCCCTGACCTCCCTCTGGAGCTCCTTTGCTCTCTCTCTCTCTCCCGTGTACCCCCTGGACCAACCTGCACCTCCTCTCGTGCCCTCCTGCTCCCTCCATGGCCGGAGTGCCGCCGTCGGTGTCCGCCCAAATTCCCGCAAATCGAAGCCTCCCCTCCCCTCCTTTGGACACCAATGGGGCCACCGCACGCCGGCGAGGCTCCTCCGCCCTTTACCTCTTCCTCTAGCGCCCCGCAACCCCAAAACCCCTCTCGCCCGATGCCACAGTCCGCCGCGGGTGAAGACCTGCTCCCATCCGGTGACGCAGGCACCCGTGGTGGGGTCTCCCAGATTCGTCTCTCTCCGCTGAGCACGCCGGTGGCCGGACCTCCGAAAACGGTGGCCGGTAGCACCAACGTGCCCCGAGCACTTGCTCGTTTCCCGTCGCGCCAAGGAAGTAGCAGATTTAACCAGCAATGGGCCCACGCCGCCACCAAGCAAGGGGGCCATCGACGGGTGGGCCACACATTGCCCGCTTAAGTGGAGGCGGCATAGGCCGTATGCCGTTTTTGCCACAGGGAGGCGCACTCCTGTGAAGGCGCCATCGGCGTGGCCCCCAAAGACGCTGGGGCCGTGCAGTGGGCGGCCCAATGTTGCAAGGGCGCTTATGTTGCACCAAAGGCACAAGATAGGTATAACCCCTTCCTTTGTCTTTTTCTTTTCCGTAAACTTGTAAAATCTCCAAAATATTCATATTACCTCCAAATTTGATGATTCAAATTTCTAGTGACTCCATAAATCATGCTCTACCTGTTGGTGCAACATGCACATTTTTCCAGAAAACTTTCCTTCAGACAAATTAAATAAAATCCCATTTTTCATTTCTGTAATGAACTTTAGAAAATCACAGAGAGCCCATTTTTTTACCCAAATTCCTAGATGTTTATAAATTCAAAACTTAATTTTTGAACATTTTTACTAATACTTTCCGTACCACCTCAAATAATGGTCTATTTCTTCATGTATAGCCAACTTTGCAAATTCATAGAGAAATCATTTGAACTACAAATCCAGTGAAACCAGCTCCTAGGTGCTTCAAAAATCATTCTTTGTTAAATGGGTGCCTTTGCTCATTTTTCAAAAATATATTTCTATACACTTCTTGCAAATCCATAAACCCCTTGATGCCATCATATCAAAATGTTTAGAAATATCCACTAACCCAATTCCAATGAAACCAGTCTGGTTATTTTTCATATAACCAAAGATGTCCTAGAAAAGTCAAATTAATATTTTTAGAGCACTTTTATTTTCTGCCTTGTTGTGTTGCTTATTGTGATTGTTTCCGACGTTAGTTGACGAAGTAGACGGAGTACTTGGAGAAGGACCAGAAGATTTCAAGACTCTGATGAACCAGGCAAGTAGCCCTTTGACCATGATGAACCATTTTTATTAACGTAGCATTTCCTTCCGTGATTGTTGAATGCATGATATCTTGAATGGCAATCTTGCTGGGTTTGCCTCTGTTGCATACCCCATTGATACTTGCATTGTTCATGACTCTATCCTTGTTAGAGTTGTGATGATGGGTTGTAGAAATATGCTATAGTATATGGCTACGCAAAGTGGGTCAGGGTTATGCATGGTAAGGAACAAGTGCGGTTTGACATACTTGCAAACAACCCAGTGGGTGCCACTGATGCCCCTGGGAGATGATGATGAACTAGGTCACTACTTCGTAGAGAAGTAGTGTACCGGGGCTTGATAAAGTGTTGTTTACAGAGACGGATTAGATTTAAGATTTGTCGACTGTCCCAACCTTACATGCGCAAGCACTCTACCCTTATATGGGAAAGGGCATTATTGATTAGCTAGGCCGATACTAGCTTGGAGCCTGCATTACTAGTGATGGGAGAGTTGTTGGTGCGCTCTCTCGGGACGGGGTCGTGCCAGGTAGTGCGGCCATGACTGTTTTCACAGGGCACCGGACACACCGTTGGTACCCTGTGCCAGTGGTATGTGATAAATATGGGAGCGAGGCTCCACAATTTTTAAGATGTGAAATGTTGGGCATGGGGGTTACTACCAATCGAGTATAACTGCTATTCCTTACTCTTCTACATGCTGCAAGATGCTTGGAGCTTGTTGAAGATGCTAGTCTTCGATAGGCTAGGCCTTCCCCTCTATTATGGCATTCTGCAGTTCAGTCCACAGATACATCCCTTCCATTTGATACCAATGCATACTTAGTATAGATCTGATGCTTGCGAGTACTTTGGAAGAGTCACGGTTGCTTTGCTACCCCTTTTCCCCCTTCCTTCGTCTTTCCAGTTGATGCAACCAGATGGTGGATCCCTGGAGCCAGATGCCACCGTCGACGGATACTACTACATGGAGGCCGCCGAAGACCAGGAGTAGTTAGGAGGTCCCAGGCAGGAGGCCTTGCCTCTTCGATCGTTGTTGCGTTTGTGTTTGCCTTCTTAAGGCAGTCTTGTCTAACTTATGTCTATACTAAGATATTGTTGCTTCCGCTGACTCTTGTGTATCGAGCTATGTATTCGAGCCCTCGAGGCACCAGGCTTGTAATATAAAGCTTGTATTATTTTATTTGTGTGTACAGTTGTGTTGTGATATCTTCCCGTGAGTCCCTAATCTTAATCGTACACATTTGCGTGTATGATTAGTGTAAGGTCGAACCGGGGGCGGCACATAGCCCCACGGTGGGCACCAACTGTTAGGGTTACAATGCTCACAATGAGTACTAGGGGTACGAATAAGGAGTAGAACCTAGCTACGCGCAGGTGTAACACTCTGTGTTTTACGAGTTCAGTCCCCTCTCGGTGGAGGTAAAAGTCCCACGTCTCGTGCCCTAAGGCTTTCTTTGATTTGATGGGTATAGTTACAAAGATTGCTCGTGCCCTGCTATGGAGGGGGTACAGCTTATATAGAGTGTGCTGCAGCTCCACGCCCTCCATGCCGTTTGGGTAATTAATGACACTGAATGAGTCAGCTACTAGTGTAATGAGCCTCTACTACAGCAGTTACAGGTAACGGTAGCTATAACTCTAATTAGTGGATGATTTAGGATTCCTCGACCATTGGAGCTCCCACGATGTCCCCATGTCCTCTATGTTCGAGTGGTGGTCCATCAGCCGAGCGACGTGCGACCGTCCGAGTGCCACAGAGCCGTCCGAGTGAACTTCCTAATTTGTGCATCCGAATGTTGGCACGGTCCAGGGACCTACCTATGATGATGATGAGCCCCATGTGGGTCCCAATTGATGGGTCCTTGACCCTGCTTGTAATAGGTGACCACATCAACCGCCGCCTCTACGGGGAGCTCGACAAGATTTATGAGGAATGGTCGCTTGGTGACACCTCCGCCAGTGACCACAGGGCTAGGGCGCCACGTGACGCTCCGCACGGTGCAGGAGGAAGCGGAGCGGCTCCTCCGCGAGTGCCACACATGGTCGGTGGAACAAAGATGACGTAGAAACCGGATCGTTCGGCTGACGTAGGAACAAAGTACTATAGATCATCTGTGAATATCCTTTTTTACGGGTCCGCTTTGCGGGGTATGCTTGGCCGCAGCCCTCGCTGGCCCGTAAATCCATTTTTCCGCGAACTGTAAATGCATTTTGCGGGTTGGCATTATACGGGGTCTGCCAGAGAAAATAACCGCCAAAATACGAGTCTGTGCGTAAAATGCTGCCTGTCCAGACTCCGCAAACGCATCCGGCCCGTAAATTTTTTTAGGGGCACGGTAAAATCCCATCCCGAACCCGTGAAAACGCAGGTTTCCACCTAGCCCCGACGGTGCCCCGTATCCCAGAAAAGCGATTGGCGAGAAGGACATTTCAGCCCATGCCCTTTCCCCACCCCTCCCACCGCCGCCCGTTCGCCGCCGACAATTCCAGCCAAATCTGCTGGCGCAATTGCGCTGCGAGGGCGCCCCTCCCCTCTGCCACCTAGCGCTTCACCAGCTCCCCGGATTCGCGATCCGAGCCGCCCCTCGTCGCCGTCGTCGCCCCGGGATCCACCATCGCGGAGCCACCGCCCCGAGCCGCCACTAGTCGCCGTCGCCGCCCCAGGATCCGCCGCCGCAGAGCCACCTCCTCGAGCTGCCCCTAGTCGCCGTCGCCGCCCCGGGATCCACCGCCACAGAGCCACCACCCCGAGCCGCCGGTGAGTACTTGTACTTGTGCTTGTGCCAAGCGGTATGCATAGTTGGTTAACGCGACGTGCGTATTTGTAAATTTAGATGGAATTGAGACCGTGCGAGAAGTTTTTGCTTGAGGATCCTTCCGATTCGGACGACTCGGATGTTGAGACGCTGCTTGTCAACTATCTCTAGCAGACGTTGGTGATGGCCCTCGCCGTGATGGAGCACGAACATGAGAACCAAAAGAGACAGCGAGGATCGACCGTCGGCCGTCTTTGCATTCCTCGAATTTGCCATCTCGGGAACGAGATGTTGATGCAAGACTACTTCGCGGACAATCCAACATATCCGCCGCACCTCTTCCGAAGAAGGTACCGAATGCGCCGATCCCTCTTTGTGAAAATAGTTCAAGCTTGCGAGGCCAACTGTCGGTATTTTACTCAAAGAAGAAATGTCGCGGGCTTGAAGGGATTTACTGCATATCAAAAAATCTTGGCAGCTATGCGGGCAATTGCATATGGCATTCCGGCTGACTATGTCGATGAGTACTTTCGCATTGGTGAAGATACTACAATTGAGTTAGTTCGTAGGTTTGCCAAAGTGATCATCCGTGTCTTTGGTCTGAATATCTTCGGGCATCCACGAGGAAGACAAAAAAATTTGATGGCATCTAATGAGAGAAGAGGTTGGCCTGGCATGCTAGGAAGCATTGATTTTATGCACTGGACTTGGAATAACTGCCCGAAGGCATGGCAGGGAATGTATTGTGGCAAGTCTTGTGATGCAACAATTGTGCTAGAAGCCGTAGCATCCGAGGATTTATGGATTTGGCATTGCTTTTTTTTGTATGTCGGGTACTCTTAATGATGTCAATGTATTGCAATAGTCTCATTTGTTTGCTAGGCTTGCTAGTGGTGATGTTCCTGCTTGCAACTGCACTATTAATGTGCATAAATACACAAAGCGGTACTATCTTGCAGATGGTATATACCCTCCTTGGTGCATAGTTGTCAAGAGCATCAAAGACCCTCAAACTGGGAAACAATGCGAATTCGCAAGGGTAGAAGAGGCAGCCCGAAAAGACACTGAAAGATCATTCGGGGTTTTGCAATCTAGGTTTGCCATTGTTCATGGTCCTGCTCATTTTTGGGACAAGCGATCCCTGAAAAACATCATGACATGTTGTGTTATTCTTCACAATATGATTCTCGAAGATGAGAGAGGCATGAACTTGGAGTTCTTCTACGACAATGTGGGTAGCCGTGTCAAATCAGGTAGAGACCCTAATCGCATTAGAGCTTTTCTTCAGATCTACAGGGAGATAGAAAATGCAAGCACTAACTTTTAGCTTCAGGAGGATCTCATTAAGCACCATTGGCAAAGGGCTGGGCAGTAACACATTTCATTTTTCCATTCATTTTAATTTAATTTATGTGTGATTTGTATTCGGAAAAAGTTTTGTATTGAATTATTTAGTTTGCTTCGGTGATATGAATAATTATTGTAATTTGGATGATTGTTATATTGTAATATTGTCATTTTTTTAAATTAAATTAGTAATTCTGAATATATAACATATGTGTCAAATTCAGATAAAATCGTATCTGATATGCGAGCCGTGCGTGGGCGCCGGCAGAGCAGACACCGCATAACGAAACTGTAAAATGAAATATTTATAAATATTTTATTTTACAATTCCACTATGCGGGGTCTATTTGTCCGGGCGTCGGCTGGCTCGCGAAATCTTTTTTCGTAAATTGTAAATGAGTTTTGCGGGTTGGCGATAGCTGTTTCACATAAAAACGGAACACCGAGTTTCTGTCTTGGTTCGGTACAGCCCGGCTGTGGCACGCACGGACGGCGGGTGACGCGACGACACCTTTTCCTTCTTCCTCCTCGCTTTCCTCCACGAATCCGATCCAATCTCCTCTCCGTCCCCTCGTAGATCCGATCACCATCGAAGTTCAGATTTGAGGGAGGGGAAGGATGGGGGCGTGGATGTCCCGGGTGTGGTTTCTCATGTTCCCGGCCAAGGAGTACAAGATCGTGGTCGTGGGGCTCGACAACGCCGGAAAGACCACCACGCTCTACAAGCTCCACCTCGGCGAGGCGGTCACCGCCGCGCCCACCATAGGCAGCAACGTCGAGGAGGTCGTGTTCAAGAATATACGCTTCGAGGTCAGCGCTCCAGCCCCTTCCTTTTCTCCCGGTCTGGATGCTAGAATCCGAATTTGCGCGACTAGATTTGCTCTTGCTGGTATACTCAGATCCTGCTTCTTGCTCCATGATTCGTGTGCTCGGAAAGCATGGCATATCATGCATCCGGCGCTGTATGTTTTTTCCTTGAGATTAAAGATCTGGTCTCGGAAAGAGGGTTAGGAGATACAAAAGAGTTATTTGTTTCTTCCTTGAGAAGTTCTAGCAGCGATGAGCAGCAGGCGATCTTGGTTGCCTCTGTAGGTCTGTGTACGTTCATAGCTCCATGGGCATGTGAACACTTTAGCGAAGTTGCAGATAATGAATAGCTTAGATTTGCCTATCTTACATGTCACTATGCTGACTTGCTGAGGATGGTGCATACCACGTACCTCCATCCAGACTAGTAGTAAAAGGAGAACCTTCTACCTATAGCAGGAACTTTTTGATCTACTTTCATAGTTTGTTTCTGGACATGTCTGCGCACCCATATTTTGCCCAACTAATAAATTGTTCAAGTTCAGAACAGAAATGCCAACAAGGAAATGATCCAATTGGATATGAAAAAGAAAGTCAAGCTTGTTGTACATATACAAAATTTAACACAATAGTGGAACTGTCTCACATATATACATTAGTTGCCTACTAGTTTTCTGGCCATGTCCAGAAAATTGAAATTTATTTAGATGTTGTCAAACTTTTGGTATGCCCATTTCCAATTGCACATTGGTGCCAGTATTGACCAAAACAATGGCTATCAGATTCTGGCAGGATTGGCCAACACATCCATGCCACCCGAAATCAAATCAACTCTGTCTTGTTTCTCCGCTCAAACTTAGTATTTGTCGGTCTAAATTTTATCTAGTCTCCCAAGCCCAACTATCTTTGTGTTCATAAGCCATTATCCATTTAATCATTTGCCTTTCTTCAAGTTATAAGACTTCACTTGGTTATTCCTAGACCAGGTCTAATGTGGTGAGTTGTCCATACTTATCATTTACCACAAATCCCAGCAATCTGTAATTTCACTTGCTTCCTGGAAAGATGCGATCGTCTGACCACCACAGCTTACTAAAACTTGATAGTGCCTAACATTTTCTTATTTGGACTGGTAGCAAAATTCGTCTTGCACGCTTGTCAAATTTCATGAAAACAGAATTGGCAACTTGCACGGAACTAAGACATGTCAAATCCTAGTCTAAATTTGTGGATGACGAAATGCTTCGCCATTTTTTGGCAGGTTTGGAGTCGCTATAGTTCAAACTCTAATCTAATATTTAACTACAATATTTGTCGTTCTCCTGTTTCGTCCATAACCAATTTTTGATGCTTAACTAGATGGGCACAAACAAAACCAAACATGCCTTTGTGTTGTGGAAGTTGCACATTCTGTTTTAAGGTTACTTCTTGACTTATGGAGGTTGTTTGACCCATTCATGTGGCACATTCACTAAAAAACTGTTTTTCAGTAAATGCAATTGTATTATTTGTACTTAACTTCATATATGTTTGATGAAGTAGGTGTGGGATCTTGGAGGACAAGAGAGCCTACGCGCTTCATGGGCGACATACTATAGAGGAACTCATGCTGTCATCGTGGTAATCGACAGCACCGACCGTGCTCGGATCAACATCATCAAGGATGAGCTCTTCCGGTTGATTCAGCATGCAGATCTTGACAACACGGTGGTCCTTGTGTTTGCGAACAAGCAGGATCTCAAGGATGCCATGTCGGCTGAGATCACAGACGCCCTGTCCCTCCACAGCATAAAGAACCACGACTGGCACATACAGGCCTCGTGTGCGATCACTGGTGAGGGCCTCTATGATGGGATGGGATGGATAGCGCAGAAAGTTGCCGGAAAGGCCACGGCAAGCTGACCACAAAAACATTGTGTGTTTTGGTGAATTTGATGGAAATGGGTGGGAGGATGGGTTTGTTGTTCCTGCCATTTGGGTGTTCATTTATGTTGTTACATACTCCCTCTGTTCCTTCATGTAAGGTGTATTATTTTCGTCGCTATGACCAAGTCACATAATTATAGACATGTGATGACGAAATTACCCTTGGCAAATTTGTTGGTTAGTGGCAAGTAAATCAGCTAGACAGGGAAAGTAAGAGATAGATGCAATTAACACACGGATACTTTTCTTCTTTTGCTACAAGGAGAGATACATACAATCAGGAGAGAGATACTTTCCCTTTTGTTGTGGAATAACAAGGGAGTTATGAGAAATTATAAGAAATGCACCTTTCATTCTGAAGTTTTATCAAGAAACAAATACACCTTATATGTGAGAATTGTGTACTCACATTGATCTGAATATAAAAATGGCAAATTTGCAAGACATTTGTATGATCAGATTGACTATATGCTTCTAAGATTCACGACATTATATAGGCTACAACGCTACATAATAAGATGTATCCGGATGAATGTGCCTCATGAAGTTGGCGATTGCTTCGTCATCTAGGAGAGGAGATCGTAGGTTTTCATCTTTGGTATTTACTAGCACAAATGCATGTATGTTGCAACAGGAGAAAATACCAGTTCCTATGAAGTATGGTTAGTGAGGCCGAGGAACTATGTCAAGTGACAACGGCGCTCATGAAAAAAAAAGATGGTTGATTTGAGAATCACAACATGAAGCTTAGGACATGGGTTATGATCTGAAGGAAAAAATTATGGAAATTTTCGAGCCTGTGTGTTGCAACGGTAGAAAAAATTGGCCCGTACTAAGATTAAATATTTACATCCACAATTCATGAAAATTTTAGCTTTATCAAGATATGTAGAAACAAGAATGAACTATTGTCAACAATCATCTTGTTATTTGATTTTGAGGGATTTTATTGTGTAAAAACTAAAAACAGATCAAAAAAATTAGACATATACTATGAGAACTTTAAATATACAAATATTTAAATTCAGAATCCCATATTTGTAGTGCAAATCATAATTTTAACCTAATTGGAGTTTATGTTTTTAGAAATTAAAATACAAACTAAATACTAATGAAATATAGATTTGGTGTAGGCTTTCTTTCAATTTGCTGGCTGTCTTCCATCACAGTATGTGTTCATACCGCTGTGTGTCATGTATTTGTATTGACAGCAATATTTCACATTTGTGATCATTTCTCTTTTTTTCTTTCTTGTGAATTGTTTCGGTCAATTTTGTCACCTCGGGTTCATATTATTCGAGTCTTGCTTAGTCCGTGTGAAAATGAATGAGCATCTATGTGCTTGACAGAAATCAATTAAGGTGATCCTAAAAAAATAATTGAGGCAATAGAAATCAATCAGGAAACTGATAGTGCATGTGTTGTGCTTCTGGGCTATTGTTTTTTTTATGCTTGTCTGCTGCTGATTATGCAAGAAATCGGATTGTATTTGGTACACATGCATGTGACAGAGTTGTATATACATATTTTTCTAGTGAAGTACTCCATATACATCTATTAATGGTGCGTGACTCCCGAGGTCAACTTATATGTTGTTTGCTTTTTCAACTAATCTTTTATCAGTATGTGTTATTTTCAAAACAAAACATTAACTAATTATGTTTTTAGACTAACTTCACGTCAGGCTTGATCCACTAATCAAGGCAAGGCCCTCACAAAGAAAATGTAGGCTCATGCACGCACTATACTACTTGCATGCAACCGGAAAAACTGCTAATGAACAACCATGTGCAGGTTCATGGCTAACATCGGCGCGGCACATCGCATTTGAAATGACACGTCGCCCACCTTGCCTGCCGGCGCTCCCGCATGTCGCCCAAATTGCCACAATGCCCGTGCACGTCACCTACTTTGCCGCTCCACTGGTGCACGTCGCCGTCGGTGGTTGTGAAACACGGGTTTGTACGCATGTTTGGGGTGGACTCCACGACCTCGGCTTGGCTCTTATATTTATATAGGAGAGTTGTACATAAATAAAATGTATACACCATATATATGGAAAGTTATACAAAGTCTAACACCCTCCCTCAATTTCAACCGTGTCCCATAGGTTGAGATTGCGCCGGCAAACCTCAAACAAAGGCAATGGCAACGGCTTTGTAAAGATGTCCGCAAGTTGATCTTTAGAGGAGATGAACTTGATTTGAAGTAGCTTCTGTGCAACACGCGCTCTGACAAAATGATAATCAACTTCGATGTGCTTTGTTCGTGCATGAAATACTGGATTAGAGGAAAGGTATATAGCACCAATATTGTCACACCAAAGAACAGGTGGTTGTCTCTGTGACATCCCCAACTCCTGAAGCAAGCATTGTACCCAAATGAGCTCGGCGGTTACATTGGCTACAGCTTTGTACTCAGCCTCAGCACTGCTGCGAGACATAGTGGCCTGCTTTCTCGCACTCCAGGCGATCAAGTTAGGACCAAAGAACATGGCATAACCCCCCGTGGATCGCCGATCATCCGGATTACCTGCCCAGTCAGCATATGAGAAAGCAAACAAATTACCAGAGGGAGCAGGCCGAAGATGCAACCCATAGGAGATAGTGAGACGTACGTAGCGGAGAATGCGCTTAACTGCAGACCAATGTGAGTCACGAGGCGAGTGAAGGTACTGACAAACACGATTAACCGCGAAGGAAATGCCTGGTCTGGTAATAGTCAGGTATTGTAGACCACCAAGAATACTGCGATATGTGGTGGCATCATCAGGAGAGAGAAGAACACAATCATCAACAGAGAGCATATCAGTCACAGTCATAGGTGTGGACGCAGGTTTGCATTTTTGCATACCAGCACGTCATAGAAGGTCCAGAGAGTACTTCTTCTGAGTAAGAGAGAGAACCGGGAGCATTATGTGTACCTTCCAAACCCAAAAAATAGTGAAGCTTGCCGAGATCTTTGATAGCAAAGTCGGAACTCAGAGCTGAGAGCGCATTTATCGGCCAGCAGTAATCAAGAGCTGATAAGGATGATGTCATCAACATAGACCAGAAGATACATGCTGACCTCGGGACGGCGAAAAAGAAATAGCGATGTGTCAGCCGTAGAGGGAACAAAACCGAGAGCATGCAGAGCAGATGCAAGACGAGCATGCAAGGCACGAGGCACCTGTTTCAGGCCATATAAAGCTTTGTCCAAACGACAAAAGTGATGATGGTAATCGGGATCAACAAAACCCGTTGGCTGCCACATATAAACTTCCTCCTCAAGCACACCATGAAGAAAGGCATTCTGGGCAACCAACTGACGGAGAGACCAGCCACGAGTAACTGCCAAAGATAATAGCAGTCGTATGGTAGTAGGCTTGATGACCGGACTGAAGGTATCCTCATAGTCAAGACCATGTCGTTGTTTAAATCCTTTAGCAACTAGACGTGCACGGTAATCGCTCAATAGACCCGTAAGAATGTTTCTTCACTTTGAAAACCCATTTAGAATCAATGACATTAACACCTGCTAGAGGAGGAACCAAACGCCATGTTTTATTGTGAAGAAAAGCATTACACTAGTAGAAAACAGGGCTTTGGTCTAGGCAGGGCAAGCCCATTAATCCCGGTTCACTCATGAACCGGGACCAATGGGGGGCATAGGTCTCGGTTCATGAGGCCAGGGCGCGGGCCGGGCCTCGGGGGCCATTGGTCCCGGTTCGTCTGAGACCATTGGTCCAGATTCCAGACACAAACCGGGACCAATGGGCCTTGCTCCTGGCCCACCACCTTTAGTCCCGGTTGGTGTCTGGAACCAGGACCTAAGGTTTGTTTTTTTACCCACTAATATATTCTACAATAGCAAAAAGAATCAACTAAAAAGCTTTAATAAACTCTAATAGGAAAAGGAATCAACTAAAAAGAATCAATAAAAAATAAAATTTATGCAACTTAACTTATATAAAATTTATGCAACTTCAATTATATAAAATTTATGCCACAAAAAAGAATCATTTGTAGTGCTTTTCAATTTCATGGTAATTTCGCTCAAAAATATGAATGAATGCATGAAAAAGAACAAATGAAGTCAAAAAGGGTTGAATATTGCTGATGTGGCTTTGAATGGTGCATTTTGAACACACAAAGAGTCTGGAGTTCAAATAAGTAAAAGAATGAAATCCCTTTGTAACAGATGAGTTTTCGTCCGAAACCCTGATACTTCGAAAGAGATTGTCCGTTTTTGTACACGAAGTGCATCCAGTTTTTCCCATAACCCTCTCAACTTTTTAGCACATGCTATGTGGGTGAAATGATGATACCATGCCAACTTTCAACCTTTTCAGAGATCATTTGTAGTGCTTCTCAATTTCATGGTCATTTAGCTCAGAAATATGAGTGAATGCCTGAAAAAGAACAAATGAAGTCAGAAATGGTTGAAAATTGCTGATGTGGCTTTGAATGGTGCATTTTGAACACACAAAGAGTCTGGAGTCCAAATAAGTTCAAAATAATGAAATCCCTTTGTAACAGATGAGTTTTCATCCGAAACCCTGATACTTCAAAAGAGATTGTCCGTTTTGTACACGAAGCGCATCCAGTTTTTGCCGTAACCCTCTCAACTTTTTAGCACATGCTATGTGAGTAAATGATGATACCATGCCAACTTTCAACCTTTTCACAGATCATTTGTGGTGCTTTTCAATTTCATGGTCATTTAGCTCAAAAATATGAGTGAATGCCTGAAAAAGAACAAATGAAGTCAGAAAGGGTTGAAAATTGCTGATGTGGCTTTGAATGGTGCATTTTGAACACACAAAGAGTCTCGAGTTCAAATAAGTTCAAAATAATGAAATCCCTTTGTAACAGATGAGTTTTCGCCCGAAACCCTGATACTTCGAAAGAGATTGTTCGTTTTGTACCCGAAGTGCGTCCAGTTTTTGCCGTAACCCTCTCAACTTTTTAGCACATGCTATGTGGGTGATGATGATACCATGCCAACTTTCAACCTTTTCAGAGATCATTTGTAGTGCTTTTCAGTTTCAAGGTTATTTAGCTCAAAAATATGAGTGAATGCCTGAAAAAGACCAAATGAAGTCAGAAAGGGTTGAAAATTGTTGATGTGGCTTTGAATGGTGCATTTTGAACACACAAAGAGTCTGGAGTTCAAATAAGTTCAAAATAATGAAATCCCTTTGTAACAGATGAGTTTTCGTCTGAAACCTTGATACTTCAAAAGAGATTATCCGTTTTGTACCCGAAGTATATCCAATCTTTGTCGTAACCCTCTCAACTTTCTAGCACATGCTATGTGGATGAAATGATGATACCATGCCAACTTTCAACCTTTTCGGATATCATTTGTTGTGCTTTTCAATTTCATGGTCATTTAGCTCAAAAATATGTGTGAATGCCTAAAAAAGAACAAATGAAGTCAGAAAGGGTTGAAAATTGCTGACGTGGCTTTGAATGGTGCATTTTGAACACAAAGAGTCTGGAGTTCAAATAAGTTCAAAATAATGTAATCCCTTTGTAACAGATGAGTTTCGTCCGAAACCCTCATACTTCGAAAGAGATTGTCTGTTTTGTACACGAAGTGCATCCAGTTTTTGTCGTAACCCTCTCAACTTTTTAGCACATGCTATGTGGGTGCAATGATGATACCATGCCAACTTTCAACCTTTTCAGAGATCATTTGTAGTGCTTATCAATTTCATGGTCATTTAACTCAAAAATATGAGTGAATGCCCGAAAAAGACTAAATGAAGTAAGAAAGGGTTGAAAATTGCTGATCTGGCTTTGAATGGTGCATTTTGAACACACAAAGAGTCTGGAGTTCAAATAAGTTCGAAGTAATGAAATTCCTTTGTAACAGATGAGTTTTCGTCCGAAACCCTGATACTACGAAAGAGATTGTCTGTTTTGTACACGAAGTGCATCCAGTTTTTGCCGTAACCCTATCAAATTTTTAGCACATGCTATGTGGGTGAAATGATGATACCATGCGAACTTTCAACCTTTTCAAAGATCATTTGTAGTGCTTTTCAATTTCATGGTCATTTAGCTCAAAAATATGAGTGAATGCCTGAAAAAGAACAAATGAAGTCTGAAAGGGTTGAAAATTGCTGATGTGGCTTTGAATGATGCATTTTGAACACACAAAGAGTCTGGAGTTCAAATAAGTTCAAAATAATGAAATCCCTTTGTAACAGATGAGTTTTCGTCCGAAACCCTGATACTTCGAAAGAGATTGTCCATTTTGCACATGAAGTGCATCTAGTTTTTGCCGTAACCCTCTCAAATTTTTAGCACATGTTATGTGGGTGAAATGATGATACCACGCCAACTTTCATTCTTTTCAGAGATCATTTGTAGTGGTTTTCATTTTCATGGTCATTTAGCTCAAAAATATGAGTGAATGCCTGAAAAAGAACAAATGAAGTCAGAAAGTGTTGAAAATTGCTGATGTGGCTTTGAATGGTGCATTTTGAAGACACAAAGAGTCTGGAGTTCAAATAAGTTCAAAATAATGAAATCCCTTTGTAACAAATGAGTTTTCGTCCGAAACCCTGATTTTGTACATGAAGTGCATCCAGTTTTTGCCGTAACCCTCTCAACTTTTTAGCACATGCTATGTGGGTGAAATGATGATACCATGCCAACTTTCAACCTTTGCAGAGATCATTTGTAGTGCATTTCAATTTCATGGTCATTTAGCTCAAAAATATGAGTGAATGCCCGAAAAAGACCAACTGAAGTCAGAAAGGGTTGAAAATTACTGATGTGGCTTTGAATGGTGCAGTTTGAACACACAAAGAGTCTGGAGTTCAAATAAATTCAAAATAATGAAATCCCTTTGTAACAGATGAGTTTTCGTCCGAAACCCTGATAGTTCGAAAGAGATTATCCGTTTTGTACACGAAGTGCATCCAGTTTTTGTCATAACCCTCTCAACATTTTAGCACATGCTATGTGGGTGAAATGATGATACCATGCCAACTTTCAACCTTTTTAGAGATCATTTGTAGTGTTTTTCAATTTCAAGGTCATTTAGCTCAAAAATATGAGTGAATGCTTGAAAAAGACCAAATGAAGTCAGAAAGGGTTGAAAATTGCTGATGTGGCTTTGAATGGTGCATTTTGAACACACAAAGAGTCTGGAGTCCAAATAAGTTCAAAATAATGAAATCCCTTTGTAACAGATGAGTTTTAAATGCGAAACCCTGATACTTCGAAAGAGATTGTCCGTTTTGTACATGAAGTGCATCCAGTTTTTGCCGTAACCCTCTCAACTTTTTAGCACATGCTATGTGGGTGAAATGATGATACCATACCAACTTTCAACCTTTTCGCAGATCATTTGTAGTGCTTTTCAGTTTCATGGTCATTTAGCTCAAAAATATGAGTGAATGCATGAAGAAGAACAAATGAAGTCAGGAAGGGTTGAAAATTGCTGACGTGGCTTTGAATGGTGCATTTTGAACACAAAGAGTCTGGAGTTCAAATAAGTTCAAAATAATGAAATCCCTTTGTAACAGATGAGTTTTCGTCCGAAACCCTCATACTTCGAAAGAGATTGTCCGTTTTGTACACGAAGTGCATCCAGTTTTTGCCGTAACTGTCGGTGTCAAAACCGGCGGATCTCGGGTAGGGGGTCCCGAACTGTGCGTCTAGGCGGATGGTAACAGGAGACAAGGGACACGATGTTTTTACCCAGGTTCGGGCCCTCTCGATGGAGGTAAAAACCCTACTCCTGCTTGATTAATATTGATGATATGGGTAGTACAAGAGTAGATCTACCACGAGATCAGAGAGACTAAACCCTAGAAGCTAGCCTATGGTATGATTGTTGTTCGTCCTATGGACTAAAACCCTCCGGTTTATATAGACACCGGAGAGGGCTAGGGTTACACAGAGTTGGTTACAATAGGAGGAGATCTACATATCCGTATCGCCAAGCTTGCCTTCCATGCCAAGGAAAGTCCCATCCGGACACGGGACGAAGTCTTCAATCTTGTATCTTCATAGTCCAGGAGTCCGGCCAAAGGTTATAGTTCGGCTATCCGGACACCCCCTAGTCCGGGACTCCTCGGTAGCCCACAGACCAGGCTTCAATGACGACGAGTCTGGCGCGCAGATTGTCTTCGACATTGCAAGGCGGGTTCCTCCTCCGAATACTTCATAGAAGATTTTGAACACAAGGATAGTGTCCGGCTCTGCAAAATAAGTTCCACATACCACCATAGAGAGAATAATATTTACACAAATCCAATCTGCTGACGTATTCCACAGCATGACATCACACCACGGCCAAGCCTTTATTCGAATCATTTTACTGTCCCACCTCAGCGCGTTTAGCGAGGCAGTTTCCTTGGCACGTCTTGTCGAAGCAGAGATCGTGTCCCCTTATTCCGGGATTCTCATCAATACGGGCGTGGGTAACCCAACTGTGCCATTAATTACGACGCTTGGGAGATAAGCAAGTTTTACTAGGCTGGTGGGGGGCACATATTTTCGTCCGCCCATATAAGGGGATAAGGATCCACCTTTCTCATCTACGCCTTCTTCCTCCTTTGCTTATCCATTTCCGCGCACTCAAGCTCCAGCGCCCAAGTCCGCACATCCCACCTCAACCTTCTCCAGCCATGTCCGGAGCGGGAGGCAAGTGGATGGTCTCCTCCGTCACGGAGGGACACATCAAGAAGCTGAGGGAGGCCGGATACTTGTCTAACGATATTGCGCACCGGCTTCCAGACAAGGGGCAGCTCATCCCCACCCCCAGGCCCCATGAGAGGGTGGTGTTCCTCACCCATTTCCTCCGCGGACTAGGTTTCCCACTTCACTCATTTGTCCGGGGGCTCATGTTCTACTACGGCCTGGATTTCCACGATCTGGCCCCGAACTTCGTCCTCAACATCTCGGGCGTTTATCGTGGGTATGCGAGGCCTTCCTCCGCATCAAGCCCCACTTGACATGGCTGAAGACCTTCAATGTCAAGTCAAGGTAGTGGGCGGCCAGCAAGCGGAGTGCGGAGGCGCCATGGTGGGCAAGATGCCCAACGTTACATGGCTCGAGGGCTCCTTCGTGGAGATCATAAAGGTGGCAATCGGGTGGTTCTACATCACCGAGCAGCGTGACCATGAATGGGCAGCGGCCCCGAATTCCGATCAGCATCCCCACACGGCTCACCTCACCGGAAAGAGAAGGGCATGTCGTGGGGTAATTCGGAAGAGCGGACCGGACTCCAAACCTGCGTCCAAGACCTGGTGGACAAAAAGGTTAAACTCGTCAACGTAGTCTAGGTCATGCTCATCCGCCGGATCCTCCCGTGTCAACGACGGGCTTTTAACTTATGGGAGTTCAACCCGGCCCAGCACCAAACTCTGACCAGGCTCTTTGACACAACGCACGAGGATGCCTGGAAGGCGCTATTCAAGGGCGCCGAGGTTCCCCCTCCCATCATCGAGGATCGTGGATTCCGCGCGAAGCACCAAGACAGCGTAGTAAGCTTATTTTACCCTTTACGAGATACTTGTTTTCCATAGTTTGACTCTATGCGGGATCTAAGCTCCCGTTCCTTTGACAGGAATGGCAGAAGAAGACCGGACAGATCGACTATCCGGCTCCTTTGCCCGAAGATCCAGCCGGACGCCCGCTTGACGGGGCTCTTGGTTCCGGCACCTTACGTGGTGCCGGAGAAGAAACCAAGAAAAAGTCTGTGGGAACTCGAAGAGTTCCGGCGCCAGCGGTGTCGGATTCATCGTCCGATGACTCCGTGGCGCACTGCTCCCACGAAGACGAGGAGGAGGTTGAAGAGGCCTCTCCCTCCGGCGGGGGAGGGGCGAAAGGAAAGGCCGTCCCAACTGGGGGGGCCGAAGGGTCCAAGAAGGGAAGGACCCTTCCTCCAGACTACTCCACCAACGCCGACGACGGCGAAGAGGAGTGGCCATCCAGGGCCAAGCCCCTGGCAAAATTGTAAGTATCCGGATACCAGAATAACTCATACCGTTCCTTTATTGCACAATATCTTCTGACGCCGAATATAATCATGCAGTCCCGCCATGCCCAGCTCGGCAACCGTCGGCGGATCTAGATTCGCCGGATGTGAATAGCCTTTCACTTCCGATTGCTACCTCCCTCGCCCTATGGACGATGCCGAGGTGGAGTCCCAAAAAGGGTCCAAGCCGGGAGGGTGGTCTGAGGCGCCATAAGGCGACCTCCCGGACTCCAGGCGAAAAGGGGATAAAACCCCGAAGGGCTCTAAGTCCGGCCCTGGGCCGGACACCGCATCAGAACCTTCAATGGTTCCGGCATCCGGCAGGCGGCCCCCTACTAAGAAGGGAAAGCCTACGACGCCAGTGACCTCCGTCCAACCGGAGGCACCGGATAATCTGCTGGAGGTGCTTAATGGCGCCTCCATCGACGAGGAGCACCGCACTATTATGAGTGTGGTGATCCAGAAGGTTCGATCCGCCAAGAGGCTGGCTGAAGCATGTGCCAGCCTTCTAACGAGCTTTGAGGTATGTATTTAAGATATGTAAAAATATTACCGCATAGACAGTAGCCCCTGATGCTCAGTTTGGTGTTCGGAAAGAAAAGCCGAATTGAGGATCAAAAAGATATACGCAGAAGTCTAACATAAGTATGTCAATATGGGAATGCAAGGCTGCGCTGCTGACCTCTGCCGCGCTGATTGCGGAGGTCGATGCATTGAAGCAGAGCCTCGAGTGGTCCGAGAACGAGCTCGGCCTTGTCAAGAAGCAGCTCGAGGATAAGGAAGGTAAGTAATACCTTATGTAAGTATATAAAAAAGATGTGGTTGCAAAAAATGACAGGACCAACGTGAGTATTACAGGGCCACAACCGAGGTGGCGACCACGAAGAAAGCGTTGTCCAAGGCCAAGACAATGCGGCCGTGGAACGCGTCGGCGAGAAAAGCAGGAGGCGCGTGGCGGAGGTGCAGCAAGAGCTCCAGATCTCATGAAAAACACGAGAGCTTGGAGCTTGACTCAAAGACTCGAGAGTCCGAGCTTCGCCTTGGCGCTTGAGAGCGCCAAATCTGCCAAGGCGAAGCCCAAAAGCCCTCCAAGAAATTGAGGCGATGAAGAAGATAGCGGCGGGTAAGGCATTCTTTATGCAAAGCAAGCACGTTAAAGTGAATTACTTGTTACTTACCCGAGTCCGGAGCTCACCAGGAGCACTCGCAGATCTTCCCCGGAGTGTGTCCGACGCCGCCGCATTCTACCAAGCCGAAGAGGGGAGCTCAACGGAGAAGGTGTTCTGGTCTCAGTATGATGAGGCCGGACACCTGTGTTTTAAGCGACCAGTGAAGCGGTGGTCGAGCTCCATAAGGTGGCCGAACAGGCCATGAAGGGTCTCGTGGTCCGTCTGCGTGGCACAGGAAGCCATGCACAGGAGCTACTTGGGCTGGTGATGCGGTGGTGGATGCATGTCCATGGCTTGAAGTCATCAAGCGCTCAGATGCATCGAAGGTGCCCGTGGGGCTCTTGCCCGTGCTAAAGTGCACTGGGCAAGATGGACGCCGAGAAGCTTGTGACGGATGGACCACCGCTGGCAAGGAGCATCGCAAGCACGAGATGTATTATGAGGGCGTCTGAAGGGTGTCCGCCTTATAGCGATTTAATGCTCCAAAGATGTAATGTTTGAGTAAACTTCGCATTTGTGATCCTGTCTGCTGAAAACTTGTTCATATGCGCTAAATAACGCTTTTGAATTTAAAATATTACCTTCAATGCGGCCGTTTATTAAATTTGAGAGATGGCGAGTCGTAAACCTCGCCCCCATGCCACGAGTCTTTGGGGTGTTCGGGATAAACTTGAGCGCTCTTTTTCCCATTCTTGGGTCCTTCGAGGAGGCGCTCAACACAACGAACAAGGCAATCAGACTATAATGCTTGAACACTCTCACTTAGCCATAGAATTCTATAATTTTAAATTTCGGTGAAGCCCTAGTATTCGAAGACCGAGTTCGGGCGCTATCCACGCCTAGGCCGGACAAAGCCGACTCCTCTCTCTAAGCGGCATAAGTCTTTAGGGACTCGAAAACCTCTCAAACAGCGACCAGCTCTCGCCCCTATCATGACGGTCAGTTTAGCTTTCTCCTTGAGGTGCTTAGCCCAGCTCAGCAGGGCACAATCGCAGTGGTTCTCCCAGCGCTACCTTAGACGATATAACGGAACGTAAGGTACCAAAACATGGGAGCCGGGAAAACCCAACTATTGACCCAAGACATGATTCGGAGCCGATGCATATAATGCTATAAGTTCGGGGTGCTGCACTCATGAGAGTTTTCGGACTTCTCACCATATTATGGGGTACGTAAGCCCCTGGTGTATTGGCCGTACCAAAGTGTACGGTTGCATAATGTCATAACTGAACATATTTTTATAAAAAAGGAATGCAATAATAGACGGCTATGTATTGTTTATTCGAAAAGGCTGCGGTAAAAGCAGGATGATACAAATAGTGCGATAAGCAAGAGATGGGACTATTTGACATGTCCCCCTCTAGGGGCGAGCTACGGGATGTAATGTGAAACAAGTATACTGCTCGTTATAGAGACCACCTGGACACTCGAAGTAGCTTTCTGCCTCCCTGGCTGTTGCATCGTGTGTTCGGCGATTGTACTGCCGGACAGGCCTTCCGTAGAGTGGAGTCCTGAAAGTAAGAAAAAGAATGACAAAATCGGGAGCCCCTAGTGCGGTTGAGCCGCATTTTGGGCATGTCGTGGTCGTGCCCCTCCCCCTATGCCCATGGTATTTCCATAGCGTAGTTATGTACGCGTAGTACTGGTTTCGCAATTTTGCGAGGGCTAGGGTTGGGGCCGCATTGCTACGCTTGCTCGGAACGTGCCAGGCGCTCTTGTTGTAGGTTACTCCGGGCGCGCTTGACGGTGTCCGGACGTTTAATAGCCGGACTGGAGAATTGCATTGAAAGGCTGCTTTGTACTTCCGCCGCGAGGGCCGCCGTATGCTCCTCCGTTCGGAGAGAGCGTTCATTGTTTCCATTGACCGTAATGACTCCTCGAGGGCCTGGCATCTTGAGCTTGAGGTATGCATAGTGCGGCACCGCATTGAACTTTGCAAATGCGGTTCGTCCGAGCAGTGCGTGATAGCCATCATGAACGGGACTATGTCGAAGATTAACTCCTTGCTTCGGAAATTATCCGGGGATCCGAAGACCACCTCAAGTGTAACTGAACCTGTACAGTTGGCCTCTACACCTGGTTTGACACCTTTAAAGGTCTTCTTTGTGGGTTTAATCCTTGAGGGATCTATGCCCATTTTTCGCACTGTATCCTGATAAAGAAGGTTCAGGCTGCTGCCGCCATCCATAAGGACTCTAGTGAGGTGAAATCCGTCAATGATTGGGTCTAGAACCAATGCGGCGAATCCGCCATGGCGGATGCTAGTGGGGTGGTCCCTTCGATCAAAAGTGATCGGGAAGGAGGACCATGGGTTGAACTTTGGGCGGCCCGGCTCCAACGCATATACGTCCCTGAGTGCACACTTCCGCTCCCTTTTGGGGATGTGGGTTGCGTATATCATGTTCACCGTCCGCACTTGTGGGGGGAAGCCCTTCTGTCCCCTATTGTTTGGCGGTCGGGGATCCTCCTCGTCATCGCTATGCAGCCCCTTGTCTCCGTTTTTGGCACTTAACTTGCCTGCCTACTTGAACACCCAACAATCCTTGTTGGTGTGATTGGCTGGTTTTTCGGGGGTGCTGTGTATCTGGCACGAGCGATCGTGTATTCGGTCCAAACTGGACGAGCCCGGAATATTTCTTTTAAATGGCTTTTTCCGCTGACCGGGTTTAGAGCCTCTGAATCTGGCATTAACTACCGTATCCTCAGCATTGTCGCTGTTAATGCGGCACTTGTGCTTGTTGCGACGCGACCTGCCATTGTTGTCCTTGGTATCTGAATTACCAGGGCTCTTGGTCATGTTATTATTACGAGCTAGCCAGCTGTCTTCTCCCGCGCAAAAGCGGGTCATGAGTGTTGAGAGGGCTGCCATGGATTTCGGCTTTTCTGTCCTAGGTGCCGGGCAAGCCACTCGTCATGATGTTATGCTTGAAGGCTGCAAGGGCCTCTGCATCCGGACAATCGACTATTTGATTTTTCTTTGTTAGGAACCGTGTCCAGAATTGTCTGGCCGATTCCTCTGGCTGCTGAATTATGTGGCTTAGGTCATCGGCGTCTGGTGGTCGCACATAGGTGCCCTGGAAATTGTCGAGGAATGCGGCTTCTAGGTCCTCCCAACAACCAATTGATTCTGCTGGCAAGCTGTTAAGCCAATGCCGAGCTGGTCCTTTAAGCTTGAGTGGGAGGTATTTGATGGCGTGTTGATCATCACCGCGGGCCATGTGGATATGAAGGAGATAATCCTCGATCCATACCGCAGGATCTGTTGTGCCATCGTATGATTCGATGTTTACGGGTTTGAAACCCTCGGCGATTTGATGATCCATTACTTCATCTGTGAAGCATAGTGGGTGTCTTGGCGCCTCTGATCTTGGGCTATATCACGACGTAGCTCAAACGAGCTTTGTCTACTTTGTTTGGCCCGGCCGGATTTACCATATCCGGCATGACGGTTATCGTCACGTGTCGTGGGGCGCCCACGCGATCTATAGATCGATCTTGTTTGCCTTGCCCTGTCCTCCAATATATCTCGCAGGTCTGGCGCATTTCCCAGTGCCTTGGTATTCTTTGAGCGACGCCGGGGTGCGGCTTGAGTGGAGGCCGAGAGGCCTCTCTGTCGTGGCCACGAGGTGGCCGGTCGGCCGCATCATGCGCTGGTGATGTAGGTCTAGGTGTTTCCTCCTCTAATCGGGGTAGCAGCCTGCGTTTTGGGTAGCTCTTGGAGGCGTTCGAGTTCGTACTCTTGACGCAAGGACTTCAGTCCATCTATCGGCTAGCAAGTCTTGATCAGCTCTAAGTCGTTGCTGTTGTTTTTCTTGAGGCTGCTCGCCGTGGCCCATAAGCCTGCGTTTGAAACGCTCTTGTTCGACGGGATCCTCGGGCATGACAAATTCGTGCGTCTTCGAGGCTTGCCTCGCCTTCGGAGGGAGGCATGTAATTATCGTCCTCTACCTCTGCATCTGCGGCTCTCTCATGAGGGATGGTTTCTCCATCCTCCTCGCCGAATCCTTTGGAGGGGTTGTCTTGGCATTGTCCGGTGTTATTGTCTCCCGTGCCGGAATCACCATTTTTGCTTTGGCGGGATTTAGAGCGGCGCCGCTGACGCCGGCGCTTAGTCTGCTTCTTGGAGGGGTCATCCTCCGTTGTTCCATCGCCGTTCCCTTCTTTTGGGGTGTCCACCATGTATATTTCATACGACGAGGTGGCCTTCCAGTGCCCTGTAGGCGCTGGTTCTTGGTCGTCTCCTGCATCGGCGTCCATACCGTCGATGTCATCGGAGTCAAAGTCGAGCATGTCGGTTAAATCATCGACAGTGGCTACGAAGTGGGTGGTGGGTGGGCTTTGAATTTCTTCGTCGTCCGCATCCCAACCTTGCTGACCTAGTCCGGCCAGGGCTCTCCTGATAAAGAGAGAGACTTTAGTGAATTCAGAATGTCGTCGAAGGGCGAGTGCTGAAAGATGTCCGCGATGGTGAACGCCATGATCGGCGCCCAATCGGATTCGATTGGCAGGGGCGCGGAAGGTTCGGAGTCCGGAGGGGAGTCCGGCACCTTGAGTCTAAGCTTCGCAAGGACAAGGTTGGTGTTCGCTCGATCGCTGTAGAGATTGCAGCCCCGAGGCGGTGTCCAGCCACCCATCCTCGACATGCAATCGGCTCCGAAGCTAAGGGTCGAGCGGACACGGTGTGGCCTCTAGGGCAATCGCTCGCGGCAGAGCTAGATCATGCCCATCGTAATAAAGGCGGCGCGCTTCATTTGTGGCTGGAACCCGTCGAAGATCAAGTCTCCACGGACGTCGGCCCGTAGTTAGAGCTTCAAATCTGACACGATGGCGGGCGTAGCTTTCGATCTGCTCCAGATGTTCGCGAATTGGCCGCAGCAGCAAAGCCGCCGAATCTGAAGATCTATCCGGGAGAAAAGTCTCACTGGACCGCATCATTGTTGATGATCGGAGGAGCCATCGGGCCTAAAGGTGACGACATACGCAGGAACTCTCCATGAAAGCACCAATGTCGGTGTCAAAACCGCGGATCTTGGGTAGGGGGTCCCGAATCGTGCGTCTAGGCAGATGGTAACAGGAGACAAGGGACACAATGTTTTTACCCACGTTCGGGCCCTCTCGATGGAGGTAAAACCCTACTCCTGCTTGATTAATATTGATGATATGGGTAGTACAAGAGTAGATCTACCACAAGATAAGAGAGGCTAAACCCTAGAAGCTAGCCTATGGTATGATTGTTGTTCGTCCTACGGACTAAAACCCTCCAGTTTATATAGACACCGGAGAGGGCTAGGGTTACACAGAGTTGGTTAAAATATGAGGAGATCTACAAATACCGATCCCCAAGCTTGCCAACCACGCCAAGGAAAGTCCCATCCGGACACGAGACGAAGTCTTCAATCTTGTATCTTCATAGTCCAGGAGTCCGGCCAAAGGTTATAGTTCGGCTATCCGGACACCCCCTAATCCGGGACTCCCTCATTAACCCTCTCAACTTTTTAGCACATGCTATGTGGGTGAAATGATGATACCATGCCAACTTTCAACCTTTTCAGAGATCATTTGTAGTGCTTTTCAATTTCATGGTCATTTAGCTCAAAAATATGAGTGAATGCCCAAAAAAGACCAAATGAAGTCAGAAAGGGTTGAAAATTGCTGATCTGGCTTTGAATGGTGCATTTTGCACACACAAAGAGTCTGGAGTTCAAATAAGTTCAAAGTAATGAAATTCCTTTGTAACATCCCAAATTTTCCATTTGGAATGTTATACATAGATCATCATTGCATATCATAAATTTTATTGCATTTTGGCTTGATCCTAGAAATTTCACGAAACTCAAGGACCCACGGAGAGAGTTGGAGATTTCGTTATTTTCATATTTGAGTTTTCTCAAATTTTGAAAATAGGATCATTTGATTTTATTTATTTTATCTTCAATTATTTCTATTATAAAAATATGAGAGAGGGAATAAAATGACTTTCCCAAAATAAAGAAACATTGAAGGTTTAATGAAAAATCAAATAAGATTTTATTTTGGTGTTTATCGCTATTTTATTTGAATTTAGGAAAAATTGCATGTTTTCAATGTTGCATTTTAGGGCCAAGAAAATGTTCATCTCGTCCTAAATATTTTATTTAGGCAGCGAAAATTTATTTTGGCATTTTTAGAATTTTATTTTATTTTCTAGAATTTTTCTTGTTTGCAGAATTGCTTTTTTTTTCAAAAACGGTAATACCGATCGGGCGAAAGGCCCAGCCGGGCCGCCTTCAGCCACTGCCTCCGCTCCGGATCGGGACCGGAGTCCCGATTGCCGCCGCCAGTCCGGAGGGCCACGCCACCGCCTCCCGCAAGCCACCGCCGCCTCTTCCTCCTTTAAAAGCCGACCCGGCCCTCGAGCCCCAAGCCGCCGCCGCCGCCGCCACCACCGCCGCAGCTGCTCGCCCGCTTAGCGCCGCCGCCGTCGCCACCGCCGCCACCCCACGCCGCCCCACAGCCCCGTCGGACCTCGCCGGAGCCCGAGCCGAGGTAGCCGCCCTAGAAAACCGATCCGGTTTTTTTAGAATAGAACAATTTTTTCGGTTTAATTAATTAGCGAGCGTTCGCTTGTTCGTTCGTTTTAACGAACGATTTTTGCCGTTTAGTTTCAGTTAACAGATGTCCGTTCGTTAGCCTGTTCGTCCGTTTTTCTTTTTCTCGGATTTTCCACGATTATTTCTGATCGCGATTTCTGATCCGATTTTCAATCTAGTATAATTTTTCGCTCGTTTATCGGAATCAGGCGATTCAAGCGCCTAGAGTTTCGTCTCGAAATCCTCTTTCCGATTAATCAACTCAAACAAGTTTTTGCTTCTTTAAAATTTGACTTAGGTCCAGATTAGTAAACGAAGCTTGTTTCTTTCGCTGTTTGCTTTTCGTTGCTTCGTTTGTTTTGTTTCTTTTTGCAAACCGGAGTTCTTTAAGTTGAACTTTCTGTTTAGATCTTTTATTTGAGTTTTACCTGTGTATTAGATGAGTATTTACTGTATGCTTGTTTGTTTGCGATAGAGTACCCGGAGTGTGCCGCTTATTTCTTCGAATCGCTATGTTTCGTGGATCATCAGCAAAGCAAGTAACATTTTGATCACATCCCTTTCATACCTAGTTTTTATGCATTAGATCAATCCTCAAACATTGCATGACTAGGATCTAATTAAATTGTGGGTTTTGGGACAGTAGATGAGGTAGTACCTATTACCTGTTTTATTATCAAACCCTTGGGAGTTACTTCTACGTTTGCTTATTATGCCATGCTATGCTAGTAGACGTGGATTGGGTGAGTGTATCCATGACAGATGTGAGATTGTTATTTAATGGTTTATTTAAGGTGGCAACTTAAATGCACATCTGTGTGGATTGAGGTACCTAGGTATTCCAGGATTGCCTGTTTCTTTTTGGACCGCCACCCAGGCTCAAAGGGATCATGAGATTATTCATGCTAGAAACTTCCGTGTGCAGCCACAAGCTACTATGGGCTCTAGCATAGTTGATTAAGTCGTGCGAACTCTTATAGTGGTAGACTAGCAGATGTAGTGGGACGTAGGTGTAACGGTCTACCCGTTCGTAAGGTGCTAGCGCTTCTGAAAGACTTTGTCTCGGTCATCCGTTTGTCAAACACCATGTAATGCGAGAATACTAAAGGAGGAGATCGAGTCTTGTGGGGAAAAGTGCGCAAACCTCTGTAGAGTGTATAAAACTAATCATGGTTAGCCGTGTCCCCGGTTATGGACATCTTGAGTATCTAGTACTTGATTATCATGTGAATCTCATCATGTTACTTTAATTAATATTGTTGGGTTTTAATGATGATGCTTAATTGGGATTGAGAATGCTGTCAACCATTCTCAATGTTTAACAACCACCATGATAGTTAAATATTTTTTTTTCTTTGTAGTAGGAAAAAATTGGCTTTACGCAAAACTGTAACCATAGAACTTACCACCAGCCATATATGCATGTAGTATAGCTTGTTTCTGTATATTTCTCTCTATGTGTTACATTGCCAGCATATTCCATGTGCTGACCCGTTTTCAGGCAACGCGTTCATGTTGCGGACTTTTCGAACGACGAGTAAGGTGCCTTAGGTCGTGGTTCTATACTCAGTGATGCCGTTGGAGTTAATGGACTCGCATATCTTCCAAGCCTTCCGCTGTTATCGTTATTAGATGGCCTTAAGCCATATTTATTGTAATAAGTTCTCTTTTGAGACATTCAATGTAATAAGTGTGTGATTGCTACTCTGTTATAAATCCTTCAAGTACTGTGTGTGTCAGCATTACTAATCCAATGATGACACTGATGCACAGAGGTCAGACTGTTTGAGGTCTGGTCGCTACAAGATGAGTTTTCGTCCGAAACCTTGATACTTCGAAAGAGATTGTCAGTTTTGTACACGAAGTGCATCCAGTTTTTTCCGTAACCCTCTCAAATTTTTAGCACATGCTATGTGGGTGAAATGATGATACCATGCAAACTTTCAACCTTTTCAAAGATCATTTGTAGTGCTTTTAAATTTCATGGTCATTTAGCTCAAAAATATGAGTGAATGCCTGAAAAAGAACAAATGAAGTAAGAAAGGGTTGAAAATTGCTGATGTGGCTTTGAATAGTAAATTTTGAACACACAAAGAGTCTGGAGTTCAAATAAGTTCAAAATAATGAAATCCCTTTGTAACAGATGAGTTTTCGTCCGATACCCTGATATTCGAAACAGATTGTCCGTTTTGCACACGAAGTGCATCTAGTTTTTGCCGTAACCCTCTCAACTTTTTAGCACATGCTATGTGGGTGAAATGATGATACCATGCCAACTTTCATCCTTTTCAGAGATCATTTGAAGTGGTTTTCATTTTCATGGTCATTTAGCTCAAAAATATGAGTGAATGCATGAAAAAGAACAAATGAAGTCAGAAAGGGTTGAAAATTGCTGATGTGGCTTTGAATGGTGCATTTTGAACACACAGAGAGTCTGGAGTTCAAATAAGTTCAAAATAATGAAATCCCTTTGTAACAAATGAGTTTTCGTCCGAAACCCTGATTCTTCCTAAGAGATTGTCCGTTTTGTACACGAAGTGCATGCAGTTTTTGCCGTAACCCTCTCAACTTTTTAGCACATGCTATGTGGGTGAAATGATGATACCATGCCAACTTTCAACCTTCGCAGAGATCATTTGTAGTGCATTTCAATTTCATGGTCATTTAGCTCAAAAATATGAGTGAATGACTAAAAAAGAACAAATGAAGTCAGGAAGGGTTGAAAATTGCTGATTTGGATTTGAATGGTGCATTTTGAACACACAAAGAGTCTGGAGTTCAAATAAGTTCAAAAACATGAAATACCTTTGTAACAGATGAGTTTTCGTCCGGAACCCTGATACTTTGAAAGAGATTGTCGGTTTTGTACACGAAGTGCATCCAGTTTTTGCCGTAACCCTCTCAACATTTTAGCACATGCTATGTGGGTGAAATGATGATACCATGCCAACTTTCAACCTTTTCAGATATCATTTGTAGTGCTTTTCAATTTCATAGTCATTTAGCTCAAAAATATGAGTGAATGCCCGAAAAAGACCAAATGAAGTCAGAAAGGGTTGAAAATTGCTTATGTGGATTTGAATGGTGCATTTTGAAGACACAAAGAGTCTGGAGTTCAAATAAGTTCAAAATAATGAAATCCCTTTGTAACAGATGAGTTTTCGTCTGAAACCCTGATACTTCAAAAGAGATTGTCCGTTTTGTACATGAAGTGCATCCAGTTTTTGTGAGTTAATTGCAAGGCAGTACCACACTTTGGCATGTCCTAACGAATCAGTACCATTAGTCATATTTTTGCCATGCAGTACCAACTCTAAGCCTAAGTGTTACGAAACGGTCGGACAGCCGTATAAGCACGTACTAACCATGTATCTGACTGAGTGGCCCCACCTGTCAGGTGACAGGTGGCATATGTTTTTTGCGGAAAAGCCCCTTACACTACTATTAATCACGCACATGCCCTTTGTGGAAAACTAAAAATGTTGCGTAGCCAGGATTCGAACCGTCGACCTCGTGCGTTACGGACGCACCTCCCAGCCACTACACCAGTCTCATTCAGTTGTTAAAAAAGGATACTAAAGCCTTATATTCTTTCGCCTTTAAACAAATAAAATGGAACCAAAAAAGATGCGGCCGCCACGATTCGAACCTAAGCCCGAGCCAGACCGAAAGCGCGCTCTATCTACTACAACACAGAGTTGCTCGCATCTAAGTAGGGCATGCATATTTAATATATGTCTGCACTAAACGGGCTACATGACCATTTGCATAGCCAGGTTTTTTTAGACGAATGCAAATACTAATTAATTAAATAGGTGCACGCGTCTACAGCCACCGGCTTGAAGTTGTTGTACATTTTAGATAAAATACCTTCACATTATTACATTACTAAACGTGCGGCAAGGCCCTTTTGCAAAAAAAATTAAAATCCGAAGATCTAAAAAAGGATAAAAGAAATCTGAAACAAAAAACAAATAAATAATTTGAATTTATATATTTTATAAAAAAGGTCATTGTATATTTAAAAATGCTCAATGTATATACCAAAACTTTTCATCGTACATTAAACAATATATTTCATTGTGTATTTATATAACAATGCTCAGTGTGTATTTACCAAAAAATGTTGCACACTAAACCTATATAAAAGCAATTGAAAAAATGAAAAACATGAAAACCCAAAGAATAATGAAGATCTGAAAAAGGATAAAAGAAATCCAAAACAGAAATATAGAATTATATATTTTAGAAAGTTCTTCATATATTTAAAAAATGTTCAATGTATTTAACAAAATTGTTCATCATATTACAATAATGTTAATTGTGATCCTAGAAAAATGTACATTGTTTATTTATATAATGTTGTTCAGTGTATATTTGCAAAATATATTGCATATTAAACCTATAATATATACAAAAGAAATCTAAAAAATTGAAAACATGAAAACCCGAGTAATAACGATGATTTGTAAAAAGATAAAAGAAATCGAAAAAATACTTAAAAAATAAGGTGAAAGGTTAGGATGTGTCCGAACTAGATATGCCTCGAGCTTGACTCGAGCATGTGCGTGGCTTGTTGGTTAGGGTGCGCGCACGATAAGAATTTCGAGCAGGATCGCATCCTGCTGCAGCATCATTCTTTTGTTTTATTTTATTTGTTCCAAGGTATTACAATATAAGCATAGTATCGTACTTGGAACAAGCCAGCGAGGCTGGTGTAGTGGTCGGTCGTGCGCGCGTGACGCGGCAGGTCGCCGGTTCGAATCCCGCCTGCGCCGCATTGTTTTTTATAGATTTCTATAAAGGGCATGTACGTGATTAACTATAGCGCGAGGGGCTTTCCCAAAAAAACATATGCCATGTGTCACCTGACAGGTGGGGCCGCTTAGTCACATACGTGCTTATACGGATATCAGACCGTTTTGCAACACTTAGGCTCAGAGTTGGTACTGCATGGAGAAAAAATAATTAATGGTACTGATTCATTATGACGTGCCGAAGTGTGGTAGTTCTCTACAATTAACTCAATTTTTGCCGTAACCCTCTCAACATTTTAGCACATGCTATGTGCGTGAAATGATGATACCATGCCAACTTTCAACCTTCTTAGAGATCATTTGTAGTGCTTTTCAATTTCATGGTCATTTCGCTCAAAAATATGAGTGAATGCCCAAAAAAGACCAAATGAAGTGAGAAGGGGTTGAAAATTGCTGATGTGGCTTTGAATGGTGCATTTTGAACACACAAACACTTCGAAAGGGATTGTTAGTTTTGTCGTAACCCTCTCAACTTTTTAGCACATGCTATGTGGGTGTAATGATGATACCATGCCAACTTTCAACCTTTTCAGAGATCATTTGTAGCGCTTTTCAATTTCATGGTCATTTATCTAAAAACATGAGTGAATGCCTGAAAAAGAACAAATGAATTCAGAAAGGGTTGAAAATTGCTGATGTGGCCTCGAATGGTGCATTCTGAACACGCAAAGAGTCTGGAGGTCAAATAATTTCAAAAAATGAAATCCCTTTATAACAGATGAGTTTGCGTCCGGAACCCTGATACTTCGAAAGAGATTGTCCGTTTTGTACATGAATTGCATCCAGTTTTTCCCGTAACCCTCTCAACTTTTTAACACAAGCTATGTGGGTGAAATGATGATACCATGCCAACTTTCAACCTTTTCAGAGATCATTTGTAGTGCTTTTCAATTTCATGGTCATTTAGCTCAAAAATATGAGTGGATGCCCGAAAAAGACCAAATGAAGTCAGAAAGGGTTGAAAATTGCTGACGTGGCTTTGAATGGTGCATTTTGAACACACAAAGAGTATGGAGTTCAAATAAGTTCAAAATAATTAAATCCCTTTGTAACAGATGAGTTTTCGTCCGAAACTTTGATACTTCGAAAAGGATTGTTAGTTTTGTACACGAAGTGCATCCATTTTTTGCCGTAACCCTCTCAACTTTTTAACACATGCTATGTGGGTGAAATGATGATACCATGCCAACTTTCAACCTTTTCAGAGATCATTTGTAGTGATTTTCAATTTCATGGTCATTTAGCTAAAAAACATGAGTGAATGCCTGAAAAAGAACAAATGAAGTCAGAAAGGGTTCAAAATTGCTGATGTGGCTTTGAATGGTGCATTTTGAACACACAAAGAGTCTGGAGTTCAAATAAGTTCAAAAAAAAAAGATGAAATCTCTTTGTAACAGATGAGTTTGCATCCAAAACCCTGATACTTCGAAAGAGATTGTCTGTTTTGTACACGAAGTGCATCCAGTTTTCGTTGTAACCCTCACAACTTTTTAGCACATGCTATGTGGGTGAAATGACGATACCATGCTTTCAACCTTTTCTTAGATCATTTGTAAAGCTTTTCCATTTTATAGTCTTTTAGCTCAAAAATATGAGTGAATGCCCGAAAAAAAACAAATGAAGTCAGAAAGGGTTGAAAATTGCAGATGTGGCTTTGAATGGTGCATTTTGAAAACACAAAGAGTCTAGAGTTCAAATAAGTTCAAAATAATGAAATCCCTTTCTAACAGATGAGTTTTCGTCCGAAATGCTGATACTTCGAAAGAGATTGTCCGTTTTGTAGACGAAGTGCATCCAGTTTTTGCCGTAACCCTCTCAACTTTTTAGCACATGCTATGTGGGTGAAATGATGATACCATGCCAACTTTCAACCTTTTCAGAGATCATTTGTAGTGCTTTTCAGTTTCGTGGTCATTTAGCTCAAAAATATGAGCGAATGCCCAAAAAAGACCAAATGAAGTCAGAAGGGGTTGAAAATTGCTGATGTGGCTTTGAATGGTGCATTTTGAACACACAAAGAGTCTGCAGTTCAAATAAGTTCAAAATAAAGAACTCCTTTGTAACATATGAGTTTTCGTCCGAAACCCTGATAGTTCGAAAGAGATTGTCAGTTTTTGCCGTAACCCTCTCAACTTTTTAGCACATGCTATGTGGGTGTAATGATGATACCATGCCAACTTTCAACCTTTTCAGAGATCATTTGTAGCTTTTCAATTTCATGGTCATTTAGCTAAAAACATGAGTGAATGCCTCAAAAAGAACAAATGAATTCAGAAAGGGTTGAAAATTGCTGATGTGGCTTTAAATGGTGCATTTTGAACACACAAAGAGTCTGGAGTTCAAATAATTTCAAAAAAAATGAAATCCCTTTATAACAGATGAGTTTGCGTCCGGAACCCTGATACTTCGAAAGAGATTGTCCGTTTTGTACACGAATTGCATCCAGTTTTTGCCGTAACCCTCTTAACTTTTTAACACATGCTATGTGGGTGAAATGATAATACCATGCATACTTTCAACCTTTTCAGAGATCATTTGTAGTGCTTTTCAATTTCATGGTCATTTAGCTCAAAAATATGAGTGAATGCCCGAAAAAGACCAAATGAAGTGAGAAAGGGTTGAAAATTGCTGATGTGGCTTTGAATAGTGCATTTCTAACACACAAAGAGTATGGAGTTCAAATAAGTTCAAAATAATTAAATCCCTTTGTAACAGATGAGTTTTCGTCCGAAACTTTGATACTTCAAAAAGGATTGTTAGTTTTGTACACGAAGTGCATCTAGTTTTTGCCGTAACCCTCTCAACTTTTTAACACATGCTATGTGGGTGAAATGATAATACCATGCCAACTTTCAACTTTTTCAGAGATCATTTGTAGTGATTTTCAATTTCATGGTCATTTAGCTAAAAAACATGAGTGAATGCCTGAAAAAGAACAAATGAAGTCAGAAGGGGTTCAAAATTGCTGATGTGGCTTTGAATGGTGCATTTTGAACACACAAAGAGTCTGGAGTTCAAATAAGTTCAAAAAAAATGAAATCTCTTTGTAATGTATGAGTTTGCATCCAAAACCACGATACTTGAAGAGATTATGCATTTTGTACGAAGTGCATCCAGTTTTCGTTGTAACCCTCACAACTTTTTAGCACATGCTATGTGGGTGAAATGACGATACCATGCTTTCAACCTTTTCTTAGATCATTTGTAAAGCTTTTCAATTTCATAGTCATTTAGCTCAAAAATATGAGTGAATGCCCGAAAAATAACAAATGAAGTCAGAAAGGGTTGAAAATTGCTGATGTGGCTTAGAATGGTGCATTTTAAACACACAAACAGTCTTGAGTTCAAATAAGTTTAAAATTATGAAATCCCTTTGTAACAGATGAGTTTTCGTCTGAAACCCTGATACTTCGAAAGAGATTGTCAGTTTTGTACACGAAATGGATCCAGTTTTTTTCGTAACCCTCTCAACTTTTTAGCACATGCTATGTGGGTGAAATAATGATACCATGCCAACTTTCAACCTTTTCAGAGATCATTTGTACTACTTTTCAATTTCATGGTCATTTAGCTCAAAAATATGAGTGAATGCCAGAAAAAGAACAAATGAAGTCAGAAAGGGTTGAAAATTTCTGACATGGCTTTGAATGGCGCCTTTTGAACACACAAAGAGTCTGGAGTTCAAATAAGTTCAAAATAATGGAATCCCTTTGTAACAGATGATTTTTCATCCGAAACCCTGATATTTTGAAAGAGATTGTCCGTTTTGTACACGAAGTGCATCCAGTTTTTGCTGTAACCCTCTCAACTTTTTAGCACATGCTATGTGGGTGAAATGATGATACCATGCCCACTTTCAACCTTTTCAGAGATCATTTGTAGTGCTTTTCAATTTCATGGTCATTTAGCACAAAAATATGAGTGCATGCTTGAAAGAGAACAAATAAAGTCAGAAAGGGTTGAGAATTGCTGATGTGGCTTTGAATGGCGCATTTTGAACACACAAAGAGTCTGGAGTCCAAATAAGTTAAAAAAATGAAATCCCTTTGTAATGTATGAGTTTTCATCAAACTCGATACTTTGAAAGAGATTGTCCGTTTTATACACGAGGGCATCCAGTTTTTGCGTAACACTCTCAACATTTTAGCACATGCTATGTGGGTGAAATAATGACATCATGCCAACTTTCAACCTTTTCACAGATCATTTGTGTTGCTTTTCAATTTCATGGTCTTTTAGCTCAAAAATATGAGTGAATGCCTGAAAAAGACTAAATGAGGTCAGAAAGGGTTGAGAATTGCTGATGTGGCTTTGAATGGTGCATTTTGAACGCACAAAGAGTCTGGAGTCCAAATAAGTTAAAAATAATGAAATCCCTTTGTAACAGATGAGTTTTCGCCTGAAACTCTGATACTTCGAAAGAGATTGTCCGTTTTATACACGAAGGCATCCAGTTTTTGCGTAACACTCTCAACATTTTAGCAGATGCTATGTGGGTGAAATAATGACATCATGCCAACTTTCAACCTTTTCACAGATCATTTGTGTTGCTTTTCAATTTCATGGTCTTTTAGCTCAAAAATATGAGTGAATGCCTGAAAAAGAATAAACGAAGTCAGAAAGGGTTGATAATTGCTGATGTGGCTTTGATTGGTGCATTTCGAACACACAAAGAGTCTGGAGTTCAAATAAGTTCAAAAAAAATAAGAAATCCCTTTGTAACAGATGAGTTTTCGTCCGAAACCTTGATACTTCGAAAGAGATTGTCAGTTTTGTACACGAAGTGCATCCAGTTTTTGCCGTAACCCTCTCAACTTTTTAGCACATGCTATGTGGGGAAAATGATGATACCATGCCAACTTTCAACCTTTTCAGAGATAATTTGTAGTGCTTTTCAATTTCATGGTTATTTAGCTCAAAAATATGAGTGAATGCCCGAAAAAGAACAAATGAACTCAGAATGGGTTGAAAATTGCTGATGTGGCTTTGAATGGTGCATTTTGAACACACAAACAGTCTGGAGTTCAAATAAGTTCAAAATAATGAAATCCCTTTCTAATGTATGAGTTTTTAAATCGAATGGCGATACTTCGAAATAGATTGTCCGTTTGGTACACGAAGTGCATCCAGTTTTTTCCGTAACCTCTCAACATTTTAGCACATGCTATGTGGGTGAAATGATGATACCATGCCAACTTGCAACCTTTTCAGAGATCATTTGCAGTGCTTTTCAATATCATGGTCATTTAGCTCAAAAATATGAGTGAATGCCTGAAAAAAAATGAAGTCAGAATGGGTTGAAAATTGCAGATGTGGCTTTGAATGGTGCATTTTGAAAACACAAAGAGTCTGGAGTTCAAATAAGTTCAAAATAATGAAATCCCTTTCTAACAGATGAGTTTTCGTCCGAAACGCTGATACTTCGAAAGAAATTGTCCGTTTTGTAGACGAAATGCATCCAGTTTTTGTCGTAACCCTCTCAACTTTTTAGCATATGCTATGTGGGTGAAATCATACCATGCCAAGTTTCAACCTTTTCAGAGATCATTTGTATTGCTTTTTAATTTCATGGTCATTTAGCTTAAATATATGAGTGAATGGCTGAAAAAGAACAAATGAAGTCAGAAAGGGTTGAAAATTGCTGATGTGGCTTAGAATGGTGCATTTTGAACACACAAAGAGTCTGGAGTTTAAATTAGTTCAAAATAATGAAATCCCTTTGTAACAGATGAGTTTTCGTGCGAAACACTAATACTTTGAAAGAGATTGTCCGTTTTGTACACGAAGTGCGTCCAGTTTTTGCCGTAATCCTCTCAACATTTTAGCGCATGCTATGTGGGTGAAATGATGATACGATGCCAAGTTTCAACCTATTATTAGATCATTTGTAGTGATTTTCAATGTCATGGTCATTTAGCTCAAAAATATGAGTGAATGCCCGAAAAGACCAAATGAAGTCAGAAAAGATTGAAAATTGTCGATGTGGCTTTGAATGGTGCATTTTGAACACACAAAGAGTCTTGAGTTCAAATAAGTTCAAAATTATGAAATCCCTTTGTAATAGATGAGTTTTCGTCTGAAACCCTGATACTTCGAAAGAGAATGTCAGTTTTGTACACGAAGTGCATCCAGTTTTTTTCATAACCCTCTCAACTTTTTAGCACATGCTATGTGGGTGAAATGATGATACCATGACAACTTTCAACCTTTTCAGAGATCATTTGCAGTGCTTTTTAATTTCATGGTCATTTAGCTAAAAAATATGAGTGAATGCCAGAAAAGAACAATTAAAGTAAGAAAGGGTTGAAAATTGCCGATGTGGCTTTGAATGGTGCATTTTGAACAAACAAAGAGTCTGGAGTTCAAATAAGTTCGAAATTATGAAATCCCTTTGTAACAGATGAGTTTCGTCCGAAACCCTGATACTTCGAAAGAGATTGTCAGTTTTGTACACGAAGTGCATCCAGTTTTTGCCGTAACCCTCTCAACTTTTTAGCACATGCTATGTGGGGAAAATGATGATAGCATGCCAACTTTCAACCTTTTCAGAGATAATTTCTAATGCTTTTCAATTTCATGGTTATTTAGCTCAAAAATATGAGTGAATGCCCGAAAAAGACATAATGAAGTCAGAATGGGTTGAAAATTGCTGATGTGGCTTTGAATGGTGCATTTTGAACACACAAAGAGTCTGGAGTTCGAATAAGTTCAAAATAATGAAATCGCTTTTTAATAGATGAGTTTTCGTCCCATTCTCTCATACTTCGAAATAGATTGTCCGTTTGGTACACGAAGTGCATCCAGTTTTTTCCGTAACCCTCTCAACATTTTAGCACATGCTATGTGGGTGAAATGATGATACTATGCCGACTTTCAACCTTTTCAGAGATCATTTGCAGTGCTTTTCAATTTCATGGTCATTTAGCACAAAAATATGAGTGAATGCCTGAAAAGAACAAATGAAGTCAGAAAGGCTTGAAAATTGCTGATGTGGCTTTGAATGGTGCATTTTGAAAACACAAAGAGTCTGGAGTTCAAATAAGTTCAAAATAATGAAATCCCTTTCTAACAGATGAGTTTTCGTCCGAAACGCTGATACTTCGAAAGAGATTGTCCGTTTTGTAGACGAAGTGCATCCAGTTTTTGCCGTAACCCTCTCAACTTTTTAGCACATGCTATGTGGGTGAAATGATGATACCATGCCAACTTTCATCCTTTTCAGAGATCATTTGTAGTGGTTTTCATTTTCATGGTCATTTAGCTCAAAAGTATGAGTGAATGCCTGAAAAAGAACAAATGAAGTCAGAAAGGGTTGAAAATTGCTAATGTGGCTTTGGATGGTGCATTTTGGACACACTAAGAGTCTGGAGTCCAAATAAGTTAAAAAAATGAAATCCCTTTGTAACAGATGGGTTTTCGTCTGAGACTCTGATACTTCGAAAGAGATTGTCTTTTTCTACACGAAGTGCATCCAGTTTTTGCCGTAACCCTCTCAACTTTTTAGCTCATGCTATGTGGGTGAAATTATGATACCATGCCAACTTTCAACCTTTTCAGAGATCATTTGTGTTGCTTTTCAATTTCATGGGCATTTAGCTCAAAAATATGAGTGAATGCCTGTAAAAGAACAAATGAAGTCATTAAGGGTTAAAAATTGCTGATGTGGCTTTGAATGGTGCATTTTGAACACACTAAGAGTCTGGAGTTCAAATAAGATAAAAAATGAAATCCCTTTGTAAATGATGAGTTTGCGTCCAAAACCCTGATACTCCGAAAGAGATTGTCCATTTTGTACACGAAGTGCATCCAGTTTTTGCCGTAACCCTCTCAAATTTTCAGCACATGCTATGCGGGTGAAATGATGATTCCATGCCAACTTTCAACCTTTTAAGAGATCATTTGTAATGCTTTTCAATTTAATGGTCATTTAGCTGAAAAACACGAGTGAATGCATGCAAAAGAACAAATGAAGTCAGAAAGGGTTGAAAACTGCTAATGTGGCTTTGAGTGGTGCATTTTGAACACACAAATAGTCTGGAATTCAAATAAGTTCAAAATAATGAAATCCCTTTGTAACAGATGAGTTTTCATCCGAAACCCAGATATTTCGAAAGAGATTGTCCGTTTTGTACACGAAGTGCATCCAGTTGTTGCTGTAACCCTCTCAACTTTTTAGCACATGCTATGTGGGTGAAATTATGATACCATGCCCACTTTCAACCTTTTAAGAAATCATTTGTAGTGCTTTTCAATTTCATGGTCATTTAGCACAAAAATATGAGTGCATGCCTGAAAAAGAACAAATGAAGTCAGAAAGGGTTGAAAACTGCTGATGTGGCTTTGAATGGTGCATTTTGAACACACAAAGAGTCCGGAGTCAAAATAAGTTAAAAAATGAAATCCCTTTGTAAGAGATGAATTTTCGTCCGAAACTCTGATACTTTGAAAGAGATTGTCCATTTTATACACGAAGGCATCCAGTTTTTGCCGTAACACTCTCAACTTAATAGCACATGCTATGTGGGTGAAATAATGACACCGTGCCAACTTTCAACCTTTTCAGAGATCATTTGTGTTGCTTTTCAATTTCATGGTCTTTTAGCTCAAAAATATGAGTGAATGCGTGAAAAAGAATAAATGAAGTCAGAAAGGGTTGATAATTGCTGATGTGGCCTTGATTGGTGCATTTCGAACACACAAAGAGTGTGGAGTTCAAATAAGTTCAAAAAAAAGAAATCCCTTTGTAACAAATGATTTTGCGTCCGAGACCCTGATACTTTGAAAGAGATTGCCCATTTTGTACACGAAGTGCATCCAGTTTTTACCGTAACCCTTTCATATTTCCAGCACATGCTATGCGGGTGAAATGATGATACCATGCCAACTTTCAACCTTTTTCAGAGATCATTTGTAGTGTTTTTCAATTTCATGGTCATTTAGCTCAAAAATATGAGTGAATGACAGAAAAAGAACAAATGAAGTCAGAAAGGGTTCCAAATTGCTGATGTGGCTTTGAATGGTGCCTTTTGAACATACAAAGAGTCTGGAGTTCAAATAAGTTCAAAATAATGAAATCCCTTTTGTAACAGATGAGTTTTCATCCGAAACCCTGATATTTCTAAAGAGATTCTCCGTTTTGTACACGAAGTGCATGCAGTTTTATTGTAACCCTCTCAACTTTTTAGCACATGCTATGTGGGTGAAATGATGATACCATGCCCACTTTCAACCTTTTCAGAGAGCATTGGTAGTGCTTTTCAATTTCATGGTTATTTAGCACAAAAATATGAGTGCATGCCAGAAAAAGAACAAATGAAGTCGGAAAGAGTTGAAAATTGTTGATGTGGCTTTGAATGGTGCATTTTGAACACACAAAGAGTCTGGAGCCCAAATAAGTTAAAAAAATGAAATCCCTTTGTAACAGATGAGTTTGAGTTTTCGTCCGAAACTCTGATACTTCGAAAGATATTGTCCGTTTTATACACGAAGTGCATCCAGTTTTGCATTACCCTATCAACTTTTTAGCACATGCTATGTGGGTGAAATAATAACACCATGCCAACTTTCAACGTTTTCACATATCATTTGTGTTGCTTTTCAATTTCATGCTCTTTTAGCTCAAAAATATGAATGAATGCCTAAAAAAGAATAAATGAAGTCAGAAAGGGTTGATAATTGCTGATGTGGCTTTAATTGGTGCATTTCGAACACACAAAGAGTCCTGAGTTCAAATAAGTTTAAAAAATGAAATCCCTTTGTAATGTATGAGTTTGCGTCAAAACCCCGATACTTCAAACAGATTGTCCATTTTGTACGAAGTGCATCCAGCTTTTTGTCAGAACCCTTTCAAATTTCCAAGACATGCTATGCGGGTGAAATGATGATTCCATGCCAACTTTCAATCTTTTCAGAGATCATTTGTAGTGCTTTTCAATTTCACGGTCATTTAGCTCAAAAATATGAGTGAATGCCTGAAAAATAACTAATGAAGTTAGTAAGGGTTGAAAATTACTGATGTGGCTTTGAATGGTGCATTTTGAACACACAAAGAGTCTGGAGTTCTACTAAGTTCAAAAAAGATGAAATCCCTTTGTAACAGATGAGTTTCCGTCCGAAACCATGATACTTCGAAAGAGATTGTCCGATTTGTACACGAAGTGCATCCAGTTTTTGCCATAACCCTCTCAACTTTTTAGCACATGCTATGTGGGTGAAATGATGATACCATGCGAACTTTCATCCTTTTCAGAGATCATTTGTAGTGGTTTTCATTTTCATGGTCATTTAGCTCAAAAGTATGAGTGAATGCCTGAAAAAGAACAAAAGTCGGAAATGGTTGAAAATTGCTGATGTGGCTTTGAATGATGCATTTTGGACACACAAAGAGTCTTGAGTCCAAATAAGTTAAAAAATGAAATCCCTTTGTAAAAGATGGGTTTCGTCAAAACTCGATACTTTGAAAGAGATTGTCTGCTTTCTACAACGGCGCATCCATTTTTGCCGTAAGCCTCTCAACTTTTTAGCACATGCTATGTGGGTGAAATAATGATACCATGCCAACTTTCAACCTTTTCAGAGATAATTTGTGTTGCTTTTCAAATTCATTGGCATTTAGCTCAAAATTATGAGTGAATGCCCTAAAAGAACAAATGAAGTCGTAAAGGGTTGAAAATTGCTGATGTGGCTTTGAATGGTGCATTTTGAACACACTAAGAGTCTAGAGTTCAAATAAGATAAAAAAATGAAATCTCTTTGTAAATGATGAGTTTGCGTCCAAAACCCTGATACTTCGAAAGAGATTGTCCGTTTTGTACACGAAGTGCATCCAGTTTTTGCCGTAACCCTCTCAAATTTTCAGCACATGCTATGCGGGTGAAATGATGATTCCATGCCAACTTTCAACTTTTTGAGAGATCATTTGTAGTGCTTTTCAATTTCATGGTCATTTAGCTCAAAAATACGAGTGAATGCATGAAAAAGAACAAATGAAGTCAGAAAGAGTTGAAAACTGCTGATGTGGCTTTGAGTGGTGCATTTTGAACACACAAAGAGTCTGGAATTCAAATAAGTTCAAAATAATGAAATCCCTTTGTAACAGATGATTTTTCCTAATATTTCGAAAGAGATTGTCTGTTTTGTACACGAAGTGCATCCAGTTTTGGCTGTAACCCTCTCAACTTTTTAGCACATGCTATGTGCGTGAAATGATGATACCATGCCCACTTTCAACCTTTTAAGAAATCATTTGTAGTGCTTTTCAATTTCATGGTCATTTAGCACAAAAATATGAGTGCACGCCTGAAAAAGAACTAATGAAGTCAGAAAGGGTTGAAAACTGCTAATGTGGCTCTGAATGGTGCATTTTAAACAGACAAAGAGTCCGGAGTCCAAATAAGTTAAAAAATGAAATCCCTTTGTAACAGATGAGTTTTCGTCCGAAACTCTGATACTTTGAAAGATATTGTCCGTTTTATACACGAAGGCATCCAATTTTTGCCGTAACACTCTCAACTTTTTAGCACATGCTCTGTGGGTGAAATAATGACACCATGCCAACTTTTAACCTTTTCAGAGATCATTTGTGTTGCTTTTCAATTTCATGGTCTTTTAGCTCAAAAATATGAGTGAATGCGTGAAAAAGAATAAATGAAGTCAGAAAGGGTTGATAATTGCTGATGTGGCTTTGATTGGTGCATTTCGAACAAACAAAGAGTCTGGAGTTCAAATAAGTTCAAAAAAAAATCCTTTTGTAACAAATGAGTTTGCGTCCGAAACCCTGATACATCGAAAGAGATTGTCCATTTTGTACACGAAGTGCATCCAGTTTTTACCGTAACTCTTTCAAATTTCCAGCACATGCTATGCGGGTGAAATGATGATACCATGCCAACTTTCAACCTTTTTCAGAGATCATTTGTAGTGTTTTTCAATTTCATGGTCATTTAGCTCAAAAATATGAGTGAATGACAGAAAAAGAACAAATGAAGTCAGAAAGAGTTCAAAATTGCTGATGTGGCTTTGAATGGTGCCTTTTGAACACACAAAGAGTCTGGAGCCCAAATAAGTTAAAAAATGAAATCCCTTTTGTAACAGATGAGTTTTCATCCGAAACCCTGATATTTCTAAGGAGATTCTCCGTTTTGTACACGAAGTGCATCCAGTTTTTGCTGTAACCCTCTCAACTTTTTAGCACATGCTATGTGGGTGAAATGAAGATACCATGCCCACTTTCAACATTTTCAGAGATCATTTGTAGTGCTTTTCAATTTCATGGTCATTTAGCACAAAAATATGAGTGCATGCCTAAAAAAGAACAAATAAAGTCAGAAAGGGTTGAAAATTGTTGATGTGGCTTTGAATAGTGCATTTTGAACACACAAAGAGTCTGGAGCCCAAATAAGTTAAAAAATGAAATCCCTTTGTAACAGATGAGTTTTCGTCCGAAACTCTGATACTTTGAAAGAGATTGTCCGTTTTATACACGAAGTGCATCCAGTTTTTGCTGTAACCCTCTCAACTTTTTAGCACATGCTATGTGGGTGAAATAATAACACCATGCCAACTTTCAACCTTTTCACATATCATTTGTGTTGCTTTTCAATTTCATGATCTTTTAGCTCAAAAATATGAGTGAATGCTTGAAAAAGAATAAATGAAGTCAGAAAGGGTTGATAATTGCTGATGTGGCTTTGATTGGTGCATTTCGAACACACAAAGAGTCTGGAGATCAAATAAGTTAAAAAAATGAAATCCCTTTGTAACAGATGAGTTTGCGTTCGAAACCCTGATACTTCGAAAGAGATTGTCCATTTTGTACACGAAGTGCATCCAGTTTTTGCCGTAACCCTTTCAAATTTCCAGCACATGCTATGCGGGTGAAATGATGATTCCATGCCAACTTTCAACCTTTTCAGAGATCATTTGTAGTGCTTTTCAATTTCATGGTCATGTAGCTCAAAAATATAAGTGAATGCCTGAAAAAGAACAAATAAAGTCAGTAAGGGTTGAAAATTGCTGATGTGGCTTTGAATGGTGCATTTTGGACACACAAAGAGTCTGGAGTCCAAATAAGTTAAAAAATGAAATCCCTTTGTAACAGATGAGTTTGCGTCCGAAACCCTGATACTTCGAAAGAGATTGTCCATTTTGTACACGAAGTGCATCCAGTTTTTGCCGTAACCCTTTCAAATTTCCAGCACATGCTATGCGGGTGAAATGATGATTCCATGCCAACTTTCAACCTTTTCAGAGATTATTTGTAGTGCTTTTCAATTTCATGGTCATTTAGCTCAAAAATATGAGTGAATGCCTGAAAAAGAACAAATGAAGTCAGAAAGGGTTTAAAATTGCTGATGTGGCTTTGAATGGTGCATTTTGAACACACAATAAGTCTTGAGTTCAAATAAGTTCAAAATAATGAAATCCCTATGTAACAGATGAGTTTGCGTCCGAAACCCTGATACTTCGAAAGAGATTGTCCGTTTTGTACACGAAGTGCATCCAGTTTTTGCCGTAACCCTCTCAACTTTTTAGCACATGCTATGTGGGTGAAATAATAACACCATGCCAACTTTCAACCTTTTCAGAGATCATTTGTACTGGTTTTCATTTTCATGGTCTTTTAGCTCAAAAATACGAGTGAATGCCTGAAAAAGAATAAATGAAGTCAGAATGGGTTGATAATTGCTGATGTGGCTTTGATTGGTGAATTTCGAACACACAAAGAGTCTGGAGTTCAAATAAATTCAAAAACAAATGAAATCCCTTTGTAAATGATGAGTTTGCGTCCAAAACCCTGATACTTCGAAAGAGATTGTCCGTTTTATACATGAAGGGCATCCAGTTTTTGCCGTAACCCTCTCAACTTTTTAGCACATGCTATGTGGGTGAAATAATAACACCATGCCAACTTTTAACCTTTTCAGAGATCATTTGTGTTGCTTTTCAATTTCATGGTATTTTAGCTCAAAAATACGAATGAATGCCTGAAAAAGAACAAATGAAGTCAGTAAGGGTTGAAAATTTCTGATGTGGCTTTGAATGGTGCATTTTGAACATACAAAGAGTCTGGAGTTCAAATAAGTTCAAAATAATGACATCCCTTTGTAACAGATGAGTTCGCGTCCGAAACCCGGATACTTCAAAAGAGATTGTCCGTTTTGTACACGAAGTGCATCCAGTTTTTGCCGTAACCCTTTCAAATTTCCAGCACATGCGAAGCGGGTGAAATGATGATTCCATGCCAACTTTCAACCTTTTCAGAGATCATTTGTACTGCTTTTCAATTTCATGTTCATTTAGCTCAAAAATATGAGTGAATGCCTGAAAAAAACAAATGAAGTCAGTAAGGGTCGAAAATTGCTGATGTGGCTTTGAATGGTGCATTTTGAACACACAAAGAGTCTGGAGTTCAACTAAGTTCAAAAAAGATGAAACCCCTTTGTAACAGATGAGTTTGCGTCCGAAACCCTGATATTTCGAAAGAGATTGTTCGTTTTGTACACGAAGTGCATCCAGTTTTTGCCATAACCCTCTCAACTTTTTAGCACATGCTATGTGGGTGAAATGATGATACCATGCCAACTTTCATCCTTTTCAGAGATCATTTGTAGTGGTTTTCATTTTCATGGCCATTTAGCTCAAAAGTATGAGTGAATGCGTGAAAAAGAACAAATGAAGTCAGAAAGGGTTGAAAATTGCTGATTGGCTTTGAATGGTGCATTTTGGACACACAAAGAGTCTGGAGTCCAAATAAGTTAAAAAATGAAATCCCTTTGTTATAGATGGGTTTTCGTCCGAAACTCTGATACTTCAAACAGTTATGCTTTCTACATGAAGTGCATCCAGTTTTTGCCGTAACCCTCTCAACTTTTTAGCACATGCTATGTGGGTGAAATAATGATACCATGCCAACTTTCAACCTTTTCAGAGATCATTTGTGTTGTTTTTCAATTTCATGGGTATTTAGCTCAAAAGTATGAGTGAATGACTGAAAAAGAACAAATGAAGTCAGAAAGGGTTGAAAATTGCTGATGTGGCTTTGAATGGTGCATTTTAAACACACTAAGAGTCTGGAGTTAAAATAAGTTCAAAAAAATGAAATATTTTTGTAAATGATGAGTTTGCGTCCGAAACCCTGATATTTTGAAAGAGATTGTCCGTTTTGTACACGAAGTGCATCCAGTTTTTGCCATAACCCTCTCAACTTTTTAGCACATGCTATGTGGGTGAAATGATGATACCATGCCAACTTTCATCCTTTTCAGAGATCATTTGTAGTGCTTTTCAAATTCATGGTTATTTAGCTCAAAAATATGAGTGAATGCATGAAAAACAACAAATGAAGTTAGAAAGGGTTGATAATTGCTGATGTGGATTTGAGTGGTGCATTTTGAACACACAAAGAGTCTGGAATTCAAATAAGATCAAAAAATTGAAACCCTTTCTAACAGATGAGTTTTCGTCTGAAACCCTGATACTTCAAAAGAGATTGTCCGTTTTGTACACGAAGTGCATCCAACTTTTGCCGTATCCCTCTCAACTTTTTAGCACATGCTATGCGGGTGAAATGATGATTCCATGCCAACTTTCAACCTTTTCAGAGATCATTTGTAGTGCTTTTCAATTTCATGGCCATTTAGCTCAAAAATATGAGTGAATGCATGAAAAAGAGCAAATGAAGTTAGAAAAGGTTGAAAATTGCTGATGTGGCTTTGAATGGTGCATTTTGAACACACAAAGAGTCTCGAGTTCAAATAAGTTCAAAATAATGAAATCCCTTTGTAACAGATGAGTTTGCGTCCGAAACCCTGATACTTCGAAAGAGATTGTCCGTTTTGTACACGAAGTGCATCCAGTTTCTGCCGTAACGTTCTCAAGTTTTTAGCACATGCTAGGTGGATGAAATGATGATTCCATGCCAACTTTCATCCTTTTCAGAGATCTTTTGTAGTGCTTTTCAATTTCATGGTCATTTAGCTCAAAAATATGAGTGAATGCCTGAAAAGAACAAATGAAGTCAGAAAGGGTTGAAAATTGCTGATGTGTCTTTGAATGGTGCATTTTGTACACATAGAGAGTCTGGAGTTCAAATAAGTTAAAAAAATGAAATCCCTTGGTAGCAGATGTGTTTTTGTCCGAAACCCTGATATTTTGAAAGAGATTGTCTGTTTTGTACATGAAGTGCATCCAGTTTTTGCCGTAACCCTCTCAACTTTCTAGCACATGCTAGGTGGGTGAAATGATGATACCATGCCAACTTTCAACCTTTTCATAGCTCATTTGTAGTGTGCTTTTCAATTTCATGGTCCTTTAGCTCAAAGAATGAACTAATACAAAAAAGAATGAACCAGAAAACTTTTATGAAACTCTAATAGCAAAAATAATTAACTAAAATCTATGCAACTAAAATTATTCAAGTATTTTCAGAGATCATTTGTATTGCCTTTCAATTTCATGTTCATTTAGCTCAAAAATATGAGTGAATGCCTGAAAAAGAATAAATGAAGTCAGTAAGGGTTGAAAATAAGAGTGAATGTCTTTGAATGGTGCATTTTGAACACACAAAGAGTCTGGAGTTCAACTAAGTTCAAAAAAGATGAAATCCCTTTGTAACAGATGATTTTGCGTCCGAAACCCTGATACTTCGAACGAGATTGTCCGTTTTGTACACGAAGTGCATCCAGTTTTTGCCATAACCCTCTCAACTTTTTAGCACATGCTATGTGGGTGAAATGATGATACCATGCCAACTTTCATCCTTTTCAGAGATCATTTGTAGTGGTTTTCATTTTCATGGTCATTTACCTTAAAAGTATGAGTGAATGCCTGAAAAAGAACAAATGAAGTCAGAAAGGGTTGAAAATTGCTGATTGGCTTTGAATGGTGCATTTTGGACACACAAAGAGTCTGGAGTCCAAATAAGTTAAAAAATGAAATCCCTTTGTAATAGACGGGTTTCGTCCGAAACTCTGATACTACGAAAGAGATTGTCTGTTTTCTACACGAAATGCATCCAGTTTTTGCCGTAACCCTCACAACTTTTTAGCACATGCTATGTGGGTGAAATAATGATACCATGCCAACTTTCAACCTTTTCAGAGATCATTTGTGTTGCTTTTCAATTTCATGGGCATTTAGCTCAAAAGTATGAGTGAATGCCTGAAAAAGAACAAATGAAGTCAGAAAGGGTTGAAAATTGCTAATGTGGCTTTGGATGGTGCATTTTGGACACACTAAGAGTCTGGAGTCCAAATAAGTTAAAAAAATGAAATCCCTTTGTAACAGATGGGTTTTCGTCTGAAACTCTGATACTTCGAAAGAGATTGTCTTTTTCTACACGAAGTGCATCCAGTTTTTGCCGTAACCCTCTCAACTTTTTAGCTCATGCTATGTGGGTGAAATTATGATACCATGCCAACTTTCAACCTTTTCAGAGATCATTTGTGTTGCTTTTCAATTTCATGGGCATTTAGCTCAAAAATATGAGTGAATGCCTGTAAAAGAACACATGAAGTCATTAAGGGTTAAAAATTGCTGATGTGGCTTTGAATGGTGCATTTTGAACACACTAAGATTCTGGAGTTCAAAGAAGATAAAAAATGAAATCCCTTTGTAAATGATGAGTTTGCGTACAAAACCCTGATACTCCGAAAGAGATTGTCCATTTTGTACACGAAGTGCATCCAGTTTTTGCCGTAACCCTCTCAAATTTTCAGCACATGCTATGCGGGTGAAATGATGATTCCATGCCAACTTTCAACCTTTTAAGAGATCATTTGTAATGCTTTTCAATTTAATGGTCATTTAAATTTGAAAAACACGAGTGAATGCATGCAAAAGAACAAATGAAGTCGTAAAGGGTTGAAAACTGCTAATGTGGCTTTGAGTGGTGCATTTTGAACACACAAATAGTCCTGAATTCAAATAAGTTCAAAATAATGAAATCCCTTTGTAACAGATGAGTTTTCATCCAAACCCAGATATTTCAAAGAGATTGTCCGTTTTGTACACGAAGTGCATCCAGCTTTTGTAACCCTCTCAAATTTTTAGCACATGCTATGTGGGTGAAATTATGATACCATGCCCACTTTCAACCTTTTAAGAAATCATTTGTAGTGCTTTTCAATTTCATGGTCATTTAGCACAAAAATATGAGTGCATGCCTGAAAAAGAACAAATGAAGTCAGAAAGGGTTGAAAACTGCTGATGTGGCTTTGAATGGTGCATTTTGAACACACAAAGAGTCCGGAGTCAAAATAAGTTAAAAAATGAAATCCCTTTGTAACAGATGAATTTTCGTCCGAAACTCTGATACTTTGAAAGAGATTGTCCGTTTTATACACGAAGGCATCCAGTTTTTGCCGTAACACTCTCAACTTTATAGCACATGCTATGTGGGTGAAATAATGACACCATGCCAACTTTCAACCTTTTCAGAGATCATTTGTGTTGCTTTTCAATTTCATGGTCTTTTAGCTCAAAAATATGAGTGAATGCGTGAAAAAGAATAAATGAAGTCAGAAAGGGTTGATAATTGCTGATGTGGCTTTGATTGGTGCATTTCGAACACACAAAGAGTGTGGAGTTCAAATAAGTTCAAAAAAAAGAAATCCCTTTGTAACAAATGAGTTTGCGTCCGAGACCCTGATACTTCGAAAGAGATTGCCCATTTTGTACACGAAGTGCATCCAGTTTTTACCGTAACCCTTTCAAATTTCCAGCACATGCTATGCGGGTGAAATGATGATACCATGCCAACTTTCAACCTTTTTCAGAGATCATTTGTAGTGTTTTTCAACTTCATGGTCATTTAGCTCAAAAATATTTATGAATGACAGAAAAAGAACAAATGAAGTCAGAAAGGGTTCAAAATTGCTGATGTGGCTTTGAATGGTGCCTTTTGAACATACAAAGAGTCTGGAATTCAAATAAGTTCAAAATAATGAAATCCCTTTTGTAACAGATGAGTTTTCATCCGAAACCCTGATATTTCTAAAGAGATTCTCCGTTTTGTACACGAAGTGCATGCAGTTTTTGTTGTAACCCTCTCAACTTTTTAGCACATGCTAGGTGGGTGAAATGATGATACCATGCCCACTTTCAACCTTTTCAGAGAGCATTGGTAGTGCTTTTCAATTTCATGGTTATTTAGCACAAAAATATGAGTGCATGCCTGAAAAAGAACAAATGAAGTCGGAAAGGGTTGAAAATTGTTGATGTGGCTTTGAATGGTGCATTTTGAACACACAAAGAGTCTGGAGCCCAAATAAGTTAAAAAATGAAATCCCTTTGTAACAGATGAGTTTGAGTTTTCGTCCGAAACTCTGATACTTCGAAAGATATTGTCCGTTTTATACACGAAGTGCATCCAGTTTTTGCCGTACCCCTATCAACTTTTTAGCACATGCTATGTGGGTGAAATAATAACACCATGCCAACTTTCAACCTTTTCACATATCATTTGTGTTGCTTTTCAATTTCATGCTCTTTTAGCTCAAAAATATGAATGAATGCCTAAAAAAGAATAAATGAAGTCAGAAAGGGTTGATAATTGCTGATGTGGCTTTAATTGGTGCATTTCGAACACACAAAGAGTCTGGAGTTCAAATAAGTTTAAAAAAATGAAATCCCTTTGTAACAGATGAGTTTGCGTCCGAAACCCTGATACTTCGAAACAGATTGTCCATTTTGTACACGAAGTGCATCCAGTTTTTGCTGTAACCCTTTCAAATTTCCAGCACATGCTATGCGGGTGAAATGATGATTCCATGCCAACTTTCAATCTTTTCAGAGATCATTTGTAGTGCTTTTCAATTTCAAGGTCATTTAGATCAAAAATATGAGTGAATGCCTGAAAAATAACTAATGAAGTCAGTAAGGGTTGAAAATTACTGATGTGGCTTTGAATGGTGCATTTTGAACACACAAAGAGTCTGGAGTTCTACTAAGTTCAAAAAAGATGAAATCCCTTTGTAACAGATGAGTTTCCGTCCGAAACCATGATACTTCGAAAGAGATTTGCCATAACCCTCTCAACTTTTTAGCACATGCTATGTGGGTGAAATGATGATACCATGCGAACTTTCATCCTTTTCAGAGATCATTTGTAGTGGTTTTCATTTTCATGGTCATTTAGCTCAAAAGTATGAGTGAATGCCTGAAAAAGAAAAAAAGTCGGAAATGGTTGAAAATTGCTGATGTGGCTTTGAATGATGCATTTTGGACACACAAAGAGTCTTGAGTCCAAATAAGTTAAAAAATGAAATCCCTTTGTAAAAGATGGGTTTTCGTCCGAAACTCTGATACTTTGAAAGAGATTGTCTGTTTCTACACGAAGTGCATCCATTTTTGCCGTAAGCCTCTCAACTTTTTAGCACATGCTATGTGGGTGAAATAATGATACCATGCCAACTTTCAACCTTTTCAGAGATAATTTGTGTTGCTTTTCAAATTCATTGGCATTTAGCTCAAAATTATGAGTGAACGTCTGAAAAAGAACAAATGAAGTCAGAAAGGGTTGAAAATTGCTGATGTGGCTTTGAATGGTGCATTTTGAACACACTAAGAGTCTAGAGTTCAAATAAGATAAAAAATGAAATCTCTTTGTAAATGATGAGTTTGCGTCCAAAACCCTGATACTTCGAAAGAGATTGTCCATTTTGTACACAAAGTGCATCCAGTTTTTGCCGTAACCCTCTCAAATTTTCAGCACATGCTATGCGGGTGAAATGATGATTCCATGCCAACTTTCAACTTTTTGAGAGATCATTTGTAGTGCTTTTCAATTTCATGGTCATTTAGCTCAAAAATACGAGTGAATGCATGAAAAAGAACAAATGAAGTCAGAAAGAGTTGAAAACTGCTGATGTGGCTTTGAGTGGTGCATTTTGAACACACAAAGAGTCTGGAATTCAAATGAGTTCAAAATAATGAAATCCCTTTGTAACAGATGAGTTTTCCTAATATTTCGAAAGAGATTGTCTGTTTTGTACACGAAGTGCATCCAGTTTTTGCTGTAACCCTCTCAACTTTTTAGCACATGCTATGTGCGTGAAATGATGATACCATGCCCACTTTCAACCTTTTAAGAAATCATTTGTAGTGCTTTTCAATTTCATGGTCATTTAGCACAAAAATATGAGTGCACGCCTGAAAAAGAACTAATGAAGTCAGAATGGGTTGAAAACTGCTAATGTGGCTCTGAATGGTGCATTTTAAATGCATAAAGAGTCCGAGTCCAAATAATTTAAATAATGAAATCCCTTTGTAACAGATGTGTTTTCGTCCGAAACTCTCATACTTTGAAAGATATTGTCCGTTTTATACACGAAGGCATCCAATTTTTGCCGTAACACTCTCAACTTTTTAGCACATGCTCTGTGGGTGAAATAATGACACCATGCCAACTTTTAACCTTTTCAGAGATCATTTGTGTTGCTTTTCAATTTCATGGTCTTTTAGCTCAAAAATATGAGTGAATGCGTGAAAAAGAATAAATGAAGTCAGAAAGGGTTAATAATTGCTGATGTGGCTTTGATTGGTGCATTTCGAACAAACAAAGAGTCTGGAGTTCAAATAAGTTCAAAAAAAAAATCCTTTCATAACAAATGAGTTTGCGTCCGAAACCCTGATACATCGAAAGAGATTGTCCATTTTGTACACGAAGTGCATCCAGTTTTTACCGTAACTCTTTCAAATTTCCAGCACAAGCTATGCGGGTGAAATGATGATACCATACCAACTTTCAACCTTTTTCAGAGATAATTTGTAGTGTTTTTCAATTTCATGGTCATTTAGCTCAAAAATATGAGTGAATGACAGAAAAAGAACAAATGATGTCAGAAAGAGTTCAAAATTGCTGATGTGGCTTTGAATGGTGCCTTTTGAACACACAAAGAGTCTGGAGCCCAAATAAGTTAAAAAATGAAATCCCTTTTGTAACAGATGAGTTTTCATCCGAAACCCTGATATTTCTAAAGAGATTCTCCGTTTTGTGCACGAAGTGCATCCAGTTTTTGCTGTAACCCTCTCAACTTTTTAGCACATGCTATGCGGGTGAAATGATGATTCCATGCCAACTTTCAACCTTTTCAGAGGTTATTTGTAGTGCTTTTCAATTTCATGGTCATTTAGCTCAAAAATATGAGTGAATGCCTGAAAAAGAACAAATGAAGTCAGAAAGGGTTGAAAATTGCTGATGTGGCTTTGAATGGTGCATTTTGAACACACAAAAAGTCTGGAGTTCAAATAAGTTCAAAATAATGAAATCCCTTTGTAACAGATGAGTTTGCGTCCAAAACCCTGATACTTCGAAAGAGATTGTTCGTTTTGTACACGAAGTGCATCCAGTTTTTGCCGTAACCCTCTCAACTTTTTAGCACATGCTATGTGGGTGAAATAATAACACCATGCCAACTTTCAACCTTTTCAGAGATCATTTGTACTGGTTTTCATTTTCATGGTCTTTTAGCTCAAAAATACGAAAGTGAATGCCTGAAAAAGAATAAATGAAGTCAGAATGGGTTGATAATTGCTGATGTGGCTTTGATTGGTGAATTTCGAACACACAAAGAGTCTGGAGTTCAAATAAATTCAAAAACAAATGAAATCCCTTTGTAAATGATGAGTTTGCGTCCAAAACCCTGATACTTCGAAAGAGATTGTCCGTTTTATACACGAAGGGCATCCAGTTTTTGCCGTAACCCTCTCAACTTTTTAGCACATGCTATGTGGGTGAAATAATAACACCATGCCAACTTTTAACGTTTTCAGAGATCATTTGTCTTGCTTTTCAATTTCATGGTCTTTTAGCTCAAAAATACGAATGAATGCCTGAAAAAGAACAAATGAAGTCAGTAAGGGTTGAAAATTTCTGATGTGGCTTTGAATGGTGCATTTTGAACACACAAAGAGTCTGGAGTTCAAATAAGTTTAAAATAATGAAATCCCTTTGTAACAGATGAGTTCGCGTCCGAAACCCTGATACTTCAAAAGAGATTGTCCGTTTTGTACACGAAGTGCATCCAGTTTTTGCCGTAACCCTTTCAAATTTCCACCACATGCGAAGCGGGTGAAATGATGATTCCATGCCAACTTTCAACCTTTTCAGAGATCATTTCTACTGCTTTTCAATTTCATGTTCATTTAGCTCAAAAATATGAGTGAATGCCTGAAAAAAACAAATGAAGTCGATGAAGGGTTGAAAATTGCTGATGTGGCTTTGAATGGTGCATTTTGAACACACAAAGAGTCTGGAGTTCAACTAAGTTCAAAAAAGATGAAATCCCTTTGTAACAGATGAGTTTGCGTCCGAAACCCTGATATTTCGAAAGAGATTGTTCGTTTTGTACACGAAGTGCATCCAGTTTTTGCCGTAACCCTCTCAACTTTTTAGCACATGCTATGTGGGTGAAATGATGATACCATGCCAACTTTCATCCTTTTCAGAGATCATTTGTAGTGGTTTTCATTTTCATGGTCATTTAGCTCAAAAGTATGAGTGAATGCGTGAAAAAGAACAAATGAAGTCAGAAAGGGTTGAAAATTGCTGATTGGCTTTGAATGGTGCATTTTGGACACACAAAGAGTCTGGAGTCCAAATAAGTTAAAAAATGAAATCCCTTTGTTATAGATGGGTTTTCGTCCGAAACTCTGATACTTCGAAACAGATTGTCTGTTTTCTACATGAAGTGCATCCAGTTTTTGCCGTAACCCTCTCAACTTTTTAGCACATGCTATGTGGGTGAAATAATGATACCATGCCAACTTTCAACCTTTTCAGAGATCATTTGTGTTGTTTTTCAATTTCATGGGCATTTAGCTCAAAAGTATGAGTGAATGACTGAAAAAGAACAAATGAAGTCAGAAAGGGTTGAAAATTGCTGATGTGGCTTTGAATGGTGCATTTTGAACACACTAAGAGTCTGGAGTTAAAATAAGTTCAAAAAAATGAAATATTTTTGTAAATGATGAGTTTGCGTCCGAAACCCTGATATTTTGAAAGAGCTTGTCCGTTTTGTACACGAAGTGCATCCAGTTTTTGCCATAACCCTCTCAACTTTTTAGCACATGCTATGCGGGTGAAACGATGATTCCATGCCAACTTTCAACCTTTTCAGAGATCATTTGTAGTGCTTTTCAATTTCATTGTCATTTAGCTCAAAAATATGAGTGAATGCATGAAAAAGAACAAATGAAGTCAGAAAGGTTGAAAATTGCTGATGTGGATTTGAGTGGTGCATTTTGAACACACAAAGAGTCTGGAATTCAAATAAGTTCAAAAAATTGAAATCCCTTTGTAACAGATGAGTTTTCGTCTGAAACCCTGATACTTCAAAAGAGATTGTCCGTTTTGTACACGAAGTGCATCCAGTTTTTGCCGTATCCCTCTCAACTTTTTAGCACATGCTATGCGGGTGAAATGATGATTCCATGCCAACTTTCAACCTTTTCAGAGATCATTTGTAGTGCTTTTCAATTTCATGGTCATTTAGCTCAAAAATATGAGTGAATGCATGAAAAAGAACAAATGAAATTAGAGAGGGTTGAAAATTGTTGATGTGGCTTTGAATGGTGCATTTTGAACACACAAAAAGTCGGGAGTTCAAATAAGTTCAAAATAATGAAATCCCTTTGTAACAGATGAGTTTGCGTCTGAAACCCTGATACTTCGAAAGAATTGTCCGTTTTGTACACGAAGTGCATCCAGTTTTTGCCGTAACGTTCTCAACTTTTTAGCACATGCTAGGTGGATGAAATGATGATTCCATGCCAACTTTCATCCTTTTCAGAGATCTTTTGTAGTGCTTTTCAATTTCATGGTCATTTAGCTCAAAAATATGAGTGAATGCCTGAAAAGAACAAATGAAGTCAGAAAGGGTTGAAAATTGCTGATGTGGCTTTGAATGGTGCATTTTGTACACACACAGAGTCTGGAGTTCAAATAAGTTAAAAAAAATGAAATCCCTTGGTAACAGATGAGTTTTTGTCCGAAACCCTGATATTTCGAAAGAGATTGTCTGTTTTGTACACGAAGTGCATCCAGTTTTTGACGTAACTCTCTAAACTTTCTAGAACATCCTAGGTGGGTGAAATGATGATACCATGCCAACTTTCAACCTTTTCATAGCTCATTTGTAGTGTGCTTTTCAATTTCATGGTCATTTAGCTCAAAGAATGAACTAATATAAAAAAGAATGAACCAGAAAACTTTGATGAAACTCTAATAGCAAAAATAATTAACAAAAATTTATTTAACTAAAATTATTAAAGTATTTTCAGAGATCATTTGTATTGCCTTTCAATTTCATGGTCATTTAGCTTAAAAATATGAGTGAATGCCTGAAAAAGAACAAATGAAGTCAGAAAGGGTTGAAAATTGCTGATGTGGCATTAAATGGTGCATTTTCAACACACAAATAGTCTGGAGTTCAGATAATTTCAAAATAATGAAACCCCTTTGTAACAGATGAGTTTTCGTGCGAAACACTGATACTTTGAAAGAGATTGTCCGTTTTGTACACGAAGTGCATCCAGTTTTTGCCGTAATCCTCTCAACTTTTTAGCACATGCTATGTGGGTGAAATGATGATACCGTGCCAAGTTTCAACCTTTTCTTAGATCATTTGTAGTGCTTTTTAATTTCATGGTCATTTAGCTCAAAAATATAAGTGAATGCACGAAAAAGACCAAATAAAGTCAGAAAGGGTTGAAAATTGCCGATGTGGCTTTGAAGGGTGCATTTTGAACACACAAAGAGTCTGGAGTTCAAATAAGTTCAAAATAAAGAAATCCCTTTCTAACAGATGAGTTTTCGTCCGAAACCCTGATACTTTGAAAGAGATTATCAGTTTTGTACACGAAGTGCATCCAGTTTTTCCCGTAACCCTCTCAACTTTTCAGCACATGCTATGTGGGTGAAATGATGATACCAAGCCAACTTTAACACTTTTCAGAGATCATTTGTCCTGCTTTTCAATTTCATGGTCATTTAGCTCAAAAATATAAGTGAATGCCCGAAAAAGACCAAATGAAGTCAGAAAGGTTTGAAAATTTGTGATCTGGCTTTGAATGGTGCATTTTGAACACACAAAGAGTCTTGAGTTCAAATAAGTTCTAAATAATGAAATCCCTTTTGTAACAGATGAGTTTTCGTTCGAACCCTGATACTTCGAAAGAGATTGTCCGTTTTGTACACAAATTGCATCCAGTTTATGCCGTAACCCTCTCAACTTTTTAGCATATGCCATGTGGGTGAAATGATGATACCACGCGAACTTTCAACCTTTTTCAGAGATCATTTGTAGTGCTTTTCAATTTCATATTCATTTAGCTCAAAAATATGAGTGAATGCCAGAAAAAGAACAAATGAAGTCAGAAAGGGTTGAAAATTGCTGATATGGCTTTGAATGGTGCATTTTGAACACACTAAGAGTCTAGAGTTCAAATAAGTTCAAAAAAAATGAAATCCCTTTGTAAATCATGAGTTTGCGTCCAAAACCCTGATACTTCGAAATAGATTGTCCGTTTTATACACGAAGTGCATCCAGTTTTTGCCGTAACCCTCTCAACTTTTTAGCACATGCTATGTGGGTGAAATAATAACACCATGCCAACTTTCAACCTTTTCAGAGAGCATTTGTGTTGCTTTTTAATTTCATGGTCTTTTAGCTCAAAAATATTAGTGAATGCCTGAAAAAGAATAAATGAAGTCAGAATGGGTTGATAATTGATGATGTGGCTTTGATTGGTGCATTTCGAACACACAAAGATTCTGGAGTTCAAATAAATTCAAATAAAAATGAAATCCCTTTGTAATGTATGAGTTTGCGTCCAAACCCCGATACTTGAAAGAGATTGTTCATTTTGTACACGAAGTGCATCCAGTTTTTGCCGTAACCCTTGGAAATTTCCAGCACGTGCTATGCGGGTGAAATGATGATTCCATGCCAACTTTCAACCTTTTCAGAGATCATTTGTAGCTTTTAAATTTCATGGTCATTTAGCTCAAAAATAAGAGTGAATGCCCAAAAGAACAAATGAAGTCGATGAGGTTGAAAATCGCTGATGTGGCTTTGAATGGTGCATTTTGAACACACAAAGAGTCTGGAGTTCAAATAAGTTCAAAAACATGAAATACCTTTGTAACAGATGAGTTTTCGTCCGGAACCCTGATACTTTGAAAGAGATTGTCGGTTTTGTACACGAAGTGCATCCAGTTTTTGCCGTAACCCTTTCAAATTTCCAGCACATGCTATGCGTGTGAAATGATGATTCCATGCCAACTTTCAACCTTTTCAGAGATCATTTGTAGTGCTTTTCAATTTCATAGTCATTTAGCTCAAAAATATGAGTGAATGCCTGAAAAAGAACAAATGAAGTCAGTAAGGGTTGAAAATTGCTGATGTGGCTTGGAATGGTGCATTTTGAACACACAAAGAGTCTGGAGTTCAAATAAGTTCAAAATAATGAAATCCCTTTGTAATAGATGAGTTTGCGTCCGAAACCCTGATACTTCGAAAGAGATTGTCCGTTTTGTACACGAAGTGGATCCAGTTTTTGCCGTAACCCTTTCAAATTTCCAGCACATGCTATGCGGGTGAAATGATGATTCCATGCCAACTTTCAACCTTTTCAGAGATCATTTGTAGTGCTTTTCAATTGGGCAGTGATCTGCGCCGGTGCGCCGGCCCAACTGTTGGGCCGGTCTTATCTTAAACGTTAGTTTGTCTTTTGCACACCGTTAGATTCAGCCTTTGAATCGTTTTTTTTCTCAATAGAAAATCACGTCCAGTCCAAAACAGCTATTCGTCCTGGACACCCCGCCATGGACTCTCCAAGGGCTGACCTTGAAGCATCACCGACTTGTCACGCCGTGCCCTCGCCCCATGGTCCTCGCCCCGGTCACCGTCCTCGCCACGGTCGCCGCCCATCTTAGTCGTCGTCAGAAGCACCGCCATGCCATCGGCTGCAGCTCCGGTGTCGCCGGGAGCCACCATGCCATGGTTGAAGCTTTTTCACACAACGGGTGAAGCTTTTTTCATGCACGGTTCCAGCTTTTGCGCTTGCGTCATGGCCGGTCCCAAATTCCATTACCTTCGATTGAAGCTTCCTAGGATGTTGGTTGTAGCAAGTGATTCCAGCAAAAAAAATGATCCAACAAAAATATCAAAAATGGGGCAGTAGCAAAAACAAAAGACGGTGGTAGCAAAATACAAAGACCATGGTAGCAAAACTTAAAGTGGTTCCAAAGAAAATAAGATGGATCCAACAAAAGTCAAAACAGGGTGGTAGCAAAAACTAAGACGGCAGAAGCAAATTTCAAAGACGATGGTAACAAAAAGTTAGAGTGGTTCCAGCAAAAGATGGATCTAATTAAGGAAAAATGTATCAAAAAAGACGGACTGCACGGTAGTAGCAATAAACAAAATGATGGTAGCAAAGTTTTGGACTGGTTGCAGCAAAAGGCACTCAAACAAGGTGGATCCTAGGAAAAAATACTGTTGATTCCAGCAAAACAAGAAGCCAGATGTAGCAAAAAATACCACCGATTAAAGCTCCCGCCGACACCGATTCCAGCATCTCGTCCGCTCGTGCACAACGTAGTCGCCGTTCTCGCACGGGTGGAGCACGACGACGCTCGCCGGAGCGGCATGGCGACAGGTCGAGGGCGAGGCTCTCACCGGAGCAGCGTGGGGGCAGGTCAAAAGGCTGAAGAAATGTGGAGGTAGGTAGATGCAGCCCCTCGTCGAGCAGCACGGGCGGGTGGAGGCGAGGAGGTCGCCGAGCAATGCAGGGAGAGGTGGATGCAGCCGCTCGCCGAAAATGCGCGGGGCAGATGGAGGCGGAAGTCGTCGGAGCAGAGCAGGTCGTGGTTGATTTGGGGGAAAACTCAGTGAAAGGGATAAGGGAGGAGGAAGATGGATGTGGTTTGCAGGGCCCATAAATGACACGTGGGGAGTGGACGTGGCTGGCTCATACGGAGTAGGATCCAACATGGCGCATGAGCCGGCCGAAAGTTCGGCCGGCGCACCGAACAGGAACGTTTCCCTTTTCAATTTCATGGTCATTTAGCTCAAAAATATGAGTGAATGCATGAAAAAGAACAAATGAAGTTAGAAAGGATGATAATTGCTGATGTACATTTGAGTGGTGCATTTTTAACACACAAAGAGTCTGGAATTCAAATAAGTTCAAAAAATGAAATCCCATTGTAACAGATGAGTTTTCATCTGAAACCCTGATACTTCAAAAGAGACTGTCCGTTTTGTACACGAAGTGCATCCAGTTTTTGCCGTATTCCTCTCAACTTTTTAGCACATGCTATGCGGGTGAAATGATGATTCCATGCCAACTTTCAACCTTTTCAGAGATCATTTGTAGTGCTTTTCACTTTCATGGTCATTTAGCTCAAAAATATGAGTGAATGCCTGAAAAAGAACAAATGAAGTCAGAAAGGGTTGAAAATTGTTGATTGGCTTTGAATGGTCCATTTTGAACACACAAAGAGTATGGAGTTCAAATAAGTTAAAGAAAATGAAATCCCTTTGTAACAGATGAGTTTTCGTCCAAAACCCTGGTACTTCGAAAGAGATTGTCCGTTTTGTACACGAAGTGCATCCAGTTTTTGCCGTAACGTTCTCAACTTTTTAGCACATGCTAGGTGGATGAAATGATGATTCCATGCCAACTTTCATCCTTTTCAGAGATCTTTTGTAGTGCTTTTCAATTTCATGGTCATTTAGCTCAAAAATATGAGTGAATGCCTGAAAAGAACAAATGAAGTCAGAAAGGGTTGAAAATTGCTGATGTGGCTTTGAATGGTGCATTTTGTACACACAAAGAGTCTGGAGTTCAAATAAGTTAAAAAAATGAAATCCCTTGGTAACAGATGAGTTTTTGTCCGAAACCCTGATATTTCGAAAGAGATTGTCTGTTTTGTACACGAAGTGCATCCAGTTTTTGCCGTAACCCTCTCAATTTTCTAGCACATGCTAGGTGGGTGAAATGATGATACCATGCCAACTTTCAACCTTTTCATAGCTCATTTGTAGTGTGCTTTTCAATTTCATGGCCATTTAGCTCAAAGAATGAACTAATATAAAAAAGAATGAACCAGAGAACTTTTATGAAACTCTAATAGCAAAAATAATTAACTAAAATTTATGCAACTAAAATTATCAAAGTATTTTCAGAGATCATTTGTATTGCCTTTCAATTTCATGGTCATTTAGCTCAAAAATATGAGTGAATGCCTGAAAAAGAACAAATGAAGTCAGAAAGGGTTGAAAATTGCTGATGTGGCATTGAATGGTGCATTTTGAACACACAAAGAGTCTGGAGTTCAAATAATTTCAAAATAATGAAACCCCTTTGTAACAGATGAGTTTTCGTATGCGAAACCACGATACTTTGAAAGAGATTGTCCGTTTTGTACACGAAGTGCATCCGATTTTGCCGTAATCCTCTCAACTTTTTAGCACATGCTATGTGGGTGAAATGATGATACCATGCCAAGTTTCAACCTTTTCTTAGATCATTTGTAGTGCTTTTTAATTTCATGGTCATTTAGCTCAAAAATATAAGTGAATGCCCGAAAAAGACCAAATGAAGTCAGAAAGGTTTGAAAATTGCCGATGTGGCTTTGAATGGTGCATTTTGAACACACAAAGAGTCTGGAGTTCAAATAAGTTCAAAATAAAGAAATGCCTTTCTAACAGATGAGTTTTCGTTCGAAATCCTGATACTTTGAAAGAGATTATCAGTTTTGTACACGAAGTGCATCCAGTTTTTCCCGTAACCCTCTCAACTTTTTAGCACATGCTATGTGGGTGAAATGATGATACCATGCCAACTTTAACACTTTTCAGAGACATTTGTTCTGCTTTTCAATTTCATGTTCATTTAGCTCAAAAATATAAGTGAATGCCCGAAAAAGACCAAATGAAGTCAGAAAGGGTTGAAAATTTGTGATCTGGCTTTGAATGGTGCATTTTGAACACACAAAGAGTCTTGAGTTCAAATAAGTTCTAAATAATGAAATCCCTTTTGTAACAGATGAGTTTTCGTCCGAACCCTGATAGTTCGAAAGAGATTGTCCGTTTTGAACACAAAGTGCATCCAGTTTATGCTGTAACCCTCTCAACTTTTTAGCATATGCCATGTGGGTGAAATGATGATACCATGCGAACTTTCAACCTTTTTCAGAGATCATTTGTAGCGCTTTTCAATTTCATGGTCATTTAGCTCAAAATATGAGTGAATGCCAGAAAAAGAACAAATGAAGTCAGAGAGGGTTGAAAATTGCTGATATGGCTTTGAATGGTGCATTTTGAACACACTAAGAGTCTGGAGTTCAAATAAGTTCAAAAAAATGAAATCCCTTTGTAAATGATGAGTTTGCGTCCAAAACCCTGATACTTCGAAAGAGATTGTCCGTTTTATACACGAAGTGCATCCAGTTTTTGCCGTAACCCTCTCAACTTTTTAGTACATGCTATGTGGGTGAAATAATAACACCATGCCAACTTTCAACCTTTTCAGAGATCATTTGTGTTTCTTTTTAATTTCATGGTCTTTTAGCTCAAAAATATGAGTGAATGCCTGAAAATGAATAAATGAAGTCAGAATGGGTTGATAATTGCTGATGTGGCTTTGCTTGGTGCGTTTCGAACACACAAAGATTCTGGAGTTCAAATAAATTCAAATTAAAATGAAATCCCTTTGTAACAGATGAGTTTGCGTCCGAAACCCTGATACATCGAAAGAGATTGTTCATTTTGTACACGAAGTGCATCCAGTTTTTGTCGTAACCCTTGCAAATTTCTAGCACGTGCTATACGGGTGAAATGATGATTCCATGCCAACTTTCAACATTTTCAGAGATCATTTGTAGTGCTTTTAAATTTCATGGTCATTTAGCTCAAAAATATGAGTGAATGTCTGAAAAAGAACAAATGAAGTCAGTAAGGGTTGAAAATTGATGATGTGGCTTTGAATGGTGCTGAACACACAAAGAGTCTGGAGTTCAAATAAGTTCAAAATAATGAAATCCCTTTGTAACAGATGAGTTTGCGTCCGAAACCCTGATACTTCGAAAGACATTGTCCGTTTTGTACACGAAGTGCATCCAGTTTTTGCCGTAACCCTTTCAAATTTCTAGCACATGTTATGCGGGTGAAATGATGATTCCATGACAACTTTCAACCTTTTCAGAGATCATTTGTAGTGCTTTTCAATTTCATGTTCATTTAGCTCAAAAATATGAGTGAATGCCTGAAAAAGAACAAATGAAGTCAGTAAGGGTTGAAAATTGCTGATGTGGCTTGGAATGGTGCATTTTGAACACACAAAGAGTCTGGAGTTCAAATAAGTTCAAAATAATGAAATCCCTTTGTAACAGATGAGTTTGCATCCGAAACCCTGATACTTCGAAAGAGATTGTCCGTTTTGTACACGAAGTGCATCCAGTTTTTGCCGTAACCCTTTCAAATTTCCAGCACATGCTATGCAGGTGAAATGATGATTCCATGCCAACTTTCAACCTTTTCACAGATCATTTGTAGTGCTTTTCAATTTCATGGTCATTTAGCTCAAAAATATGAGTGAATGCATGAAAAAGAACAAATGAAGTCAGAAAGGTTGAAAATTGCTGATGTGGATTTGAGTGGTGCATTTTTAACACACAAAGAGTCTGGAATTCAAATAAGTTCAAAAAAATGAAATCCCTTTGTAACAGATGAGTTTTCGTCTGAAACCCTGATACTTCAAAAGAGATTGTCCGTTTTGTACACGAAGTGCATTCAGTTTTTGCCGTATTCCTCTCAACTTTTTATCACATGCTATGCGGGTGAAATGATGATTCCATGCCAACTTTCAACCTTTTCAGAGATCATTTGTAGTGCTTTTCAATTTCATGGTCATTTAGCTCAAAAATATGAATGAATGCCTGAAAAAGAACAAATGAAGTCAGAAAGGGTTGAAAATTGCTGATTGGCTTTGAATGGTCCATTTTGAACACACAAAGAGTCTGGAGTTCAAATAAGTTAAAGAAAATGAAATCCCTTTGTAACAGATGAGTTTTCATCCAAATCCCTGATACTTCGAAACAGATTATCCGTTTTGTACACGAAGTGCATCCAGTTTTTGCCGTAACGTTCTCAACTTTTTAGCACATGCTAGGTGGATGAAATGATGATTCCATGCCAACTTTCATCCTTTTCAGAGATCTTTTGTAGTGCTTTTCAATTTCATGGTCATTTAGCTCAAAAATATGAGTGAATGCCTGAAAAAAACAAATGAAGTCAGAAAGGGTTGAAAATTGCTGATGTGGCTTTGAATGGTGCATTTTGGACACACAAAGAGTCTGGAGTTCAAATAAGTTAAAAAATGAAATCCCTTGGTAACAGATGAGTTTTTGTCCCAAACCACGATATTTTGAAAGAGATTGTCTGCATTACATACACGAAGTGCATCCAGTTTTTGCCGTAACCCTCTCAATTTTCTAGCACATGCTAGGTGGGTGAAATGATGATACCATGTCAACTTTCAACCTTTTCATAGCTCATTTGTAGTGTGCTTTTCAATTTCATGGCCATTTAGCTCAAAGAATGAACTAATATAAAAAAGAATGAACTAGAAAACTTTTATGAAACTCTAATAGAAAAAATAATTACCTAAAATTTATGCAACTAAAATTATCAAAAGTATTTTCAGCGATCATTTGTATTGCCTTTCAATTTCATGGTCATTTAGCTCAAAAATATGAGTGAATGCCTGAAAAAGAACAAATGAAGTCAGAAAGGGTTGAAAATTGCTGATGTGGCACTGAATGGTGCATTTTGAACACACAAAGAGTCTGGAGTTCAAATAATCTCAAAATAATGAAACCCCTTTGTAACAGATGAGTTTTCGTGCGAAACCCTGATACTTTGAAAGAGATTGTCCGTTTTGTACACGAAGTGCATCCAGTTTTTGCCGTAATCCTCTCAACTTTTTAGCACATGCTATGTGGGTGAAATGATGATATAATGCCAAGTTTCAACCTTTTCTTAGATCATTTGTAGTGCTTTTCAATTTCATGCTCATTTAGCTCAAAAATATAAGTGAATGCCCGAAAAAGACCAAATGAAGTCAGAAAGGGTTGAAAATTGCCGATGTGGCTTTGAATGGTGCATTTTGAACACACAAAGAGTCTGGAGTTCAAATAAGTTCAAAATAAAGAAATGCCTTTCTAACAGATGAGTTTTCGTGTGAAACCCTGATACTTCGAAAGAGATTATCAGTTTTGTACACGAAGTGCATCCAGTTTTTCCCGTAACCCTCTCAACTTTTTAGCACATGCTATGTGGGTGAAATGATGATACCATGCCAACTTTAACACTTTTCAGAGATCATTTGTACTGCTTTTCAATTTCATGGTCATTTAGCTCAAAAATATAAGTGAATGCCCGAAAAAGACCAAATGAAGTCAGAAAGGGTTGAAAATTTGTGATCTGGCTTTGAATGGTGCATTTTGAACACACAAAGAGTCTTGAGTTCAAATAATTTCTAAATAATGAAATCCCTTTTGTAACAGATGAGTTTTCGTCCGAACCCTGATACTTCGAAAGAGATTGTCCGTTTTGTACACAAAGTGCATCCAGTTTTTGCCGTAACCCTCTAAACTTTTTAGCACATGCCATGTCGGTGAAATGATGATACCATGCGAACTTTCAACCTTTTTCAGAGATCATTTGTAGTGCTTTTCAATTTCATGGTCATTTAGCTCAAAAATATGAGTGAATGCGGAAAAAGAACAAATGAAGTCAGAAAGGGTTGAAAATTGCTGATGTGGCTTTGAATGGTGCATTTTGAACACACTAAGAGTCTGGAGTTCAAATAAGTTCAAAAAAAAATGAAATCCCTTTGTAAATGATGAGTTTGTGTCCAAAACCCTGATACTTCGAAAGAGATTGTCCGTTTCACACACGAAGTGCATCCAGTTTTTGCCGTAACCCTCTCAACTTTTTAGCACATGCTATGTCGGTGAAATAATAACACCATGCCAACTTTCAACCTTTTCAGAGATCATTTGTGTTGCTTTTCAATTACATTGTATTTTAGCTCAAAAATATGAGTGAATGCCTGAAAAAGAATAAATGAAATAAAAAAGGGTTGATAATTGCTGATGTGGCTCTGATTGATGCATTTCGAACACACAAAGAGTCTGGAGTTCAAATAAATTCAAATAAAAATGAAATCCCTTTGTAACAGATGAGTTTTCATCTGAAACCCTGATACTTCAAAAGAGATTGTCCGTTTTGTACACGAAATGCATTCAGTTTTTGCCGTAACCCTTTCAAATTTCCAGCACATGCTATGCGAGTGAAATGATGATTCCATGCCAACTTTCAACCTTTTCAGAGATCATTTGTAGTGCCTTTCAATTTCATGTTCATTTAGCTCAAAAATATGAGTGAGTGCCTCAAAAAGAACAAATGAAGTCAGTAATGGTTGAAAATTGCTGATGTGGCTTCGAATGGTGCATTTTGAACACACAAAGAGTCTGGAGTTCAAATAAGTTCAAAATAATGAAATCCCTTTGTAACAGATGAGTTTGCGTCCGAAACCCTGATACTTCGAAAGAGATTATCCGTTTTGTACATGAAGTGGATCCAGTTTTTGCCGTAACCCTTTCAAATTTCCAGCACATGCTATGCGGGTGAAATGATGATTCCATGCCAACTTTAACACTTTTCAGATATCATTTGTACTGCTTTTCAATTTCATGGTCATTTAGCTCAAAAATATAAGTGAATGGCCGAAAAAGACCAAATGAAGTCAGAAAGGGTTGAAAATTTGTGATCTGGCTTTGAATGGTGCATTTTGAACACACAAAGAGTCTTGAGTTCAAATAAGTTCTAAATAATGAAATCCCTTTTGTAACAGATGAGTTTTCGTCCGAACCCTGATACTTCGAAAGAGATTGTCCGTTTTGTACACAAAGTGCTTCCAGTTTATGCCGTAACCCTCTCCACTTTTTAGCATATGCCATGTGGGTGAAATGATGATACCATGCGAACTTTCAACCTTTTTCAGAGATCATTTGTAGTGCTTTTCAATTTCATGGTCATTTAGCTCAAAAATATGAGTGAATGCCAGAAAAAGAACAAATGAAGTCAGAAAGGGTTGAAAATTGCTGATATGGATTTGAATGGCGCATTTTGAACACACTAAGAGTCTGGAGTTCAAATAAGTTCAAAAAAATGAAATCCCTTTGTAAATGATGAGTTTGCGTCCAAAATCCTGATACTTCGAAAGAGATTGTCCGTTTTATACACGAAGTGCATCCAATTTTGCCGTAACCCTCTCAACTTTTTAGCACATGCTATGTGGGTGAAATAATAACACCATGCCAACTTTCAACCTTTTCAGAGATCATTTGTGTTGCTTTTTAATTTCATGGTCTTTTAGCTCAAAAATATGAGTGAATGCCTGAACAAGAATAAATGAAGTCAGAATGGGTTGATAATTGCTGATGTGACTTTGATTGGTGCATTTCGAACACACAAAGATTCTGGAGTTCAAATAAATTCAAATAAAAATGAAATCCCTTTGTAATGTATGAGTTTGCGTCTCAAACCTCGATACTTGAAAGAGATTGTTCATTTTGTACACGAAGTGCATCCAGTTTTTGCCGTAACCCTTGCAAATTTCCAGCACGTGCTATGCGGGTGAAATGATGATTCCATGCCAACTTTCAACATTTTCAGAGATCATTTGTAGTAATTTTAAATTCCATGGTCATTTAGCTCAAAAATATGAGTGAATGCCTCAAAAAGAACAAAAGAAGTCAGTAAGGGTTGAAAATTGTTGATGTGGCTTTGAATGGTGCATTTTGAACACACAAAGAGTCTGGAGTTCAAATAAGTTCAAAATAATGAAATCCCTTTGTAACCGATGAGTTTGCGTCCGAAACCCTGATACTTCGAAAGAGATTGTCCGTTTTGTACACGAAGTGCATCCAGTTTTTGCCGTAAGCCATTCAAATTTCCAGCACATGCTATGCGGGTGAAATGATGATTCCATGCCAACTTTCAACCTTTTCAGAGATCACTTGTAGTGCTTTTCAATTTCATGTTCATTTAGCTCAAAAATATGAGTGAATGCCTGAAAAAGAACAAATGAAGTCAGTAAGGGTTGACAATTGCTGATGTGGCTTGGAATGGTGCATTTTGAACACACAAAGAGTCCTGGAGTTCAAATAAGTTCAAAATAATGAAATCCCTTTGTAATGTATGAGTTTGCGTCCGAAACCCTGATACTACGAAAGAGATTGTCCGTTTTGTACACGAAGTGCATCCAGTTTTTGCCGTAACCCTTTCAAATTTCCAGCACATGCTATGCGGGTGAAATGATGATTCCATGCCAACTTTCAACCTTTTCAGAGATCATTTGTAGTGCTTTTCAGTTTCATGGTCATTTAGCTCAAAAATATGAGTGAATACATGAAAAAGAACAAATGAAGTCAGAAAGGTTGAAAATTGCTGATTGGCTTTGAATGGTCCATTTTGAACACACAAAGAGTCTGGAGTTCAAATAAGTTAAAGAAAATGAAATCCCTTTGTAACAGATGAGTTTTCGTCCAAAACCCTGGTACTTCGAAAGAGATTGTCCGTTTTGTACACGAAGTGCATCCAGTTTTTGCCGTAACATTCTCAACTTTTTAGCACATGCTAGGTGGATGAAATGATGATTCCATGCCAACTTTCATCCTTTTCAGAGATCTTTTGTAGTGCTTTTCAATTTCATGGTCATTTAGCTCAAAAAATATGAGTGAATGCCTGAAAAAAACAAATGAAGTCAGAAAGGGTTGAAAATTGCTGATGTGGCTTTGAATGGTGCATTTTGTACACACAAAGAGTCTCGAGTTCAAATAAGTTAAAAAAATGAAATCCCTTGGTAACAGATGAGTTTTTGTCCGAAACCTTGATATTTCGAAAGAGATTGTCTGTTTTGTACACGAAGTGCATCCAGTTTTTGCCGTAACCCTCTCAATTTTCTAGCACATGCTAGGTGGGTGAAATGATGATACCATGCCGACTTTCAACCTTTTCATAGCTCATTTGTAGTGTGCTTTTCAATTTCATGGCCATTTAGCTCAAAGAATGAACTAATATAAAAAGAATGAACTAGAAAACTTTTATGAAACTCTAATAGCAAAAATAATTACCTAAAATTTATGCAACTAAAATTATCAAAGTATTTTCAGCGATCATTTGTATTGCCTTTCAATTTCATGGTCATTTAGCTCAAAAATATGAGTGAATGCCTGAAAAAGAACAAATGAAGTCAAAACGGGTTGAAAAATTGCTGATGTGGCACTGAATGGTGCATTTTGAACACACAAAGAGTCTGGAGTTCAAATAATCTCAAAATAATGAAACCCTTTGTAACAGATGAGTTTTCGTGCGAAACCCTGATACTTTGAAAGAGATTGTCCGTTTTGTACACGAAGTGCATCCAGTTTTTGCCGTAATCCTCTCAACTTTTTAGCACATGCTATGTGGGTGAAATGATGATACCATGCCAAGTTTCAACCTTTTCTTAGATCATTTGTAGTGCTTTTTAATTTCATGCTCATTTAGCTCAAAAATATAAGTGAATGCCCCAAAAAAGACCAAATGAAGTCAGAAAGGGTTGAAAATTGCCGATGTGGCTCTGAATGGTGCATTTTGAACACACAAAGAGTCTGGAGTTCAAATAAGTTCAAAATAAAGAAATGCCTTTCTAACAGATGAGTTTTCGTCCGAAACCCTGATACTTTGAAAGAGATTATCAGTTTTGTACACGAAGTGCATCCAGTTTTTCCCGTAACCCTCTCAACTTTTTAGCACATGCTATGTGGGTGAAATGATGATACCATGCCAACTTTAACACTTCTCAGAGATCATTTGTACTGCTTTTCAATTTCATGGTCATTTAGCTCAAAAATATAAGTGAATGCCCGAAAAAGACCAAATGAAGTCAGAAAGGGTTGAAAATTTGTGATCTGGCTTTGAATGGTGCATTTTGAACACACAAAGAGTCTTAAGTTCAAATAAGTTCTAAATAATGAAATCCCTTTTGTAACAGATGAGTTTTCGTCCGAACCCTGATACTTCGAAAGAGATTGTCCGTTTGTACACAAAGTGCATCCAGTTTTTGCCGTAACCCTCTCAACTTTTTAGCACATGCCATGTGGGTGAAATGATGATACCATGCGAACTTTCAACCTTTTTCAGAGATCATTTGTAGTGCTTTTCAATTTCATGGTCATTTAGCTCAAAAATATGAGTGAATGCCAGAAAAAGAACAAATGAAGTCAGAAAGGGTTGAAAATTGCTGACGTGGCTTTGAATGGTGCATTTTGAAAACACTAAGAGTCTGGAGTTCAAATAAGTTCAAAAAAAATGAAATCCCTTTGTAAATGATGAGTGTGTGTCCAAAACCCTGATACTTCGAAAGAGATTGTCCGTTTGACACACGAAGTGCATCCAGTTTTTGCCGTAACCCTCTCAACTTTTTAGCACATGCTATGTGGGTGAAATAATAACACCATGCCAACTTTCAACCTTTTCAGAGATCATTTGTGTTGCTTTTCAATTACATTGTATTTTAGCTCAAAAATATGAGTGAATGCACGAAAAAGAATACATGAAGTCAAAAAGGGTTGATAATTGCTGATGTGGCTCGATTGGTGCATTTCAACACACAAAGAGTCCGGAGTTCAAATAAATTCAAATAAAATGAAATCCCTTTGTAATGAGATGAGTTTTAAATACGAATCCACGATACTTCAAAAGAGATTGTCCGTTTTGTACACGAAATGCATCCAGTTTTTGCCGTAACCCTTTCAAATTTCCAGCACATGCTATGCGGGTGAAATGATGATTCCATGCCAACTTTCAACCTTTTCAGAGATCATTTGTAGTGCTTTTCAATTTCATGTTCATTTAGCTCAAAAATATGAGTGAACCTGAAAAAGAACAAATGAAGTCAGTAAGGGTTGAAAATTGCTGATGTGGCTTGGAATGGTGCATTTTGAACACACAAAGAGTCTGGAGTTCAAATAAGTTCAAAATAATGAAATCCCTTTGTAACAGATGAGTTTGCGTCCGAAACCCTGATACTTCGAAAGAGATTGTCCGTTTTGTACATGAAGTGGATCCAGTTTTTGCCGTAACCCTTTCAAATTTCCAGCACATGCTATGCGGGTGAAATGATGATTCCATGCCAACTTTAACACTTTTCAGATATCATTTGTACCTCTTTTGAATTTCATGGTCATTTAGCTCAAAAATATAAGTGAATGCCCGAAAAAGACCAAATGAAGTCAGAAAGGGTTGAAAATTTGTGATCTGGCTTTGAATGATGCATTTTGAACACACAAAGAGTCTTGAGTTCAAATAAGTTCTAAATAATGAAATCCCTTTTGTAACAGATGAGTTTTCGTCCGAACCCTGATACTTTGAAAGAGATTGTCCGTTTTGTACACAAAGTGCATCCAGTTTATGCCGTAACCCTCTCAACTTTTTAGAATATGCCATGTGGGTGAAATGATGATACCATGCGAACTTTCAACCTTTTTCAGAGATCATTTGTAGTGCTTTTCAATTTCATGGTCATTTAGCTCAAAAATATGAGTGAATGCCAGAAAAAGAACAAATGAAGTCAGAAAGGGTTGAAAATTGCTGATATGGCTTTGAATGATGCATTTTGAACACACTAAGAGTCTGGAGTTCAAATAAGTTCAAAAAAAATGAAATCCCTTTGTAAATAATGAGTTTGCGTCCAAAATCCTGATACATCGAAAGAGATTGTCCGTTTTATACACGAAGTGCATCCAGTTTTTGCCGTAACCCTCTCAACTTTTTAGCACATGCTATGTGGGTGAAATAATAACACCATGCCAAGTTTCAACCTTTTCAGAGATCATTTGTGTTGCTTTTTAATTTCATGGTCTTTTAGCTCAAAAATATGAGTGAATGCACGAAAAGAATAAATGAAGTCGAATGGGTTGATAATTGCTGATGTGACTTTGATTGGTGCATTTCAACACACAAAGATTCTTGAGTTCAAATAAATTCAAATAAAAATGAAATCCCTTTGTAACAGATGAGTTTGCGTCTGAAACCCTGATACTTCGAAAGAGATTGTTCATTTTGTACACGAAGTGCATCCAGTTTTTGCCGTAACCCTTGCAAATTTCCAGCACGTGCTATGCGGGTGAAATGATGATTCCATGCCAACTTTCAACATTTTCAGAGATCATTTGTAGTAATTTTAAATTTCATGGTCATTTAGCTCAAAAATATGAGTGAATGCCTCAAAAAGAACAAATGAAGTCAGAAAGGGTTGAAATTGCTGATGTGGCTTTGAATGGTACATTTTGAACACACAAAGAGTCTGGAGTTCAAATAAGTTCAAAAAAATGAAATCCCTTTGTAACAGATGAGTTTGCATCCGAAACCCTGATACTTCGAAAGAGATTATCCGTTTTGTACATGAAGTGCATCCAGTTTTTGCCATAACCCTTTCAAATTTCCAGCACATGCTATGCGGGTGAAATGATGATTCCATGCCAACTTTAACACTTTTCAGATATCATTTGTACTTCTTTTGAATTTCATGGTCATTTAGCTCAAAAATATAAGTGAATGCCCGAAAAAGACCAAATGAAGTCAGAAAGGGTTGAAAATTTGTGATCTGGCTTTGAATGATGCATTTTGAACACACAAAGAGTCTTGAGTTCAAATAAGTTCTAAATAATGAAATCCCTTTTGTAACAGATGAGTTTTCGTCCGAACCCTGATACTTGAAAGAGATTGTCCGTTTTGTACACAAAGTGCATCCAGTTTATGCCGTAACCCTCTCAACTTTTTAGCATATGCCATGTGGGTGAAATGATGATACCATGCGAACTTTCAAACCTTTTCGTAGATCATTTGTAGTGCTTTTCAATTTCATGGTCATTTAGCTCAAAAATATGAGTGAATGCCAGAAAAAGAACAAATGAAGTCAGAAAGGGTTGAAAATTGCTGATATGGCTTTGAATGATGCATTTTGAAGACACTAAGAGTCTGGAGTTCAAATAAGTTCAAAAAAAAATGAAATCCCTTTGTAAATAATGAGTTTGCGTCCAAAATCCTGATACATCGAAAGAGATTGTCCGTTTTATACACGAAGTGCATCCGATTTTGCCGTAACCCTCTCAACTTTTTAGCACATGCTATGTGGGTGAAATAATAACACCATGCCAAGTTTCAACCTTTTCGTAGATCATTTGTGTTGCTTTTTAATTTCATGGTCTTTTAGCTCAAAAATATGAGTGAATGCCTGAAAAAGAATAAATGAAGTCAGAATGGGTTGATAATTGCTGATGTGACTTTGATTGGTGCATTTCGAACACACAAAGATTCTGGAGTTCAAATAAATTCAAATAAAAATGAAATCCCTTTGTAATGTATGAGTTTGCGTCTGAAACCACGATACTTGAAAGAGATTGTTCATTTTGTACACGAAGTGCATCCAGTTTTGCCGTAACCCTTGCAAATTTCCAAGACGTGCTATGCGGGTGAAATGATGATTCCATGCCAACTTTCAACATTTTCAGAGATCATTTGTAGTAATTTTAAATTTCATGGTCATTTAGCTCAAAAATATGAGTGAATGCCTCAAAAGAACAAATGAAGTCGAAGGGTTGAAAATTGTTGATGTGGCTTTGAATGGTGCATTTTGAACACACAAAGAGTCTGGAGTTCAAATAAGTTCAAAATAATGAAATCCCTTTGTAATGAGATGAGTTTGCGTCCAAACCACGATACTTGAAAGAGATTGTCTGTTTTGTACACGAAGTGCATCCAGTTTTTGCCGTAACCCATTCAAATTTCCAGCACATGCTATGCGGGTGAAATGATGATTCCATGCCAACTTTCAACCTTTTCAGAGATCACTTGTAGTGCTTTTCAATTTCATGTTCATTTAGCTCAAAAATATGAGTGAATGCCTGAAAAAGAACAAATGAAGTCAGTAAGGGTTGAAAATTGCTGATTTGGCTTGGAATGGTACATTTTGAACACACAAAGAGTCTGGAGTTCAAATAAGTTCCAAATAATGAAATCCCTTTGTAACAGATGAGTTTGTGTCCGAAACCCTGATACTTCGAAAGAGATTGTCCGTTTTGTACACGAAGTGCATCCAGTTTTTGCCGTAACCCTTTCAAATTTCCAGCACATGCTATGCGGGTGAAATGATGATTCCATGCCAACTTTCAACCTTCTCGTAGATCATTTGGAGTGCTTTTCAATTTCATGGTCATTTAGCTCAAAAATATGAGTGAATACATGAAAAAGAACAAATGAAGTCAGAAAAGGTTGAAAATTGCTGATTGGCTTTGAATGGTCCATTTTGAACACACAAAGAGTCTGGAGTTCAAATAAGTTAAAGAAAATGAAATCCCTTTGTAACAGATGAGTTTTCGTCCAAAACCACAGTACTTGAAAGAGATTGTCCGTTTTGTACACGAAGTGCATCCAGTTTTGCCGTAACATTCTCAACTTTTTAGCACATGCTAGGTGGATGAAATGATGATTCCATGCCAACTTTCATCCTTTTCAGAGATCTTTTGTAGTGCTTTTCAATTTCATGGTCATTTAGCTCAAAAATATGAGTGAATGCCTGAAAAAAACAAATGAAGTCAGAAAGGGTTGAAAATTGCTGATGTGGCTTTGAATGGTGCATTTTGTACACACAAAGAGTCTGGAGTTCAAATAAGTTAAAAAACCGAAATCCCTTGGTAACAGATGAGTTTTTGTCAAAACCACGATATTTCGAAAGAGATTGTCTGCATTACATACCTAAGTGCATCCAGGTTTTGCCGTAACCCTCTCAATTTTCTAGCACATGCTAGGTGGGTGAAATGATGATACCATGCCAACTTTCAACCTTTTCATAGCTCATTTGTAGTGTGCTTTTCAATTTCATGGCCATTTAGCTCAAAGAATGAACTAATATAAAAAAGAATGAACTAGAAAACTTTTATGAAACTCTAATAGCAAAAATAATTACCTAAAATTTATGCAACTAAAATTATCAAAGTATTTTCAGCGATCATTTGTATTGCCTTTCAATTTCATGGTCATTTAGCTCAAAAATATGAGTGAATGCCTGAAAAAGAACAAATGAAGTCAGAAAGGGTTGAAAATTGCTGATGTGGCACTGAATGGTGCATTTTGAACACACAAAGAGTCTGGAGTTCAAATAATCTCAAAATAATGAAACCCCTTTGTAATGTATGAGTTTTCGTATGCGAAACCCTGATACTTTGAAAGAGATTGTCCGTTTTGTACACGAAGTGCATCCAGTTTTTGCCGTAATCCTCTCAACTTTTTAGCACATGCTATGTGGGTGAAATGATGATACCATGCCAAGTTTCAACCTTTTCTTAGATCATTTGTAGTGCTTTTTAATTTCATGCTCATTTAGCTCAAAAATATAAGTGAATGCCCGAAAAAGACCAAATGAAGTCAGAAAGGGTTGAAATTGCCGATGTGGCTTTGAATGGTGCATTTTGAACACACAAAGAGTCTGGAGTTCAAATAAGTTCAAAATAAAGAAATGCCTTTCTAACAGATGAGTTTTAAATCAAAACCACGATACTTTGAAAGAGATTATCAGTTTTGTACACGAAGTGCATCCAGTTTTTCCCGTAACCCTCTCAACTTTTTAGCACATGCTATGTGGGTGAAATGATGATACCATGCCAACTTTAACACTTTTCAGAGATCATTTGTACTGCTTTTCAATTTCATGGTCATTTAGCTCAAAAATATAAGTGAATGCCCGGAAAAGGCCAAATGAAGTCACAAAGGGTTGAAAATATGTGATCTGGCTTTGAATGGTGCATTTTGAAGACACAAAGAGTCTTGAGTTCAAATAAGTTCTAAATAATGAAATCCCTTTTGTAAGAGATGAGTTTTCGTCCGAACCCTGATACTTCGAAAGAGATTGTCCATTTTGTACACAAAGTGCATCCAGTTTTTGCCGTAACCCTCTCAACTTTTTAGCACATGCCATGTGGGTGAAATGATGATACCATGCTGAACTTTCAACCTTTTTCAGAGATCATTTGTAGTGCTTTTCAATTTCATGGTCATTTAGCTCAAAAATATGAGTGAATGCCTGAAAAGAACAAATGAAGTCAGAAATGGTTGAAAATTGCTGATGTGGCTTTGAATGGTGCATTTTGAACACACTAAGAGTCTGTAGTTCAAATAAGTTCAAAAAATGAAATCCCTCTGTAAATGATGAGTTTTCGTCCAAAACCCTGGTACTTCGAAAGAGATTGTCCGTTTTGTACACGAAGTGCATCCAGTTTTTGCCGTAACCCTCTAAACTTTTTAGCACATGCTATGTGGGTGAAATAATAACACCATGCCAACTTTCAACCTTTTCAGAGATCATTTGTGTTGCTTTTCAATTACATTGTATTTTAGCTCAAAAATATGAGTGAATGCCTGAAAAAGAATAAATGAAGTCAAAAAGGGTTGATAATGGCTGATGTGGCTCTGATTGGTGCATTTCGAACACACAAAGAGTCTGGAGTTCAAATAAATTCAAATAAAAATGAAATCCCTGTGTAACATATGAGTTTTTAAATGCGAAACCACGATACTTCAAAAGAGATTGTCCGCTTTGTACACGAAATGCATCCAGTTTTTGCCGTAACCCTTTCAAATTTCCAAAGACATGCTATGCGGGTGAAATGATGATTCCATGCCAACTTTCAACCTTTTCAGAGATCATTTGTAGTGCTTTTCAATTTCATGTTCATTTAGCTCAAAAATATGAGTGAATGCCTGAAAAATAACAAATGAAGTCAGTAAGGGTTGAAAATTGCTGATGTGGCTTGGAATGGTGCATTTTGAACACACAAAGAGTCTGGAGTTCAAATAAGTTCAAAATAATGAAATTCCTTTGTAACAGATGAGTTTGCGTCAAACCACGATACTTCGAAAGAGATTGTCCGTTTTGTACATGAAGTGGATCCAGTTTTTGCCGTAACCCTTTCAAATTTCCAGCACATGCTATGCGGGTGAAATGATGATTCCATGCCAACTTTAACACTTTTCATATATCATTTGTACTGCTTTTCAATTTCATGGTCATTTAGCTCAAAAATATAAGTGAATGCCCGAAAAAGACCAAATGAAGTCAGAAAGGGTTGAAAATTTGTGATCTGGCTTTGAATGGTGCATTTTGAACACACAAAGAGTCTTGAGTTCAAATAAGTTCTAAATAATGAAATCCCTTTTGTAATGAGATGAGTTTTCGTCCAGAACCCTGATACTTCGAAAGAGATTGTCCGTTTTGTACACAAAGTGCATCCAGTTTATGCCGTAACCCTCTCAACTTTTTAGCATATGCCATGTGGGTGAAATGATGATACCATGCGAACTTTCAACCTTTTTCAGAGATCATTTGTAGTGCTTTTCAATTTCATGGTCATTTAGCTCAAAAATATGAGTGAATGCCAGAAAAAGAACAAATGAAGTCAGAAAGGGTTGAAAATTGCTGATATGGCTTTGAATGGTGCATTTTGAACACACTAAGAGTCTGGAGTTCAAATAAGTTCAAAAAAATGAAATCCCTTTGTAAATGATGAGTTTGCGTCCAAAATCCACGATACTTGAAAAGAGATTGTCCGTTTTATACGAAGTGCATCCAGTTTTTGCCGTAACCCTCTCAACTTTTTAGCACATGCTATGTGGGTGAAATAATAACACCATGCCAACTTTCAACCTTTTCAGAGATCATTTGTGTTGCTTTTTAATTTCATGGTCTTTTAGCTCAAAAATATGAGTGAATGCCTGAAAAAGAATAAATGAAGTCAGAATGGGTTGATAATTGCTGATGTGACTTTGATTGGTGCATTTCGAACACACAAAGATTCTGGAGTTCAAATAAATTCAAATAAAAATGAAATCCCTTTGTAACAGATGAGTTTGCGTCTGAAACCCTGATACTTCGAAAGAGATTGTTCATTTTGTACACGAAGTGCATCCAGTTTTTGCCGTAACCCTTGCAAATTTCCAGCACGTGCTATGCGGGTGAAATTATGATTCCATGCCAACTTTCAACATTTTCAGAGATCATTTGTAGTAATTTTAAATTTCATGGTCTTTTAGCTCAAAAATATGAGTGAATGCCTCAAAAAGAACAAATGAAGTCAGTAAGGGTTGAAAATTGTTGATGTGGCTTTGAATGGTGCATTTTGAACACACAAAGAGTCTGGAGTTCAAATAAGTTCAAAATAATGAAATCCCTTTGTAACAGATGAGTTTGCGTCCAAAACCACGATACTTGAAAGAGATTGTCCGTTTTGTACACGAAGTGCATCCAGTTTTGCCGTAACCCTTTCAAATTTCCAGCACATGCTATGCGGGTGAAATGATGATTCCATGCCAACTTTCAACCTTTTCAGAGATCATTTGTAGTGCTTTTCAATTTCATGTTCATTTAGCTCAAAAATATGAGTGAATGCCTGAAAAATAACAAATGAAGTCGATGAAGGGTTGAAAATTGCTGATAATGGCTTGAATGGTGCATTTTGAACACACAAAGAGTCCGGAGTTCAAATAAGTTGAAAATAATGAAATCCCTTTGTAACAGATGAGTTTGCGTCAAACCCTGATACTTCGAAAGAGATTGTCCGTTTTGTACACGAAGTGCATCCAGTTTTTGCCGTAACCCTTTCAAATTTCCAGCACATGCTATGCGGGTGAAATGATGATTCCATGCCAACTTTCAACCTTCTCAGAGATCATTTGGAGTGCTTTTCAATTTCATGGTCATTTAGCTCAAAAATATGAGTGAATACATGAAAAAGAACAAATGAAGTCAGAAAAGGTTGAAAATTGCTGATTGGCTTTGAATGGTCCATTTTGAACACACAAAGAGTCCGGAGTTCAAATAAGTTAAAGAAAATGAAATCCCTTTGTAACAGATGAGTTTTCGTCCAAAACCACAGTACTTGAAAGAGATTGTCCGTTTTGTACACGAAGTGCATCCAGTTTTGCCGTAACATTCTCAACTTTTTAGCACATGCTAGGTGGATGAAATGATGATTCCATGCCAACTTTCATCCTTTTCGGAGATCTTTTGTAGTGCTTTTTCAATTTCATGGTCATTTAGCTCAAAAATATGAGTGAATGCCTGAAAAAAACAAATGAAGTCAAAAAGGGTTGAAAATTGCTGATGTGGCTTTGAATGGTGCATTTTGTACACACAAAGAGTCTGGAGTTCAAATAAGTTAAAAAATGAAATCCCTTGGTAACAGATGAGTTTTTGTCCGAAACCCTGATATTTCGAAAGAGATTGTCTGTTCTGTACACGAAGTGCATCCAGGTTTTGCCGTAACCCTCTCAATTTTCTAGCACATGCTAGGTGGGTGAAATGATGATACCATGCCAACTTTCAACCTTTTCATAGCTCATTTGTAGTGTGCTTTTCAATTTCATGGCCATTTAGCTCAAAGAATGAACTAATATAAAAAAGAATGAACTAGAAAACTTTTATGAAACTCTAATAGCAAAAATAATTACCTAAAATATATGCAACTAAAATTATCAAAGTATTTTCAGCGATCATTTGTATTGACTTTCAATTTCATGGTCATTTAGCTCAAAAATATGAGTGAATGCCCTGAAAAGAACAAATGAAGTCGAAAGGGTTGAAAATTGCTGATGTGGCACTGAATGGTGCATTTTGAACACACAAAGAGTCCGGAGTTCAAATAATCTCAAAATAATGAAACCCCTTTGTAATGTATGAGTTTTCGTGCGAAACCCTGATACTTTGAAAGAGATTGTCCGTTTTGTACACGAAGTGCATCCAGTTTTTGCCGTAATCCTCTCAACTTTTTAGCACATGCTATGTGGGTGAAATGATGATACCATGCCAAGTTTCAACCTTTTCTTAGATCATTTGTAGTGCTTTTTAATTTCATGCTCATTTAGCTCAAAAATATAAGTGAATGCCCGAAAAAGACCAAATGAAGTCAGAAAGGGTTGAAAATTGCTGATGTGGCTTTGAATGGTGCATTTTGAACACACAAAGAGTCTGGAGTTCAAATAAGTTCAAAATAAAGAAATGCCTTTCTAACAGATGAGTTTTCGTCCGAAACCCTGATACTTTGAAAGAGATTATCAGTTTTGTACACGAAGTGCATCCAGTTTTTCCCGTAACCCTTTTAGCACATGCTATGTGGGTGAAATGATGATACCATGCCAACTTTAACACTTTTCAGAGATCATTTGTACTGCTTTTCAATTTCATGGTCATTTAGCTCAAAAATATAAGTGAATGCCCGAAAAAGACCAAATGAAGTCACAAATGGTTGAAAATTTGTGATCTGGCTTTGAATGGTGCATTTTGAACACACAAAGAGTCTTGAGTTCAAATAAGTTCTAAATAATGAAATCCCTTTTGTAAGAGATGAGTTTTTGTCCGAACCCTGATACTTCGAAAGAGATTGTCCGTTTTGTACACAAAGTGCATCCAATTTTTGCCGTAACCCTCTCAACTTTTTAGCACATGCCATGTGGGTGAAATGATGATACCATGCGAACTTTCAACCTTTTTCAGAGATCATTTGTAGTGCTTTTCAATTTCATGGTCATTTAGCTCAAAAATTTGAGTGAATGCCAGAAAAAGAACAAATGAAGTCAGAAAGGGTTGAAAATTGCTGATGTGGCTTTGAATGGTGCATTTTGAACACACTAAGAGTCTGGAGTTCAAATAAGTTCAAAAAAAATGAAATCCCTTTGTAAATAATGAGTTTGTGTCCAAAACCCTGATACTTCGAAAGAGATTGTCCGTTTCACACACGAAGTAAATCCAGTTTTACACACGAAGTAAATCCCGTAACCCTCTCAACTTTTTAGCACATGCTATGTGGGTGAAATAATAACACCATGCCAACTTTCAACCTTTTCAGAGATCATTTGTGTTGCTTTTCAATTACATTGTATTTTAGCTCAAAAATATGAGTGAATGCCTGAAAAAGAATAAATGAAGTCAAAAAGGGTTGATAATTGCTGATGTGGCTCTGATTGGTGCATTTCGAACACACAAAGAGTCTGGAGTTCAAATAAATTCAAATAAAAATGAAATCCCTTTGTAACAGATGAGTTTTCGTCTGAATCCCTGATACTTCAAAAGAGATTGTCCGTTTTGTACACGAAATGCATCCAGTTTTTGCCGTAACCCTTTCAAATTTCCAGCACATGCTATGCGGGTGAAATGATGATTCCATGCCAACTTTCAACCTTTTCAGAGATCATTTGTAGTGTTTTTCAATTTCATGTTCATTTACCTCAAAAATATGAGTGAATGCCTGAAAAAGAACAAATGAAGTCAGTAAGGGTTGAAAATTGCTGATGTGGCTTGGAATGGTGCATTTTGAACACACAAAGAGTCTGGAGTTCAAATAAGTTCAAAATTATGAAATCCCTTTGTAATAGATGAGTTTGCGTCCGAAACCCTGATACTTCGAAAGAGATTGTCCGTTTGTACATGAAGTGGATCCAGTTTTTGCCGTTACCCTTTCAAATTTCCAGTACATGCTATGCGGGTGAAATGATGATTCCATGCCAACTTTAACACTTTTCAGATATCATTTGTACTGCTTTTCAATTTCATGGTCATTTAGCTCAAAAATATAAGTGAATGCCCGAAAAAGACCAAATGAAGTCAGAAAGGGTTGAAAATTTGTGATCTGGCTTTGAATGGTGCATTTTGAACACACAAAGAGTCTTGAGTTCAAATAAGTTCTAAATAATGAAATCCCTTTTGTAACAGATGAGTTTTCGTCCGAACCCTGATACTTCGAAAGAGATTGTCCGTTTTGTACACAAAGTGCATCCAGTTTATGCCGTAACCCTCTCAACTTTTTAGCATATGCCATGTGGGTGAAATGATGATACCATGCGAACTTTCAAACCTTTTTCAGAGATCATTTGTAGTGCTTTTCAATTTCATGGTCATTTAGCTCAAAAATATGAGTGAATGCCAGAAAAAGAACAAATGAAGTCAGAAAGGGTTGAAAATTGCTGATATGGCTTTGAATGGTGCATTTTGAACACACTAAGAGTCTGGAGTTCAAATAAGTTCAAAAAAATGAAATCCCTTTGTAAATGATGAGTTTGCGTCCAAAATCCTGATACTTCGAAAGAGATTGTCCGTTTTATACACGAAGTGCATCCAGTTTTTGCCATAACCCTCTCAACTTTTTAGCACATGCTACGTGGGTGAAATAATAACACCATGCCAACTTTCAACCTTTTCAGAGATCATTTGTGTTGCTTTTTAATTTCATGGTCTTTTAGCTCAAAAATATGAGTGAATGCCTGAAAAAGAATAAATGAAGTCAGAATGGGTTGATAATTGCTGATGTGACTTTGATTGGTGCATTTCGAACACACAAAGATTCTGGAGTTCAAATAAATTCAAATAAAAATGAAATCCCTTTGTAACAGATGAGTTTGCGTCTGAAACCCTTATACTTCGAAAGAGATTGTTCATTTTTTACACGAAGTGCATCCAGTTTTTCCCGTAACCCTTGCAAATTTCCAGCACGTGCTATGCGGGTGAAATGATGATTCCATGCCAACTTTCAACATTTTCAGAGATCATTTGTAGTAATTTTAAATTTCATGGTCATTTAGCTCAAAAATATGAGTGAATGCCTCAAAAAGAACAAATGAAGTCAGTAAGGGTTGAAAATTGTTGATGTGGCTTTGAATGGTGCATTTTGAACACACAAAGAGTCTGGAGTTCAAATAAGTTCAAAATAATGAAATCCCTTTGTAACAGATGAGTTTGCGTCCGAAACCCTGATACTTCGAAAGAGATTGTCCGTTTTGTACACGAAGTGCATCCAGGTTTTGCCGTAACCCATTCAAATTTCCAGCACATGCTATGCGGGTGAGATGATGATTCCATGCCAACTTTCAACCTTTTCAGAGATCATTTGTAGTGCTTTTCAATTTCATGTTCATTTAGCTCAAAAATATGAGTGAATGCCTGAAAAAGAACAAATGAAGTCAGTAAGGGTTGAAAATTGCTGATGTGGCTTGGAATGGTGCATTTTGAACACACAAAGAGTCCGGAGTTCAAATAAGTTCAAAATAATGAAATCCCTTTGTAATGTATGAGTTTGCGTCCAAACCACGATACTTGAAGAGATTGTCCGCTTTGTACATGAAGTGCATCCAGCTTTTGCCGTAACGTTCTCAACTTTTTATCACATGCTAGGTGGATGAAATGATGATTCCATGCCAACTTTCATCATTTTCAGAGATCATTTGTAGTGCTTTTCAATTTCATGGTCATTTAGCTCAAAAATATGAGTGAATGCCTGAAAAGAACAAATGAAGTCAGAAATGGTTTAAAATTGCTGATGTGGCTTTGAATGGTGCGTTTTGTACACACAAAGAGTCTGGAGTTCAAATAAGTTAAAAAAAATGTAATCCCTTGGTAACAGATGAGTTTTTGTCCGAAACCCTGATATTCCGAAAGAGATTGTCTGTTTTGTACACGAAGTGCATCCAGTTTTTGCCGTAACCCTCTCAACTTTCTAGCACATGCTAGGTGGGTGAAATGATGATACCATGCCAACTTTCAACCTTTTCATAGCTCATTTGTAGTGTGATTTTCAATTTCATGGTCATTTAGCTCAAAGAATGAACTAATATAAAAAAGAATGAACCAGAAAACTTTTTGTCGGGGAGGCTGATCGTACCGACGAACACCTATGGGGCCGGCGGACCAGGCCCCTTTGTGGTTCGGAGGGGGGCGGAGATTGCACGAAGAGCGGATCGAGGCGAGGCACACGAGCAGTTTACCCAGCTTCGGAGCTCTCCGGAGAGATAAAACTCCTACTGCTGCTTGTTTGATGTATTCTGTTCTTGCTAGGGAGCGATGAGCTACAAAACCTAAGCGTGAGCGTGTCTGGTCTCTAGTGAGTCGAATGAACCGAATCGAACCTCCCCTACGTTGCGCATGGGCCTCCTTTTATATGTTCAAGGGGTCTCCGGCTGTGGCAACACAGCGAGGGTACAAATGTAAAACAGGAGTTGGTACACCTACCGAGCGAGTGTCTGCAGGCAAAATACCTAACTCGACGGCAAGGGACAAAAGCAATAAATGCCCGTCGATGTCGCCCAAACAAAGGCAAACAGAGACCGTCAGTGCGCCTCCGCTTCGCCATGATGGCAAGCTTGTCGGCGCCGCTTATCGCTGCTCTCCGCTGGCTGCATAGCCTCTCGACACGCCGCACGGAACAGTCCCATGGCGACATCGTCATTTGGATGAGCTGGAGCGAGATGGAGAGGTTGCTTGCCGCGGCAAGCGCCTTGCCGCGGCCGAATCCTTGTCGCGTCCGGAGGCTTGTCGCGCTCCGAGCCTTCCTGGCAAGCTCCTCTTGCCGGGGCCATGTCTTCTTAATCAAATACTTTGTTCTTGAATGGCTCCAAAGGAACCACGGAGGATCTTGGCGGTGACGAGGCAAACCCTGCCATGAGGTGCTACAATCGTCTGCGGCACGAGTACGGGATACTAGGGTACCCCTACTCTAGTACCCGACAGAGCCCCGGGCCCGGGCCGTACAGTGCAGAGCGCTGTCGGGCCAGGCCCAAAAGCAGTCTGCGGGCACACGCGGCCTCGACCACGCGTCGCATTCGCCCCGGACCCACCACGATCCCCACTAACGGCACGCACGGACGTGGCGCGTCTGCGAAGATCGTGGGCGTGGTCGTGGGGGTTTCTTTATTAGGGAAAGCGGGCGTCCGCCTCCCCTATTTATAAGCGGAGGAAACAGGGGTAGGCCGTCCACTCTGCCAACGCTGTCTTGTCAAGAAAACCACAGCCGCTCCCCTCTTCTTCTCCGGTCTTGAAGAGAGCAGCGCCCCCTTTCGCCACAAGCGCTCACCGCCGTCGGCCTCCTCCGCCGCCCTCGCCATGGCTCCGAAAGCCGACAAGGAGAAGGGCGTCAAGTCGGCCGAAGCGCAGCGGCTCGCGGCGCTGCGCAAGGAGCGGGCCATCTCCCCCCCCCCCAGCTCGGCGCAAGGGAGCTGCAGGGCGTCTTCTACCTCTTTTGGTCGACGGAGATGCGTGCGCATCCGCGCACGATGGTACTCCCCGCCTCCGCCTCCGATTTGGCCCAACTGGGTACCCCTTTTTCGCCCTTTTCTTCTATTGCGGGCTTTGCCCGCCCTTTTCCGAGTTCTTTTGCGACATCATGAACACATTTGGCCTCCGCCTCCTTGATTTCACCCCCAACGCCGTCTTGACCATGGCAGTTTTCGCGCATCTTTGCGAAAACTTTGTCGGAGTCCACCCAAATGTGGCACTCTTCCGCCACTTCTTCGTGCCCCGCATTGAGAGAGGAGAGCCGCTTGCCGGAGGGATAGCTTGGGTCTCTAGGATCGGCAAGAAAGAAGCGTATCTGGAAGGGGAGTTCTGCAACAAGTGGGAGGAGTGGAGAGCCAATTGGTGTTGGGTCGTAGAGGAGAACCCACAGCCCTTCACTGCCGTGCGCCAAACCCCAATAGTGCGCGGCAGAGATTGGAGTAACTTGGCACCGGAGGATGCGAAGTTGAAGATAGCTGTGACCCGGATTTTGCGCCTCAGGCTTGCCGGGTTAACCGTAGGCGCAGTTGGCGCAGATTTCCTCTGCCGCCGCATCGCTCCCTTGCAGGAGAGGAGGAGGCCTGCTTGGGAGTTCCAAAACGCGCGAGACATTATGAGGTTGCGCCGGCCTGAATCGAACTTCACCGTCTTGGAGTTGGATGCGATGCTGCTCGAGCTGTTCAAGAACGACCCCGATCACCCTACGTGGTTTAGGTTGCCGAGGGGGGTCGTCCCATTGTGCAACACCTCGGCGCTTGACCGCATCCGCGCCATGATGCCGCCAGCGACTCCCATGGGATCGTCCCAACTGGCAGGAGCCCCCGACGAGGTCGTGCAGCAGTTCTTCGATGACTTGGAAGAAGTGCCGATCCGCTCGACGAGCAGAAGGCTCACCCGCGACACCACCGACGAGGAGATGGCGCGGATTGCCACCGTGGAGGAGGCGGCAGAGCCGCCGCCGCTGGAGCCTTCGGGTATACCGTGGAGGAGGCGGACGCTAAGGCGGCAAGCCTTGCCGAAGCGAGGGAGATCGCCGGCGAGGACGAGCTTGTCGAGCCCGAGGCGGGTCGAGTGGACCCGCCGAGGGCGCTTTCTTCTCCACCACCCAATGACTTGTCGCAGCGGAGCCCCCGGCTCTGCCAAGAGGCGCGCTTCCACAAGGCCGAGACGAAGTCGGGCGGCAGATCGCCCACATCAGAAGCGCCAAGACGAAGCGCGCTCAAGTAAGCGATGTTGCAGCGGGAGCGCCACACTACTGCGACAAGCTGGATCTTCTCAGGCCACCGCCGACGCCTCCGCTTAAGCGGCCAAGAGAGCCCACTCCCGCCTCGTCGCCGCACGGAGGCGAGCCGAGTTTGACTTCTCCGCGCTCAGCTCGAGGAGGAAGGCGAAGAGTAAGCTCTTGAGATTGTGCTTGTATTTCTTCAATTTTATTGCTTCATCTTGAATCTGATTTGCTTGCTCTGGACTCTTTCCTTTTCGTGACGCCGGCCCAGAGAGCGTCGAAGAGGGCCAAGATCCCGACGGTCGTCGTTGAGGATGATTCTCCCGTGGCAACAGGGGGACGCGTCTGAGACTCCCTTGCCGGACCAGCAACCCTTCCTCGAGCAGCCCCAGACAGCCCCCAGAGTAAGTGTGCAGTTTTCTCCTTACTATTAGGTGTGCAGGGTGCCCCTTCTTCGTTGATACCTGATTGTGTGCTTGTGTAGGAGCAGAGCAGCCTCATCAGGAGGGCTCGGAAGCCGCCCCCGAGATCCTGTCTGCTGCCACTACGCCGCCAAGGGAGGATTCTCTGGCAAGGGAGCGCCCTCCGACAAGGGAGGCCACTCCGGCAAGGGAGGCTACCCCGGCAAGGGGCACGCCAAAGGACCCTCCAAAGGATCGAGGCCATGGCTGCAGGTCCTGCTGCGGTGTAATTTCCTTACACGAAAATCTCCCTTGGGCTTGCTTTCTTTTGTTTCTCTTTTTGAACATTTGCTTGACTGCTCTTTACTCGTCTGACGCAGAGCCGATGGAGGTCGAGGCCGCCGGCGAGGAGGGAGCGCGCGGCAACACCGACGAGGCCGCCGTCGAGGAAGAAGAGGCCGTTGCTATGGAAGAAGAGGCCGTCGCCGACGAGCCTGTTGGCGAGAAGGCCATCGAGGCTGCCGACGCAGAAGCTGGCGAGGGGTCGGGCGATCGCACTGACGGCCCTGAGGCCGCAGGAGCGCCAGGCGCTACACCGACAGCCGACTCCCCCGCCGCTGCCCAGGCGAGGGTGTCAGGCTCCGAGGAGCCCCAGCCCGGCGCCTACCTGAAGGCCGGCGAGGGTGTCTTCATCAAGCTCCCCTGGGAAGCGAGCTCCAGGGCGCCGGTCGAGGGAGAGACCTTCGACGGCGAGCTACTCGCCTCCATTGGCTGACGCCAGTGGACGCGCCAAGCAGCAGCAGCAGCGAGTCTGAGGAGGAGCAGCTGCTGAAGAAGCTGTTGTCGCTCTACCGCGCCCAGCAAGCCAAGTTGGAGACCCGGGAAGCACTTGTCGCGAGGGCAGGAGCGGACATGGAGAAACGCGCAGAGGAGCTCCGGAGCGCCAATCAAGAAGCTCTCCGCGACGTAGCGAGCGCTGGGCAACTTGCAGAAGAGCGCACGGCCTTTATCCTTGAGAAGGCCGCGGCTGCGGAGGAGCAGCGGCTGGCTGCCGAGAAGCTCTCCGCGCAGGAAAGCGAGCTGGCGTAGCGGAAGGTCAACCTGGACAGCCACGAAGAAGACCTTGCCGCGCGCGAGGAGTCACTTGGCGGGCGCCAGAAGCGGGCGATGCTGCCGCAACCGCCGAGGCCGCCAAGGAAGAGCTGAAGGCGAAGGTGGCACAGCCGAGGCCAGCCTCAAGAAGAGCGGCGAAGAGCTTGCAGCGCTCAAGCGTGAACGCGAGAAGGACGCCTACACTCTTGGCGAGCTGCAGAGTCGTCTCACCGATAGGGGCAAGGAGCTCGGCGCCGCCAAGGATTCCAAGGCGGATCTTGAGCTGGGCCGACCACTCTGACGCAGACGTTGGACGGCGCCAGAGAGCGGGAGGTGGGCTTGTTGGAGGCGATCAAGGCCAAGGAGGAGCTGCTAGCGAATGCTGCTTCCACCCAGAGCACCTTGAGGGAGATCGTGGAGCACTGGACTGAAGGTCTTGTGGACACCGCCGCCGACATCCACAACGAGCTGATGGAGCTGGGGATGGCGGACCTTGCATACTCCTCCAACGAGCATCTCCAACCCAGCACCAAACTCAGTTTATTCTTCAAAGGCGTGGTGACGAGTCTCCAGCGACTCCGGGAAGAGGTCCCAAAGCAGCTGGCCGAGGAATCACGCCAGATCTGTGCAGGAGCCCTCGAGAAGGTGTTGATAAAGGTGGCCTTCCGCAATCCGGGCCTCAACCTTAACGGCGTCCTCAGATCCTTGCCGCTCGATGCCAACGTGGAGGAGCTCAAAGCCCTTGTCGCACCCATTGTGGACAAGGTGAACAAGATCAAGCGGATTGATGGAGACCGCGTAGACTAGGCCGCCAATTTTATCTTTCCCTTGTCGCTGCTGATCATGTTTAGAACACCTTGTTAGATCAGCGACAAGTTATTTTGTAATATACTCTATCTTAGGCGATAAATGCAACGTTATTTCCTCTACTTGATCCCTTCCTTTGTACGTTTTACGCCTTACGCGTTTGGGGACTTGTCGGTGCGGGCACTTTTGCCTTGGCGCCGAGTCTTGAACGTCGACCTTCTTGGCGGTGCCGCCTCCGACAAACAACCTTGTCGCGACTAGCCGCAGCTCACTTAAGTTGTTGAGCGGACTCGAAACAAAGTAAAGGGCGCCGACTAACTGCGAGTTGGTTCCTCTGCGCACAGGTTTTCCATACAAAGTACTATCGTTCAAGGAAGATAACTTAAAAATTTAAAATTGATTGCTCAAACTTTGGCAACTTAGCTTTTACATCTCTTGCTTCCCGATGAGGCAAAACTTCCTCGAGCGGTGCCTGGTCCATAGAATTATCATCCTCTCCTTCCCCCCTGGTTAACTTGTGCGCGAGGGAGCCTTCCTTTCTTTGAGAAAAGAGATAGAAGAGGAAATAAAGTTATGGAGCCTAGCGGCTCGATTTTGCCTACCGGGTGTGGTTTCTGCACAAAGTGTTAGCCAACACATGCAATAAAATGATGAAAGCATGAATTTGACAAGTTGTGCGTAACACATGAGCTTTACTGATGCACGGGGTCTGCGCCCGTCTTTGTACAAAGGATTACATGCAACAGTGGCAAGACTTGTACAAAAGGTGGTTGCCGGAACGGGTTCCGGCAACCGCGCCCTATGGGTAAAACTTACGAAGATGCTCAATGTTCCAGGAGTTGCTCACCGGGATGCCATCTTCGGTCTCAAGGCGGACAGCGCCAGGCCTAGTGACTCGTTTCACCCGATAAGGGCCTTCCCACTTCGGCGTCAACTTGTTTGAATTCTTGGCGGATTGAATGCGCCGAAGAACAAGGTCGCCTTCCTCGAGACTTCTGGCACTAACTCTGCGGCTATGGTAGCGATGCAAAGCTTGCTGGTAGCGAGCAGCTCGCACAGCGGCCTGAAGACGATCCTCCTCAAGGAGCAGCGCGTCATCTTGTCGCAGCTGCTCTTGCTCAAGCTCATCATAAGCGAGCACTCGAGGCGATCCATTATCTGAGTTACGTAGGAGAACTGCCTCTGCTCCATAGACTAGAGCAAAAGGTGTCCGGCGGTGGCTCGATTTGGCGTCGTCTGATCGACCAAAGAACCACCGGCTCCTCGATCCAGTTCCTTCCGCACTTGTGCAGCCTGTCGAAAGTTCTGGTCTTGAGCCCGCGCAGCACTTCAGCATTGCCCTCTCGCTTGACCGTTGCTTCTCGGTGAGCAACGGAAGCAAAGGAACCTTGGCGCCAAGATCTTGGACGTCTTGCATGAAGGTGCGACTCGTAAATTGTGTGCCGTTGTCGGTGATGATCCTGTTAGGGATTCGAAGCGGCAAACAATCGACTGAAGAACTTGATCACGGCTTGTTGCTGTCACCTTCCTCACTGCTTCCACTTCCGGCCACTTTGTGAACTTGTCGATGGCGGCGTACAAGTACTCAAAGCCCTCGACAACTTCGGGGAAGGGCCGAGGATGTCGAGCCCCGGACCGAAAATGGCCGGGATAAAGGGATCGTCTGGAGAGCTTGAGCTGGCTGGTGTATCTGTTTGGAATGGAACTGCACGCTTCACACTTGGTTACTTGTGCGGTTGCATCACGGAGGCTGTCGGCGGAAGAAACCTTGCAAGAAAGCTTTGCCGGCAAGTGCTCTTGCGCCAATGTGGTGACCACATATGCCTCCGTGTATCTCTCGCCAACAGCTTCGGCCCATCTTCCACAGGAATACACTTCAATTTCACACCGTTGAGTCTTCTTCTGTACAGTGTGCTGTCGACAAACTGGTACATACTTGACTGCCGGGCTACTCTTTCCGCTTCTTCTTGCTCTTCGGGAAGTTCTCCTGTCTGAAGGAAATGGACAATCTGCTGCGCCCATGCTGGAGCTTGTGGCTCGACAACAAGGACCAAAGGCACATCTGCTGCTGCGGGAACATCAGCTTCCACGGCAAGAACCTGCGGCCCTGCCGGAGCTTGATGTTCCCCGGCAAGCTTGCCGGAGCAAGACTTGTCGGGAGCGTCTGCTTCAACGAAACAAACCATGGGGCTTGTCGGAGCAGACTGCCCCTCAGCACTGTTGGAGTTGATCTTGGGGACCTTCGCAACGACGGCTTCAGGAAGCTCTGTCGAAAAGTAGTCACCAGAGATCAACTTCCTCTTCTTGCTTTGTCCAGTTGATGGTGTTACGGTTATCGAGTCAGCTTGAGCACGAAAATCCCTGGTTCCATTGTGCAACTTAAGTCTGGCGCACTTTGACAAAGTCGGCAATATCATTATGAGCTCTTGGAACATGTTCCATTTGCAGGCCGTCAAAGTGCTCTTCTAGCTTCCTCACTTCATCAACGTGAGGCTTCCATCAACGGACTCGTAATCTTTGTTCACTTGGCGGACGACAAGCTGCGAGTCACCCCGACAATAAGCTTTTGATCCCAAGGTCCGGTCACGATCTGAGACCGGCAAGCAAACCTTCATACTCTGCGGTATTGTTTGTTGCTTGCTCCTTGGGAAAGTGCATCTGGACTACGTACTTGAGGTGCTCTCCGGTGGGTGCGATAAGCGACGCCGGCACCGGCGCCTTTGCAGCGAGAAGGCACCATCAAAGTACATCAGCCACTCTTTGCTTGCTTCCTTGACGGGAATGCTCGTTTCCTAATCTCTTCATCCGTGTTGGCGTCCATTCTGCTATGAATTCTGCCAACGCCTCGCTGGATAGTTGATGTGCTTTCAAACTTGAGACCAAAGCTTGATGCGGTTCAATGCCCACTCGACAATCCTGCCCGTTGCTTCTGGATTCTGCAGTATCCTCTTCAGCGGAAAGCGAGTGACAACTGTGATCTCATGTGCTTGGAAGTAATGGCGCAGCTTTCTCGAGGCCATAAGGAGGCTGAAAAGCAATTTCTGCACACTAGAGTACCTCGACCTAGCCCCCTGCAGGAGGGAACTGACAAAGTAGACTGGGCGCTGCACCATCCTTTTCTGCATCTGGTCATGTGTCTGCGCGGATTCGTCCTTGTCGGGACCAGAGCTTGTCGTGAAGCCCCACCTTGTCGCTGGATGTGCTTGCCGTGGTTCTTTGGCTCGTCATCCGCCTCCCTCTCCGCTACTAACGCAGCACTAACCACTTGATTAGTTGCTGCTATATATAGCAGCAACTTCTCTTGTGGCTTAGGTGCGACAAGTGTTGGAGTGGAGGACAGGTATCTCTTCAAGTCCTGCAGCGCAGCCTCCGCTTCGAGAGTCCATTTCATTGGACCTGCCTTTTCGTAATCTTGAAAAATGGCGAGGCCGCTCAACAGACCTAGAAATAAACCTGCCGAGAGCAGCTACGCAACCGGCAAGTCTTCGTACATCCTTGACGCGCTTTGGTGCTTCAATCTGCTCAATGGCCTTGATCTTGTCGGGATTAGCTTCAATCCCTCGTTGAGACCACGAAGAATCCGAGAAGCTTGCGGAAGGGACTCCAAACACGCACTTCTCGGGGTTGAGCTTGAGGTTGATCTTGCGCAGATTTGCAAAGGTCTCGTCCAAATCTTGAACCAGAGTTGCTTTGTCCTTGCTTTTGACCACTATGTCATCCATGTAGGCTTCTACATTTCTGTGCATTTGCGGCTCAAAAGCGTCATGGACTAAACTTGCAAATGTTGAACCATCATTCTTCAAACCGAAAGGCATCCGTATGAAACAGTATGTGCCACATGGTGTAATGAATGCGGTCTTCTCCTCATCTTCTTCAGCCATGAAGATCTGATGGTATCCTGAGTATGCATCAAGATACGAAAGCAAATCACATCCAGCCGTGGAGTCAACAATCTGGTCAATGCGCGGCAAGGGAAATGGATCTTTGGGACAAGCTTTATTAACATCCGTGAAGTCAATACAAAGTCTCCATTTTCCATTTGCTTTGCGCACGACTACAGGATTGGCCAACCACGTAGGATGGAGCACTCCTATGACAAGGCCTGCTGCTTCGAGTTTCTTGATCTCTTCGGCTATGAATTCTTGGCGCTCCACTGCTTGCTTCCTGACTTTTTGCTTGACGAGCCGCGCATGAGGACAAACGGCCAGGCGGTGCTCAATCACTTTCCTGGGAACACCGGGGATGTCAGACGGTTGCCATGCAAACACGTCGACATTCGCCATGAAAAACAACGAGCGCGCCTTCCTATTTAGGGTCGAGAGAGGCACCGATGGTAAAGGTACCACCAGTGCCGTCCTCCTGGGGCGCCTTCTTGGTCTTTAGGCGGAGCTACCATCTTCTTGCACTTGCCGGTGGAGCTCGATGGTGCGTCCTCGGCAGTGGCGCAGCACTCGAAGAGGTGCGCTTGCGGAGTGAGCATCGAGCCCTTGCCGGACTTGGAGTTTGTCTTCTTCCCTCGGGAGCTTGATGACAAGTGTTTGTGATCTGTCGCAGCTGCTGCATCCGGTAGATCTTGTCGGCCACGTATAAGGGCATCCTTCTTGTCGCCATGGGCGGAGATGGCGCTTATCGGGCTTGGCATCTTGAGTAAGTTGTAGGCGTAGTGAGAGGCTGCCATGAACTTGGCGAGTCTTTGGGCGGCCAAGTATCCCATTGTAAGGCAATGGGAAATCGGCAACGTCGAATGTGACCCTCTCAGTCCTAAAGTTCAGCTGGCTGCCAAATGTTACCGGCAGCGTAATCTTCCCCTTGACTTGCTCCTTCCGGATTGATTCCTTGGAAGGTGCCGGTCTCTTCGAGCTCATTCGCTGTCGAGGATTTGAAGCTTACGGAGCACCGCGAGGAGATCAGATTCAAGCCGCCCCGCCGTCAACTAGCATTTTGGTGACCTTGAGGTTGCGGATGGTTGGTGAGACCAACATCGGCAAGCACCCGACCGCGATTATGCGATTAGGGTGGTCCTCAATATAAAAATGATAGGCGTCTTTGGACCACTTCGCAGGCTTGCGTGACTCTACGGATGGTTCCGCTGCATTGACTTCCCGCATCCATTGCTTGAGCTGGCGGTGTGAGGTATGCGAGGAAGCACCTCCGTCAACGCAGAGGACCTCTGTGGCTTCTGAAACTCCTGCTCATCGGGCGTCGTCGTCTTCCATATCTTCGTCGTCGTCATCATCTTCATCCTTATCGCGGCGGGGAGGTCTGTCTCCTTGCCGCTGCTTGGCCTTGCCGCGGCGTCCTCCCGGCCGGGGCGTTTCTTGCTTGCTTCCCAGCACCTTCACAGGCTTTCTCTTTGTCGCGCCCGCTCGTACTCAGCCCTCTGCTGTTCGACAAGCTGCTCGACCTTCTTGCAGCTCTGGAGGTCGTGGCCCTTGGTGCGGTGGATCTTGCGATCTTGCTTGCCGGAGCCGTCCTGCTTGTCGGCGGCCGCCACCGACTGGTGGTTGGCCTCAGCGGCAACCTCCTTGACGGAGCCACCAGCCTTGGCGTTCTTGTCGCCACCTCCGTTGCCGGACTGCTCAACAGCTAGCACTGCTCTACCTTTCTTCTTCCTGTTGCCTCGCCGCCGGCTCTTCTTTGCCAGGGCGGTCTCCTCACTGTCAGATCCCGCTTCCGCATTCTCTCCTGGGAGTCTCCTCCCTTCCTCAGCGCGTGCACACTTGTCGGCCAAGGCGTACAGCTCAGCGTCCTTGACTTTGCACATCGCCATCTCCTCCCTCATCCTGCGGTTCCGCACATTACGATGAAACGCGCTGATCACCATGGCGGGGTGGACATCTGGGATGTTGTAGTGCACGGCGAATCTCTGAATGAACTTGCGCGAGGACTCTCCTTCCTTCTGGGTGAGTAAATGAAGGTCACTCTCTTGGCCATGAGGTTTGTGGCCACTGTGAAGGCGCCAACAAACCGATGGCAGATCTGCCAAGAGGATATGGAGCTGTCCGGCAAGTGCATGAGCCAAGATCTGGCGTTGGGCTTGAGCACGGCGGGAAGTAGTTGGCGAGGATCTTGTCGTCCCGTCCCCGCAGCCTGCACCGCGATGGTGTAGATGCGAGGAACTCCGACGGATGCGTCCTGCCATCATACTTCTCCGCACGTCTGGTTTGAAGTTTTTACGGCTGGGCCCCTTTGGACTTGCCGCAGCTCACGAGTGAACGCAGGGCAACCTACCGCGTACGGCAAGTCGCCTGGCTCCTCCGGCGCGCGCATGTCAACAGAAGGCCCAGCGCGCTTGTCGGATTGACGTCGCGCTTCTCTCCGGCGCTCGATGCGAGTTCGAGCGTCCTCTTGTTGTCGCTCGTGAAGAACTTGGCGCTGATCGCGGCGAGCTCGCGGATCCGACGACGCAGTGGAGTCGTTGTCGAGGTGGATCCGGTGAGTCGGCGATCTTGGCCTTCGTGGCGGAGAGTGCACGGTGGTTGCACCTCCGACAGTCTCGTCGCCACCGGCTCGTGCCTTGTCGTCTTGCCGCGGCAACGATGGCGTTGGTTGCCGCGGGGCGTCGCCGTTGGCAAAGCCGATGAGGCTCTGAATAGTGGCCCTCCACTCGTCGACCTTCTCGGCCGTTGGAGGGTAGTCGAGGAGCAGCTGAGCTCTCGCCAGAGCTTCTGCTGGAGTAGTGGGTGGCATTGGCGAACGGTGCGAGGAGTGGGATATGCTCGGACTTCTAACTACGTTAGAAGGAGCAGCACCCCGTCCGGGCGATCGTATCTCACTCGTGCCAGCATGTTGGCGCGCATGCTGGTCTTGAGGGTCTCGATCCAATGAACATATGGCATTGTGAACGCCATGACGCTGTTGGTCCCGCGTCTCCTGAGATGGGCGCGGGGGATGCTGTGACGCCGAGGTTTGCGGGCCTTGTCCTTGGACTTGGCAATGTCGCGAACACCTTCGTCGGCGCCCGTTCCTCCGCCCGGCGTCTGCCCCACCACCCGTTTGTTGCGGTGAGGGTGGAGTACAGCCAGACGGCTCTGCTGCCGCCGAAGCCTTCTTCTTCGGTGGCATGTTGGGGAAGATGTTGAGCGCTGCTCGTGTGAGCGTCGGATCAGATTCACACGGCCTCGACGCCCCTACAGCGCGCCAAAGATGTCGGGGAGGCTGATCGTACCCACGAACACCTATGGGGCGGCGGACCAGGCCCCTTGTGGTTCGGAGGGCGGAGATCGCACGAAGAGCGGATCGAGGCGAGGCACACGCGCAGTTTACCCAGCGGAGCTCTCCGGAGAGATAAAACTCCTACTGCTGCTTGTTTGATGTATTCTGTTCTTGCTAGGGAGCGATGCGAGCTACAAAACCTAGCGTGAGCGTATCTGGTCTCTAGTGAGTCGAATGAACCGAAATCGAACCTCCCCTACGTTGCGCATGGGCCTCCTTTTATATGTTCAAGGGGTCTCCGACAGGTGGCAACACAGGCGAGGGTACAAATGTAAAAACAGGAGTTGGTACACCTACCGAGCGATTATGCGATGCAAAATACCTAACTCGGCGGCAAGGGACAAAAGCAATAAATGCCCGTCGATGTCGCCCAAACAATTACAGAGACCGTCAGTGCGCCTCCGCTTCGCCACGATGGCAAGCTTGTCGGCGCCGCTTATCGCTGCTCTCCGCTGGCTGCACAGCCTCTCGACAGCGATGCAAGCGGTCCCATGGCGACACGTCATTTGGATGAGCAGGAGCGGAGATGGCGAGAGGTTGCTTGCCGCGGCAAGCGCCTTGCCGCGGCCGAATCCTTGTCGCGTCCGGAGGCTTGTCGCGCTCCGAGCCTTCCCGGCAAGCTCCTCTTGCCGGGGCCTTGTCTTCTTAATCAAAAAATTTATTCTTGAATGGCTCCAAAGGAACCACGGAGGATCTTGGCGGTGACGAGGCAAACCCTGCCGCGGGGTGCTACAACTGTCCGTGCACGAGTACGGGATACTAGGGTACCCCTACTCTAGTACCCCGACACTTTTATGAAACTCTAATAGCAAAAATAATTAACTAAAATTTATGCAACTAAAATTATCAAAGTATTTTCAGAGATCATTTGTATTGCATTTCAATTTCATGGTCATTTAGCTCAAAAATATGAGTGAATGCCTGAAAAAGAACAAATGAAGTCAGAAAGGGTTGAAAATTGCTGATGTGGCATTGAATGGTGCATTTTGAACACACAAAGAGTCTGGAGTTCAAATAATTTCAAAATAATGAAACCCCTTTGTAACAGATGAGTTTTCGTGCGAAACCCTGATACTTTGAAAGAGATTGTCCATTTTGTACACGAAGTGCATCCAGTTTTTGTCGTAATCCTCTCAACTTTTTAGCACATGCTATGTGGGTGAAATGATGATACCATGCCAAGTTTCAACCTTTTATTAGATCATTTGTAGTGCTTTTTAATTTCATGGTCATCTAGCTCAAAAATATAAGTGAATGCCCGAAAAAGACCAAATGAAGTCAGAAAGGGTTGAAAATTGCCGATGTGGCTTTGAATGGTGCATTTTGAACACACGAAGAGTCTGGAGTTCAAATAAGTTCAAAATAAAGAAATCACTTTCTAACAGATGAGTTTTCGTCTGAAACCCTGATACTTTGAAAGAGATTATCAGTTTTGTACACGAAGTGCATCCAGTTTTTCCCGTAACCCTCTCAACTTTTTAGCACATGCTATGTGGGTGAAATGATGATACCATGCCAACTTTAACAATTTTCAGAGATCATTTGTATTGCTTTTCAATTTCATGGTCATTTAGCTGAAAAATATAAGTGAATGCCCGAAAAAGACCAAATGAAGTCAGAAAGGGTTGAAAATTTGTGATCTGGCTTTGAATGGTGCATTTTGAACACACAAAGAGTCTTGAGTTCAAATAAGTTCTAAATAATGAAATCCCTTTTGTAACAGATGAGTTTTAAATCCAACCACGATACTTGAAAGAGATTGTCCGTTTTGTACACAAAGTGCATCCAGTTTTTGCCGTAACCCTCTAAACTTTTTAGCACATGCCATGTCGGTGAAATGATGATACCATGCGAACTTTCAACCTTTTTCAGAGATCATTTGTAGTGCTTTTCAATTTCATGGTCATTTAGCTCAAAAATATGAGTGAATGCCAGAAAAAGAACAAATGAAGTCAGAAAGGGTTGAAAATTGCTGATGTGGCTTTGAATGGTGCATTTTGAAGACACTAAGAGTCTGGAGTTCAAATATGTTCAAAAAAAATGAAATCCCTTTGTAAATAATGAGTTTGTGTCCAAAACCCTGATACTTCAAAAGAGATTATCCGTTTCATACACGAAGTGCATCCGGTTTTTGCCGTAACCCTCTCAACTTTTTAGCACATGCTATGTGGGTGAAATAATAACACCATGCCAACTTTCAACCTTTTCAGAGATCATTTGTGTTGCTTTTCAATTTCATTGTCTTTTAGCTCAAAAATATGAGTGAATGCCTGAAAAAGAATAAATGAAGTCAAAAAGGGTTGATAATTGCTGATGTGGCTTTGATTGGTGCATTTCGAACACACAAAGAGTCTGGAGTTCAAATAAATTCAAATAAAAATGAAATTCCTTTGTAACAGATGAGTTTTCGTCTGAAACCCTGATACTTCAAAAGAGATTGTCCGTTTTGTACACGAAATGCATCCAGTTTTTGCCGTAAACCTTTCAAATTTCCAACACATGCTATGCGGGTGAAATGATGATTCCATGCCAACTTTCAACCTTTTAAGAGATCATTTGTAGTGCTTTTCAATTTATGGTCATTTAGCTCAAAAATATGAGTGAATGCCTGAAAAAGAACAAATGAAGTCAGAAAGGGTTGAAAATTGTTGATTGGCTTTGAATGGTCCATTTTGAACACACAAAGAGTCTGGAGTTCAAATAAGTTAAAGAAAATGAAATCCCTTTGTAACAGATGAGTTTTCGTCCAAAACCCTGGTACTTCGAAAGAGATTGTCCGTTTTGTACATGAAGTGCATCCAGTTTTTGCCGTAACGTTCTCAACTTTTTATCACATGCTAGGTGGATGAAATGATGATTCCATGCCAACTTTCATCCTTTTCAGAGATCATTTGTAGTGCTTTTCAATTTCATGGTCATTTAGCTCAAAAATATGAGTGAATGCCTGAAAAGAACAAATGAAGTCAGAAATGGTTGAAAATTGCTGATGTGGCTTTGAATGGTGCATTTTGTACACACAAAGAGTCTGGAGTTCAAATAAGTTAAAAAAATGAAATCCCTTGGTAGCAGATGAGTTTTTGTCCTAAACCACGATATTTGAAAGAGATTATGCATTTTGTACCACGAAATGCATCCAGTTTTTGCCGTAACCCTCTCAACTTTCTAGCACATGCTTGGTGGGTGAAATGATGATACCATGCCAACTTTCAACCTTTTCATAGCTCATTTGTAGTGTGATTTTCAATTTCATGGTCATTTAGCTCAAAGAATGAACTAATATAAAAAGAATGAACCGGAAAACTATTATGAAACTCTAATAGAAAAAATAATTAACTAAAATTTATGCAAATAAAATTATCAAAGTATTTTCAGAGATCATTTGTATTGAATTTCAATTTCATGGTAATTTAGCTCAAAAATATTAGTGAATGAATGAAAAATAACAAATGAAGTCAGAAACGGTTGAAAATTGCCGATGTGGCATTGAATGGTGCATTTTGAACACATAAAGAGTCTGGAGTTCAAATAATTTCAAAATAATGAAACCCTTTGTAACAGATGAGTTTTCGTGCGAAACCTGATACTTTGAAAGAGATTGTCCGTTTTGTACACGAAGTGCATCCAGTTTTTGCTGTATTCCTCTCAAATTTTTAGCACATGCTATGTGGGTGAAATGATGATACCATGCCAAGTTTCAATCTTTTCTTAGATCATTTGTAGTGCTTTTTAATTTCATGGTCATTTAGCTCAAAAATATAAGTGAATGCCCGAAAAAGACCAAATGAAGTCAGAAAGGGTTGAAAATTGCCGATGTGGCTTTGAATGGTGCATTTTGAACACACAAAGAGTCTGGAGTTCAAATAAGTTCAAAATAAAGAAATCCCTTTCTAACAGATGAGTTTTAAATCGAAACCACGATACTTTGAAAGAGATTATCAGTTTTGTACACGAAGTGCATCCAGTTTTTCCCGTAACCCTCTCAACTTTTTAGCACATGCTATGTGGGTGAAATGATGATACCATGCCAACTTTAACACTTTTCAGATATCATTTGTACTGCTTTTCAATTTCATGGTCATTTAGCTCAAAAATATAAGTGAATGCCCTAAAAAGACCAAATGAAGTTAGTAAGGGTTGAATATTTGTGATCTGGCTTTGAATGGTGCATTTTGAACACAGAAAGAGTCTTGAGTTCAAATATGTTCTAAATAATGAAATCCCTTTTGTAACGGATGAGTTTTCGTCCGAACCCTGATACTTCGAAAGAGATTGTCCGTTTTGTACACAAAGTGCATCCAGTTTATGCCGTAACCCTCTCAACGTTTTAGCATATGCCATGTGGGTGAAATGATGATACCATGCGAACTTTCAATCTTTTTCAGAGATCATGTGTAGTGCTTTTCAATTTCATGGTCATTTAGCTCAAAAATATGAGTGAATGCCAGAAAAAGAACAAATGAAGTCAAAAAGGGTTGAAAATTGCTGATGTGGCTTTGAATGGTGCATTTTGAACACACTAAGAGTCTGGAGTTCAAATAAGTTCAAAAAAAATGAAATCCCTTTGTAAATGATGAGTTTGCGTCCAAAATCCTGATACTTCGAAAGAGATTGTCCGTTTTATACACGAAGTGCATCCAGTTTTTGCCGTAACCCTCTCAACTTTTTAGCACATGCTATGTGGGTGAAATAATAACACCATGCCAACTTTCAACCTTTCAGAGATCATTTGTGTTGCTTTTTAACTTCATGGTCTTTTAGCTCAAAAATATGAGTGAATGCCTGAAAAAGAATAAATGAAGTCAGAATGGGTTGATAATTGCTGATGTGGCTTTGAATGGTGCATTTCGAACACAGAAAGATTCTGGAGTTCAAATAAATTCAAATAAAAATGAAATCCCTTTGTAACATATGAGTTTTCGTCCGAAACCCTCATACTTCGAAAGAGATTGTCAATTTTGTACATGAAGTGCATCCAGTTTTTGCCGTAACCCTTGCAAATTTCCAGCAAGTGCTATGCGGGTGAAATGATGATTCCATGCCAACTTTCAACCTTTTCAGAGATTATTTGTAGTGCTTTTAAATTTCATGGTCATTTAGCTCAAAAATATGAGTGAGTGCCTGAAAAAGAACAAATGAAGTCAGTAAGGGTTGAAAATTGCTGATGTGGCTTTGAATGGTGCATTTTGAACACACAAAGAGTCTGGAGTTCAAATAAGTTCAAAATAATGAAATCCCTTTGTAACAGATGAGTTTGCGTCCGAAACCCTGATACTTCGAAAGAGATTGTCCGTTTTGTACACGAAGTGCATCCAGTTTTTGCCGTAACCCTTTCAAATTTCCAGCACATGCTATGCGGGTGAAATGACGATTCCATGCCAACTTTCAACCTTTTCAGAGATCATTTGTAGTGCTTTTCAATTTCATGTTCATTTAGCTCAAAAATATGTGTGAATGCCTGAAAAAGAGCAAATGAAGTCAGTAAGGGTTGAAAATTGCTGATGTGGCTTGGAATGGTGCATTTTGAACACACAAAGAGTCTGGAGTTCAAATAAGTTCAAAATATAGAAATCCCTTTGTAACAGATGAGTCTGCGTCCGAAACCCTGATACTTCGAAAGAGATTGTCCATTTTGTACACGAAGTGCATCCAGTTTTCTTTGTAACCCTTGCAAATTTCTAGCACATGCTATGCGGGTGAAATGATGATTCCATGCCAACTTTCAACCTTTTCAGAGATTATTTGTAGTGCTTTTCAATTTCATGGTCATTTAGCTCAAAAATATGAGTGAATGCACGAAAAGAACAAATGAAGTCGATGAGGGTTGAAAATTGCTGATGTGGCTTTGATTGGTGCATTTTGAACACACAAAGAGTCTGGGGTTCAAATAAGTTCAAAATAATGAAATCCTTTTGTAACAGATGAGTTTGCGTCCAAAACCCTGATACTTCGAAAGAGATTGTCCGTTTTGTACACGAAGTGCATCCAGTTTTTGCCGTAACCCTTTCAAATTTCTAGCACATGCTATGCGGGTGAAATGATGATTCCATGCCAACTTTCAACCTTTTCACAGATCATTTGTAGTGCTTTTCAATTTCATGTTTATTTAGCTCAAAAATATGAGTGAATTCCTGAAAAAGAACAAATGAAGTCAGTAAGGGTTGAAAATTGCTGATGTGGCTTTGAATGGTGCATTTTGAACACACAAAGCGTCTGGAGTTCAACTAAGTTCAAAAAAGATGAAATCCCTTTGTAACAGATGAGTTTGCGTCCGAAACCCTGATACTTCGAAAGAGATTGTCCGTTTTGTACACGAAGTGCATCTAGTTTTTGCCATAACCCACTCAACTTTTTAGCACATGCTATGTGCGTGAAATGATGATACCATGCCAACTTTCATCCTTTTCAGAGATCATTTGTAGTGGTTTTCATTTTCATGGTCATTTAGCTCAAAACTATGAGTGAATGCGTGAAAAAGAACAAATGAAGTGAGAAAGGGTTGAAAATTGCTGATGTGGCTTTGAATGGTCCATTTTGGACACACAAAGAGTCTGGAGTCCAAATAAGTTAAAAAAATGAAATCCCTTTGTAATAGATGGGTTTTAAATCCTAAACTCGATACTTGAAAGAGATTGTCTGCATTTTACTTGCGAAGTGCATCCAGTTTGCCGTAACCCTCTCAACATTTTAGCACATGCTATGTGGGTGAAATAATGATACCATGCCAACTTTCAACTTTTTGGAGATCATTTTTGTTGCTTTTCAATTTCATTGTATTTTAGCTCAAAAATATGAGTGAATGCCTGAAAAAGAACAAATGAAGTCACAAAGGGTTGAAAATTGCTGATGTGGCTTTGAATGGTGCATTTTGAACACACTAAGAGTGTGGAGTTCAAATAAGTTAAAAAAATGAAATCCGTTTGTAAATGATGAGTTTGCGTCCAAAACCCTGATACTTCGAAAGAGATTGTCCATTTTGTACACGAAGTGCATCCAATTTTTGCCGTAACCCTCTCAAATTTTTAGCACATGCTATGCGGGTGAAATGATGATTCCATGCCAACTTTCAACCTTTTCAGAGATCATTTGTAGTGCTTTTCAATTTCATGGTTATTTAGTTAAAAAATATGAGTAAATGCATGAAAAAGAACAAATGAAGTCAGAAAGGGTTGAAAATTGCTGATGTGGATTTGAGTGGTGCATTTTAAACACACAAAGAGTCTGGAATTCAAAAAGTTCAAAAAAATTAAATCCCTTTGTAACAGATGAGTTTTCGTCTGAAACCCTGATACTTCAAAAGAGATTGTCCGTTTTGTACATGAAGTGCATCCAGTTTTTGCCGTATCCCTCTCAACTTTTTAGCACATGCTATGCGGGTGAAATGATGATTCCATGCCAACTTTCAACCTTTTCAGAGATCATTTGTAGTGCTTTTCAATTTCATGGTCATTTAGCTCAAAAATATGAGTGAATGCATGAAAAAGAACAAATGAAGTTAGAAAGGGTTGAAAATTGCTAATGTGGCTTTGAATGGTGCATTTTGAACACACAAAGAGTGTGGAGTTCAAATAAGTTCAAAAAAATGAAACCCCTTTGTAAATGATGAGTTTGCGTCCAAAACCCTGATACTTCGAAAGAGATTGTCCATTTTGTACACGAAGTGCTTCCAATTTTTGCCGTAACCCTCTCAAATTTTTAGCACATGCTATGCGGGTGAAATGATGATTCCATGCCAACTTTAAACCTTTTCAGAGATGATTTGTAGTGCTTTTCAATTTATTGGTCATTTAGCTCAAAAATATGAGTGAATGCATGAAAAAGAACAAATGAAGTCAGAAAGGGTTGAAAATTGCTTATGTGGATTTGAGTGGTGCATTTTGAACACACAAAGAGTCTGGAATCCAAATAAGTTCAAAAAAATGAAATCCCTTTGTAACAGATGAGTTTTCGTCTGAAACCCTGATACTTCAAAAGAGATTGTCCGTTTTGTACACGAAGTGCATCCAGTTTTTGCCGTATCCCTCTCAACTTTTTAGCACATGCTATGCGGGTGAAATGATGATTCCATGCCAACTTTCAACCTTTTCATAGCTCATTTGTAGTGTGATTTTCAATTTCATGGTCATTTAGCTCAAAGAATGAACTAATATAAAAAAGAATGAACCAGAAAACTTTTATGAAACTCTAATAGCAAAAATAATTAACTAAAATTTATGCAACTAAAATTATCAAAGTATTTTCAGAGATCATTTGTATTGCATTTCAATTTCATGGTCATTTAGCTCAAAAATATGAGTGAATGCCTGAAAAAGAACAAATGAAGTCAGAAACGGTTGAAAATTGCCGATGTGGCATTGAATGGTGCATTTTGAACACATAAAGAGTCTGGAGTTCAAATAATTTCAAAATAATGAAACCCTTTGTAAGAGATGAGTTTTCGTGCGAAACCTGATACTTTGAAAGAGATTGTCCGTTTTGTACACGAAGTGCATCCAGTTTTTGCTGTATTCCTCTCAACTTTTTAGCACATGCTATGTGGGTGAAATGATGATACCATGCCAAGTTTCAATCTTTTCTTAGATCATTTGTAGTGCTTTTTAATTTCATGGTCATTTAGCTCAAAAATATAAGTGAATGCCCGAAAAAGACCAAATGAAGTCAGAAAGGGTTGAAAATTGCCGATGTGGCTTTGAATGGTGCATTTTGAACACACAAAAGTCTGGAGTTCAAATAAGTTCAAAATAAAGAAATCCCTTTCTAACAGATGAGTTTTCGTCAGAAACCCTGATACTTTGAAAGAGATTATCAGTTTTGTACACGAAGTGCATCCAGTTTTTCCCGTAACCCTCTCAACTTTTTAGCACATGCTATGTGGGTGAAATGATGATACCATGCCAACTTTAACACTTTTCAGATATCATTTGTACTGCTTTTTCAATTTCATGGTCATTTAGCTCAAAAATATAAGTGAATGCCCTAAAAGACCAAATGAAGTTAGTAAGGGTTGAATATTTGTGATCCGGCTTTGAATGGTGCATTTTGAACACGTAAAGAGTCTTGAGTTCAAATATGTTCTAAATAATGAAATCCCTTTTGTAACGGATGAGTTTTCGTCCAGAACCACGATACTTGAAAGAGATTGTCCGTTTTGTACACAAAGTGCATCCGGTTTATGCCGTAACCCTCTCAACGTTTTAGCATATGCCATGTGGGTGAAATGATGATACCATGCGAACTTTCAATCTTTTTCAGAGATCATTTGTAGTGCTTTTCAATTTCATGGTCATTTAGCTCAAAAATATGAGTGAATGCCAGAAAAAGAACAAATGAAGTCAAAAAGGGTTGAAAATTGCTGATGTGGCTTTGAATGGTGCATTTTGAACACACTAAGAGTCTGGAGTTCAAATAAGTTCAAAAAAATGAAATCCCTTTGTAAATGATGAGTTTGCGTCCAAAACCATGATACTTCGAAAGAGATTGTCCGTTTTATACATGAAGTGCATCCAGTTTTTGCCGTAACCCTCTCAACTTTTTAGCACATGCTATGTGGGTGAAATAATAACACCATGCCAACTTTCAACCTTTCAGAGATCATTTGTGTTGCTTTTTAACTTCATGGTCTTTTAGCTCAAAAATATGAGTGAATGCCTGAAAAACAATAAATGAAGTCAGAATGGGTTGATAATTGCTGATGTGGCTTTGAATGGTGCATTTCGAACACAGAAAGATTCTGGAGTTCAAATAAATTCAAATAAAAATGAAATCCCTTTGTAACATATGAGTTTTCGTCCGAAACCCTCATACTTCGAAAGAGATTGTCAATTTTGTACATGAAGTGCATCCAGTTTTTGCCGTAACCCTTGCAAATTTCCAGCACGTGCTATGCGGGTGAAATGATGATTCCATGCCAACTTTCAACCTTTTCAGAGATTATTTGTAGTGCTTTTAAATTTCATGGTCATTTAGCTCAAAAATATGAGTGAGTGCCTGAAAAAGAACAAATGAAGTCAGTAAGGGTTGAAAATTGCTGATGTGGCTTTGAATGGTGCATTTTGAACACACAAAGAGTCTGGAGTTCAAATAAGTTCAAAATAATGAAATCCCTTTGTAATGAGATGAGTTTGCGTCCAAAACCACGATACTTCAAAAGAGATTGTCCGTTTGTACACGAAGTGCATCCAGTTTTTGCCGTAACCCTTTCAAATTTCCAGCACATGCTATGCGGGTGAAATGACGATTCCATGCCAACTTTCAACCTTTTCAGAGATCATTTGTAGTGCTTTTCAATTTCATGTTCATTTAGCTCAAAAATATGTGTGAATGCCTGAAAAAGAGCAAATGAAGTCGATGAGGGTTGAAAATTGCTGATGTGGCTTGGAATGGTGCATTTTGAACACACAAAGAGTCTGGAGTTCAAATAAGTTCAAAATATAGAAATCCCTTTGTAACAGATGAGTCTGCGTCCGAAACCCTGATACTTCGAAAGAGATTGTCCATTTTGTACACGAAGTGCATCCAGTTTTTGATGTAACCCTTGCAAATTTCTAGCACATGCTATGCGGGTGAAATGATGATTCCATGCCAACTTTCAACCTTTTCAGAGATTATTTGTAGTGCTTTTCAATTTCATGGTCATTTAGCTCAAAAATATGAGTGAATGCCTGAAAAAGAACAAATGAAGTCAGTAAGGGTTGAAAATTGCTGATGTGGCTTTGATTGGTGCATTTTGAACACACAAAGAGTCTGGGGTTCAAATAAGTTCAAAATAATGAAATCCTTTTGTAACAGATGAGTTTGCGTCCAAAACCCTGATACTTGAAAGAGATTGTCCGTTTGTACACGAAGTGCATCCAGTTTTGCCGTAACCCTTTCAAATTTCTAGCACATGCTATGCGGGTGAAATGATGATTCCATGCCAACTTTCAACCTTTTCACAGATCATTTGTAGTGCTTTTCAATTTCATGTTTATTTAGCTCAAAAATATGAGTGAATTCACGAAAAGAACAAATGAAGTCGATGAGGGTTGAAAATTGCTGATGTGGCTTTGAATGGTGCATTTTGAACACACAAAGCGTCTGAGTTCAACTAAGTTCAAAAAAGATGAAATCCCTTTGTAACAGATGAGTTTGCGTCCGAAACCCTGATACTTCGAAAGAGATTGTCCGTTTTGTACACGAAGTGCATCTAGTTTTTGCCATAACCCACTCAACTTTTTAGCACATGCTATGTGCGTGAAATGATGATACCATGCCAACTTTCATCCTTTTCAGAGATCATTTGTAGTGGTTTTCATTTTCATGGTCATTTAGCTCAAAAGTATGAGTGAATGCGTGAAAAAGAACAAATGAAGTCAGAAAGGGTTGAAAATTGCTGATGTGGCTTTGAATGGTCCATTTTGGACACACAAAGAGTCTGGAGTCCAAATAAGTTAAAAAAATGAAATCCCTTTGTAATAGATGGGTTTTCGTCCGAAACTCTGATACTTCGAAAGAGATTGTCTGTTTTCTGCACGAAGTGCATCCAGTTTTTGCCGTAACCCTCTCAACATTTTAGCACATGCTATGTGGGTGAAATAATGATACCATGCCAACTTTCAACTTTTTCAGAGATCATTTTTGTTGCTTTTCAATTTCATTGTATTTTAGCTCAAAAATATGAGTGAATGCCTGAAAAAGAACAAATGACGTCACAAAGGGTTGAAAATTGCTGATGTGGCTTTGAATGGTGCATTTTGAACACACTAAGAGTGTGGAGTTCAAATAAGTTAAAAAAAATGAAATCCGTTTGTAAATGATGAGTTTGCGTCCAAAACCCTGGTACTTCGAAAGAGATTGTCCATTTTGTACACGAAGTGCATCCAATTTTTGCCGTAACCCTCTCAAATTTTTAGCACATGCTATGCGGGTGAAATGATGATTCCATGCCAACTTTCAACCTTTTCAGAGATCATTTGTAGTGCTTTTCAATTTCATGGTTATTTAGTTAAAAAATATGAGTAAATGCATGAAAAAGAACAAATGAAGTCAGAAAGGGTTGAAAATTGCTGATGTGGATTTGAGTGGTGCATTTTAAACACACAAAGAGTCTGGAATTCAAAAAGTTCAAAAAAATTAAATCCCTTTGTAACAGATGAGTTTTCGTCTGAAACCCTGATACTTCAAAAGAGATTGTCCCTTTTGTACATGAAGTGAATCCAGTTTTTGCCGTATCCCTCTCAACTTTTTAGCACATGCTATGCGGGTGAAATGATGATTCCATGCCAACTTTCAACCTTTTCAGAGATCATTTGTAGTGCTTTTCAATTTCATGGTCATTTAGCTCAAAAATATGAGTGAATGCATGAAAAAGAACAAATGAAGTTAGAAAGGGTTGAAAATTGCTAATGTGGCTTAGAATGGTGCATTTTGAACACACAAAGAGTGTGGAGTTCAAATAAGTTCAAAAAAATGAAACCCCTTTGTAAATGATGAGTTTGCGTCCAAAACCCTGATACTTCGAAAGAGATTGTCCATTTTGTACGAAGTGCTTCCAATTTTTGCCGTAACCCTCTCAAATTTTTAGCACATGCTATGCGGGTGAAATGATGATTCCATGCCAACTTTAAACCTTTTCAGAGATGATTTGTAGTGCTTTTCAATTTATTGGTCATTTAGCTCAAAAATATGAGTGAATGCATGAAAAGAACAAATGAAGTCAGAAAGGGTTGAAAATTGCTTATGTGGATTTGAGTGGTGCATTTTGAACACACAAAGAGTCTGGAATCCAAATAAGTTCAAAAAAATGAAATCCCTTTGTAACAGATGAGTTTTCGTCTGGAACCCTGATACTTCAAAAGAGATTGTCCGTTTTGTACACGAAGTGCATCCGATTTTGCCGTATCCCTCTCAACTTTTTAGCACATGCTATGCGGGTGAAATGATGATTCCATGCCAACTTTCAACCTTTTCAGAGATCATTTGTAGTGCTTTTCAATTTCATGGTCATTTAGCTCAAAAATATGAGTGAATGCATGAAAAAGAACAAATGAAGTTAGAAAGGGTTGAAAATTGCTGATATGGCTTTGAATGGTGCATTTTGAACACACATAGAGTATGGAGTTCAAATAAGTTAAAGAAAACGAAATCCCTTTGTAACAGATGAGTTTTCGTCCAAAACCCTGGTACTTCAAAAGAGATTGTCCGTTTTCTACACGAAGTGCATCCAGTTTTTGCCATAACGTTCTCAACTTTTTAGCACATGCTAGGTGGATGAAATGATGATTCCATGCCAACTTTCATCCTTTTCAGAGATCTTTTGTAGTGCTTTTCAATTACATGGTCAGTTAGCTCAAAAATATGATTGAATGAATGAAAATAAAAAATGAAGACAGAAAGAGTTGAAAATTGATGATGTGGCTTTGAATGGTGAATTTTGTACAAACAAAGACTCTGGAGTTCAAATAAGTTAAAAACCGAAATCCCTTGGTAATGCAGATGAGTTTTTGTCCGAAACCACGATACTTGAAAGAGATTGTACATTTTATACACGAAGTGCATCCAGTTTTTGCCGTAACCCTCTCAACTTTCTAGCACATGCTAGGTGGGTGAAATGATGATACCATGCCAACTTTCAACCTTTTCATAGCTCATTTGTAATGTGCTTTTCAATTTCATGGTCATTTAGCTCAAAGAATGAACTAATATAAAAAAGAATGAACCAGAAAACTTTATGAAACTCTAATAGCAAAAATAATTAACTAAAATTTATGCAACTAAAATTATCAAAGTATTTTCTGTTCAAAACAGTAAAAGCGAAGAGAATTTTCATAAGAACTTTTTTTATTAGAAACTTTAATAGCAAAAAGAATTATCATACAGATTTCTTTTGTTAGAAACTAAAATAACAAAAACTGTTTTTGAATATAATGATAAAACATAGTAATATTAAATAGCAGGAAAAAGAATCACTCCAAAATCTATTTTTATAGTGAAGTTAAGCACAAACTAGTGATTCACACAAATTTCAAATAATTCAAATTTAAACTATTCAAATTTGAAAACTAATGGCACTAACAGAAAGTTCATATTTTCCTGACCTAAAAGCAAAAAGAATTAAAAAAATAAAGGAAAAAACCAAACAAAATAAATAATGCAAAAATAAAAAAAACTGGAAAAAATGCCACCCACTGGGCCACCACGGCCTGATTACGACTAGAATCCCACCCATGGGATAGGATTCAGGTCCGCAGAAGGCCCAGTAGGCCCACTGGCAGATATAGTGTCTTTAGGACCGTAAGCCTGCATATGAGAGGAGCTCAAGAGGGTAGCGGGAGTGGGGCTTATAAATCACTCCGAGCCCCTCTCAACTAGCGAGGTGGGACTAAAGTTTTGGCCGCGACAGCAGCACACCCCTTTAGTCCCGGTTGGTGGCACAAATCGGGACCAATACCCACCTTTGGTCCCGGTTGGTGGAATCAACCGGGACTTTAAACTATAAAGATCTCTGTTTCCCGCCCTTTGGGCTACTGAAAAGAGGCCTTTGGTCCTAGTTGGTGGTACCAACCGGGACCAAAAGGGTGCATTGGTCCCGACGACGCGCGCGGATACCTCCTCGACGCCGCCAGGCTGCTGGACAACGTCTCCGTCGCCCCCGCCCCGGAGCCCATGCCGACGTCGTCCGCCGCCCACGCCATCACCGTCCGCCGCCCACGACGTTGCCGTCCGCCGCCCATGCCATTGCCGTCGCCTGTGCCTGGCCCCCGCGCGCCCGCCCGGATCCTGCCATGGTGGTAGATCGTCTCCGCCACGACGCTCGTCATCGTCGTTTTGGTCAATGTTGAGTTCGCCTGAGCCCTCGGCCATGCTCATATGCACCATAGTAGGCCGTAGCACCAGCGCGTGCAGTCCCTGCCAAGCCTCACATCACCGTAGCCGCCCGCGCCTAGCCGAGCCCCCCGGGCGGTCGCGCCCTGCGCGTGGCCGTCGAGCCCAGCTCGCCCAGCGCCGCCCGCTGCCTCCCACCTTCCCCCCGGCAGCCCCGCGTGCTGCCTTGCAGCAGCTGCTGTTGTGCGTGCTGCCGCCGACCGCGCCTGCGCTGCTCAGCCCCACTCGACCCCGCTACTGCTGCGCGCGTGGGCGTCCCTCCTGCGCCCGCGCCTGCCTACTGCTCTTGCTCTGTTGTCCCACCGCTTCACACTGCAGCCGCTGCATGCGCCCTCGTCGACCTCTCGCTCGCCAGCGCTCATTGGTGTCCCTTGCTTGCATGCGCGCCCCGCGCCGGTGCCTCGCTCGCCCGCGTGCCTCACCGCAGCCCTACTGCTCCTCGCCGCATCGCTGTCCGACGCCGCTGCTTGCTATAATACTACTTGTAGCTACTGTAGCTACTAGCTAGCTTTTCAGTTTTTACATTGAGTAACCCCCTGGGCAGCCCCTAAACTGCGGTTAAACAAATGTTAACATGAGTAAGAATAATATTGGTAGGTAGTACACTTGTCAAAGCTCAAATGTGTCCATTGGACCAAATCCATTTGATGCCTGGATTAATTCCTATGAAAATCACAAAATGCTATCTTTTGTTAACAGAGAACGTAATTACCCCTAGCATAGTTAATTACATGCTCTGTGTGTGGGGTTTAATTAGACCAGGAGTAGTTTAATACTAACTAGTATTCTAGCAAATGACATGTTGGTCCCTCCCAAATAAATCAATTTAGTTAAACAAATAACTGCGAGTCAATGACACCTGGACCCCACCTGCCCTATTGACTAGGTCAACTCAGTCAACAGGTCCCATATGTCAGCCTCGATAGCCCTGCTGTGTACACTTCAGTGTGTACACATAGAATTTTGCTATTATTTTCGTTTTAGTAAGAAATTCCGGAAAATACTGAAAACTTTGAAAAATCATATAAAATAATCCGTAACTCGGATGAAAAAGTTTTCTACATGAAAGTTGCTCAGAACGACGAGATTAATCCGGATACGCCCTCCGTTCGTCTGCCACTCATCCCTAGCATAGCGAACATGTAACCGTCCCCCTCCATTTCATCTATCTGAAAATGCCAAACTTTGGGAAAGCATTCCCGGATGTTGCCCCCCTTCGCCGGTAGCGTGTAGTGCCACGTTAGAACACTCCTAGCGCTGCTTATTGCCTGTCATGCATCTGTTTGCTTTGTATTTACTTGTCGAAGTAATGGGCCACGGGTAGGCTAACCCGAAGCCCATAACCTTTCAAGACACCGGGCCTGACTGCGCCCCTCAAGGAGCCAAGATAAAGGGCCGACTTCTGGAAGCCGGCTGGAGGAACAGCCCGCTGCCCATAAGCGGCCGAGTCCTAGAGGCGAGGTCAAGACAAGCCGACTCCTACCTGGCGGCTTCTAGGGAAGCCAGCCCCGAGGAGTCGGCCCGCGACAACAACAAAGCCCATGCCCTCATCTTTCCTGGGGCTGGCGTGGCCACCGATCTTGTGATCAGCGGAGATCTCCGCCCGTGGCAGCTGCTTGTTGCCATGCCATCCCTGACATCATCACGAGCAGGCGGAGTCCTACTCCCACGACGGCCTGTCTGTACGGCCCAAGGACGATGGGCCCCACTAGTCCGCGAGAGTCCAGAAGACGGCGAGAGCCCTACCAGTCGGACCCAAGGGAGGTCGGCCCCTAGGAATCGGCCCGCCCCCTTCCTCGGGCCCCACGCGCCATTAATCAGACGAGACAGGGAGTGGCTACAGTAATCGCCCGCCAGGCGGCGGAGCTGTAGCCATGACCCCCTGACCAGGCTTGCGTCATCAGAGACACGGCAATAGTGATCAGCTGCCGACAAGACCCGGGAGCGGCGGGTACGGCCTGTCGGCCCCGTACCCAACCGGTCAGCGGGGCCCACCGGGCTGCGGGCCCCAGCAGTCGGTGGAGAAGCCGGTGGCCGAAGAGACTGACGGCCAAGCCCTGCGCCCGGCCGGATTACCATTGTACCCCTGGGGGGCAGGCCTATATAAACCCCCTAGGGCACCCATGCAAAGGGTTCCGAACCTGTTAGACTAGACCAGATCAAGGAGGAAGGAGAGAGCTAGCCTTGCCTTCTCCTACCTCTAGCATACAACTCAAGGAGCACCTGTGTATCCACTTGTTCCTTAGTGATCATGCGGAGACCCCGCAGAGCAGGACTAGGGGTGTTATCTCCTAGGAGGGCCCCGAACCTAGGTAAAGTATGCCGGCGTTCGTGTCTACGCCTCATCCCGCTTCCGGGCACCGGCGACGTTCTACTCGCTCCCACCATGATAAGCCATCCTTTGACATATGTCGCACCCAACCCCGCGGGTGGAATTGTGCAAAATTAACAAGTTCATCGAGAATAATAGACAGGTGAAGTAAAAGATAAAATGGCGGCTGAGGGAGTCCTGGATTAGGGGGTGTCCGGATAGCCGAACTATCACCGTTGGCCGGACTATCACCGTTGGCCGGACTCTTGGACTATGAAGATACAAGATTGAAGACTTCGTCCCGTGTTCGGATGGGACTTTCCTTGGCGTGGAAGGCAAGCTTGGCGATACGGATATGCAGATCTCCTACCATTGTAACCGACTTTGTGTAACCCTAACTCTATCCAGTGTCTATATAAACCGGAGGGTTTTAGTCCGTAGGACGAAGAACAATCATACCATAGGCTAGCTTCTAGGGTTTAGCCTCTCTGATCTCATGGTAGATCCACTCGTGTACTACCCATATCATCAATATTAATCAAGCAGGAGTAGGGTTTTACCTCCATCGAGAGGGCCCGAACCTGGGTAAAAACATCGTGTCCCTTGTCTTCTGTTACCATCCTCCGCCTAGACGCACAGTTCAGGACCCCCTACCCGAGATCCGCCGGTTTTGACACCGACAACGGCCTAGGAAGCGGCAGAAGGGTTCGGAGGATCGGAGGAGTCGGCGGTTCCAGTTGCCGGAGCGGCCGGCTGGTCGGTCTTTGCTTGGTCGCCTCCGGCGGCAGCTGGATCAGTTCGGCGCGGATCATTGCTGGAGGCGCGGTCGAGCTGAGGTTGGCCGTCCGCTCCGACCTCTGGCGCCTCCTCTTCGCCTCCCTCCTCCGCCTCACCTTCTTCCTCGCCGCTGGAGTCGATCACCTCCGCCGAGTCCTTGCTGTTGTCCGGGTTCAGCCTGAACCATTCCGGCTGCGCCTCGTCACCGTTTTCAACCCGCTCCGGGACGAAGATGCTGGTGTCGGTATACTCGGTGATTGACGCCGCAAACTTGATGAGATCGTCTTCCACGACCGCGAACTCCTCCTGAGCCTCCAGCCGGAATGTGGCCAGCTGGGCCAGGCTCAGCCCAGGGTACCACGCCTTGACGAACTCCAAGGCCTGGCGCGCTCCAGCCCGGGCCGAAGAGCCCTTCCAGGCCTCAAGACGGCTGGCCGCTACCTCCAGCCAGTCGGCAGTCCGACTAGGGGTGCGCGGTGCCGGCAAGTCTGGCCACAGGGCGGCGATCGCCTGGGCGCCGACACGCTGAAGCCGGTGCAGCATCTGGTAAGCCGGCCGAAGAAGGGCCTCGATGCTCAGGATCTGTTCGCTAAGGGTTTCGGGGGGCGTCGGCGGCGATCTTCGCGCCGTCCGCCCTCCGCCCGTCGCGATCAGCTTCGATGGCCCGGTTGGCGGCGTCCGAGTGGCCAGGGAAGAAGTTCCAAGCAAGGCGTAAGCGAAGAACAAAATTAAAGACCGAAGCCGGGCTTGACCACCAGACAAACAAGAAGAAGAAAAATGAGGGAGGCTCACCATCGACTATATCCTCGATCTCGTAGAAGCCGGAAGTCAAGACGCCTCCTTGTCGATCCGGGAGGAGGCGTTAAGCTCGCGAACTCAGCAAGGAGGCCGGTCTCCTTGTCCTCCGCCTCCTTCTGGGCCTTCTTGAGGAGCTCCTTTTGTTCTGCCAGCTGCGCGGCCAATCGGTCGCGCTCTTCAGCCAGCTTGCTGCACTCCTCCTCGATGGCGCGCAGCGCGGTGTAGGCTTCGCTCAGCTGCCGTTGCAAGATGGCGTTGGCCTCTGCGAAAGATATAAGAAAACAAGGTGTTAGTCACCAACAAAGAAGAACATTCGCCGGGGAGATCCGGCCTGACTGCTCAGCAGTCGACCCGAATCTCGAGGACTAGAGCCCGTGGAGTGCGCCCAGCGCCACATGAAAAGAAGAGGACTTACTCCGGCTTTCCGACAAGTCGGCAGTCCGCTGAGCCCGCTCCTTGACGTTGGAGTTGAAGGCAGTCACGCGGAGATTGTGGTAGTCCTGCGACAAAAATTTCAGACAAGTGTTAGTGCTTGGAACTCGCTGATTAGAGTTCGAACGCTGCTTCAGCCGGCTCGAAACTCGGGTACTACACCCAGTGGGTGCACTGGCGCGCCCCCACCAATAAGCACAAGAAACAGAAACAAAGAAGAAGGAAACATACCCGGACGGCCTCTCGCGCTGCCAGATGCGCCTTGTTGCAGTTCCTGATAGCCTCGCCCTCAGCTCAGATCTTGGCCTGGACGTCTAAAAGCGACCGATTCAGCGGGCCCGTCCCGCCTCCTCGCACCCACCCAGTGGGTGCGGCGCTCGTCGCCTCAGTGTCTGGGATCGAGGAGCTCGCGGCGCCGGTCTCCAGAGGGTGCGGCGCCGAGGCCACCTTTGCAAGGCGGTTGACGCGTTGGCGTGCCGACCTCGAGAGCCAGGCCCACCACCACCTCGTCTTCAGTCGGCAGCACCGGCGGGTCCACCGGCTGCCCGCCTTGCACGCTCCCAGACGGTGGCGGTGGCGGCACGATCACGTCCGGCATGTCGGTGTCGCCGTCGTCCCTCTCCATGACCGGGTTCTCGGCGCCGGCTTCCCCAGTCTGCACCATGAACTCCGGAGGCGGCGACGCGGAGTTCAGAGGGATGACAATGGAGGCGGAAGTCTCTGCCGACCCCACAATGGAGGCGGCAGCCACCTTCTCAAGAGAGAGGGGAGCCCTGCCCAAGGGAAACGAAGAAAAGGACTCAGACAAGATCAATGAAGAAAAAATGAAGACACAAAGGAAGGTAGCACTTACGCAGAAACCAGCTGCGGCGTCTTCACCTCCCTGCGGAAGCGGTTGGCCTTCGCGGGCGCTTCGTCTCACTTGGTGGCCGCGGCCGAGCCCTTGGGCTCTTTGGACGGCTGCCGAACATGCTCGGCGCGGCCCTGCGTTTCTTCACGCCGCCTTGGGCGTCCGGCGCAGCAGAGGAGCTCGCGCCCGGCTGGCCGGCTTCCGGCCGGTGGCGCGGGCGACTTCCCCCGCGTTGTCGTCATGCCAGTCCACGAGGCTGGCTCCGAGCCTCGAGCAGCCTGCCTCGCCGCCTCCTCCTTCAGTGTCGTCCTCCAAGGCCGCCGCCCCCAAGTCGGGGTTGTCGACGTCGCTCTCCGCCCGGTCAGGGAGGAATTCGCGGGCCGGCCCCGGGGTTCCGGCTGCTGGCTGGAGGAGGGGGCTTTGTTCAAAAGACGATTGGTCAGACTGGACAAGACGACTCGGCGAAAAAGAGTCAGAGGAAAAAGAAATAGAGGATTGGCGCGTGAATACGGCTCCTTGCCGAACCGCCACTCTTTTGAGAGCTCACAATTCGCAAGATAGTTCACCATGTAGGCTACCTCTGCGTGAGGCATCTCCTTGGTGCACAGCCGGCTCGGGTCCCGATGTTCGCTCATCTGGCAGATCATGCGAGGGCGGCCCTGGAGCAGGAGCACTCGGCGCGCCATGAAGGCGGCCAGCAAATCAGGCCCGATCAGGCCCTCCGACTGAGTCAACACTCGGAGCCGCGCGATGGCGGCGGCTCCAGCAGGCGTCAGAGTCTTGGCCCGGTACGACCAGTTGGGCCGCCTTCCAGCTGGTGGGCTGGCTGCGTAAGCTGGCAGGTTGAACCAGTCGCGCTCCGTGAAGACGCTCTTCACGTAGAAGTACGACCGCTGCCACATCTTCATCGACTTTATCAACGTGATTGGGGGAAACGGATTGTCGGCCCCCGACCTCCGCACCGCGATGAACACGCCGCACTGGGCCGGCACGCCTGCAACGTGGGTGCCGAGTTTGGTGTAGGAGAACTCCCCCCAGAGCTCGATGGTGGGGAGAACGCCGAGGAAGCCTTCGCACAAAGTAACGAAGGCGGATGTCACGACCGGTTTTTCAATAAAATACTTATTGAGAAACCGATCTTTTTATTTCCCAGTATAGGAGAGTCCCCCTTACTGGTAAACAAATTCTTGATACAGAAATCTAGAAGTACTAAATATATTACAGGGTTGAGCTGAGGTTGCTCAACAATTTTATTACAAGCACGCCAATAATATACATAAAGGCGGATATGACATAAGGGTGTGGTGGCATACTACGGACTCGCATTTAAACTTGGTGGTGGATGTGTCACAGTGAAGTGGGTGACATTGACTCCTACTCTTGCAGTTCATCGAGCGTTGAAGTGAGGCTCGATGATTTATTCGGGTAGCGGAAGCGGATATGGTACAAGTGATAAATTCCAGAATCGCATGCAGGATGCAGGACTCCTCTAGGCGTCCGACTCGCTATCGAACTCTTCATCCATAAGACCGCCTTCGTCAACATCTGGCCAAATCAATAAGCCAGGTGAGTACATTGAATGTACTCGCAAGACAGTTCAGACATAAGATATAACAAATGTAAGCATGATGCAACATTAGCAAATTTGCAATGCACACTCAGATGATAAACTTGCACGACATGATAAATAAATGGAAGTCAGGCGGTAGTCCTCCCGAAATCCCAACAGAAATAACAGAAAGCCGATTGAGTGTCTGAAATGACGCCTCGAATGGTGAACAAATAAATTAACATGCCGGAGTCGGGCATCTAAGCGACACCACATAGAGGGCTTATATTGAAAAGTAAATGATAGTGCGTGCCACAGTCGGACGTCAAAGCGACCTCACATAAAGGGCTTATATTGAAAATAAATAACTTAAATGCCAGAATAGGACGTTTGAGCGACATCACATAAAGGGCTGATATTGAAAATAAAAATCATAAATGCCACAGTCGGACGTCTGAGCGACATCACGTAAAGGGCTTATATCGAAAGTAAATGACAAGAGTGCCACAATCGGACGTCTGAGCGACATCACATAAAGGGCTTATATCGAAAGTAAATAACAAGAGTGCCACAGTCGGAAGTCTGAGCGACATCACATAAAGGGCTTATGTTTCATTGGCATATTCAAGCAGTACTCATATAGTCGAGTTTACCACTCATGTCTGTTCACCGGAGATTTGTCAAGGAGGCGACCTTTGAGGCAGCGAGGACAAGTTGAACACAGACCTTGACCATAGGTATGGTTACTTGGATGAGTTTGACTCTGCAGAGTTTGTACTATTAAACCACATCCAACGGATTTCAGTAGTCGCAAGGGACTAGTTCTGTTTATGGTATTTTGGAAGAAACACATCTAACCAGTACACACCTAATTCCACATTCCGCTGCCAGGAATCACCCTAGGCAACGTTCAAGAAAAACTCTAAGACGGGGAGGTCACAACCTCGAATAGCATGGGATCAAATTTATCTCGCGCGCTCTAAGGGGTGCCCCCCTCTCAGTCCCAACCAGGAACACCCATGCTCCCTGATCGGATGACGGGCTTTAATCCAGGGCCATGGAACCCTCATCCCGGCCCCTCTGTTTGGTGTGTACCAGGAAAGAGGTTTGCAACTTACTATACCATATTCCATAAACAAAACATGTGGTAGCACAAGGAAAGGAACGGATGGTAACGTGACTTGATTCACGTCGACACTGGAGTTAACTTGTTTGGCATAAGACTGGCATGCTACAACAATACCATCTTACCACCCATCATGTCACCACATGATCATGTAAACTCACATCGAATCACACATCGAGTTTCGAAGCTCACTCGCAATAGCTTTGCATGTAATATACCCCTTACCGCTATGCATATAATCATGCCAGGCACTGACTACTAAATGAAAACATGCAAAACACTCATCATATCAAAGGTTCAAACATGCTTGCCTGGTTCGGAGTAGTCGGAGTCTAGCTCGGTGAAGTTCGCGGTTCCGTCACCTCTTCCGGTATCTACGGCATAAGAAAAATACGTACTAACGTAAATACCGAGTGTGCACAGAGAGTGTTCCAAATATTTTTCAAATAAATATGATAAAAAAACTAGACAGAAAAATAAAGGTGACAGGAAAAGAATCAATCAAAAATCATTTTCTGTTTAAAAGTTATTAAGGTTTTAGTCCAGGGACTTGTCTATAATGAAACAGAAAGTTCCCAGGGTGTAGCTTATAAAAACAGAAAACGGTTCGATTAAAAACCCGCCAACTCCAAATGGAAACGTATCCTGCCCGAAGGCGTTTTCAGAAAACATTTCAAAAAGAAGAAAAAGTTGACGGGGGTCCCACTTGTCGGGTTTAAACACTGAAACAGAGTCACCGACGCCCGAAGGCCGCTGTGGTTGCCGGCGGCGATCCACGGCGAGTTAGGAGGAGTGGGTGGTACCTATGGGCTCCTTGGGTCCTTCCGCACCTGTGGGTGGTGGAGTTGGTCGACGGCGAGCACCACGTCGATGGCGGCCTCAACTCCGGCGGGCGGTGGTTCGGTCGTTGGTGGATCTCGTCGGGGAGGGCTACACAGGTTGACTCAAGGCTCGGGTTAGAACACTCGGTGCACCAGAGGGCTGCTGACGTGGTTTTGGAGTCGGAGGTGGCCTCACCTGCGTGAATCAAGTCAGAGCCCGAGGCGGGTCGGGGCGGCCGGAGCCGGGGAAGGTGACCTCCTCGGGGTCCTCCTGGTGGCTTGGCGGGGCTCTGGTGAGGTGGAGTTGTGGTGCGGGGTCGAGAGTGAGCTCTTGAGCTCCTTTTATAGCTGATCCGAGGCGGTGGCCGTGAATGGGAAATCTCCGGTTACGATTACGGTGGTGCAGCGGTTGGTCAGGTGGTTTAAGGTGCTAGGCATCACCGTGGAGGTTTACTGGTTTGGTATAGGCGCTAAACTTGCCTGCCTTGGCTGCTACTCCAAGTTCCGAACAGAACGGCGCACGGAGCACGTCGGTGGCAGGGAGCGCGCTCTGCGCTGCTTTCGAGCCATGGCGGCAAGCTCTGCAGCGTCTTGTGAACAAGCGACGACCATGAGGCCTCGGGTGGCTTGGGCGGTGCTAGACGGCGCCGAAAGCTGGAGCTGCTCCCTGCTGGCCGCCTCGGTTGGCCCTGCCATTGCAGAAGCTGCCGGCGTCGGCGGGACACGTCACCACCGACGGTGGTGTCCGTCCGAAGGACCGTGCGGCGCTCTGGATAAGAGGAAGGTGCAGTGCGCAAGGCTCCAGTGGGCCTTTGGTGAGATCGGCGCCCGACTCTGAAGAAAGCGACATCGGACGGTCGAACATCGAACTCACGAAAGTGAACAAAGCGATTGCTGTCGGTGTTCGATGAAATGATTTTGGCATGTGGGAATTTTATCTGGAGCTGATCTTTGGTGGGGTGGCCTCTCAATGCGCCTGGGGGCTGCCTGAATTTTTGCAGAATTTTTGGAGGAGGAAAAATATGAATTTCACCAAATTTGCCAAATCTGGTCCAAACTTGCAGTGAGTGAAACTTGAAAATTTTGAATTGTGGAAGAGTGGATCTTGATGGATCTATGTTGGGGGTGCTAGGGACAAGCTAGAGGAGTTGGTTTGAGATCAAAACTCAAAGGAAATCAGGTACTTCCTTTGTAAATCACCTAGGTCCAAAATAAAAGACATAAATAGTTTTGGGGATAAAATAAATGAAATAAAATTCAAAAATGGGTTGAACTTGTTGGAATAGAATATTTGGCTTGGCCCAAAGTGGAGGGAGGGGTTTTGGGAGAAATTTTGACATGAGGCTTGATAAAACAATGGGTGGTTGCAAAACAAAAGAATAACCCCAAACCCATAGGGTCACTTTTTGATAGAAATTTAATTTCCAATTTTTTTTTATTGAGATGAGTTAAAATCGGAAGGAAGGTTTTTTAAAACCAAACACCAAGGTTGAGGAAGACACAAAAACAAAATACTTGTCATAGGAGAAATTTTTTAAGAAGGAGGGGCTTTTGGAAAGATTTTAAATGGCCTCCTTCAAATCAAATAAAGGGTTTTGTCAAAAACCAAGTAAATTTTTTTGGAGTGTCACAACACCTACCCCCTTAGGAAAAATCTCGTCCCCGAGATTTCAGCTCATCCTCAAATAGGTGTGGGTGTTCCGCTCGAAGAAAATCCTCTCTTTCCCATGTTGCCTCGTTTTCGATGTGATTGCTCCACTGTAGTTTGAAAAACTTGATTGCCTTCTGACGGGTTCTCCTTTCAGACTCCTCCAATATTTTTATTGGGCGTTCCCTGTAGGTGAGGTCTGGCTGTACATCAATGTCCTCATGGGATACACCTTTTTTACAGGTTGCTCACACATTTCCTCAACTGTGAGACGTGGAACACGTCGTGGACGTCGGACAACTCTTCGGGTAGGTCTAGCTGGTAGGCTACCGTGACTCTTTGTGCAATTACACAGAAGGGTCCGATAAATCTTGGTGCTAGCTTTCCTTTAACCTTGAACCGTTGTAGGCTCCTCATAGGAGATACTCGGAGGTACACATACTCACCGGGTTCAAAACTGACTCCCCGATGTTTTCGATCGTAATAACTCTTCTGTCGGCTTTGAGCTCTCTTGAGTCTGTCCCTGATTAGCCTAACTTTCTCCTCAGCTTCCTTGAGCATATCTGGGCCAAAGATACGGCTATCTCCTGTCTCTGACCAATTCAATGGAGTACGACATCTTCGTCCATACAAGGCTTCGAAGGGTGCCATTTGCAGGCTGGCTTGGTAACTGTTATTGTATGCAAACTCGGCATATGGCAAGCTTTCTTCCCAACTGGTCCCATAGGTGAGGACACACGCTCTCAGCATGTCCTCTAGTATTCGGTTTACGCGTTCAGTTTGTCCATCGATCTGGGGGTGATATGTTATACTGAATGCCAGTTGAGTACCCAGAGCTTGCTGTAATTGATCCCAAAATCTAGAGACGAATTGAGTGCCTCGGTCAGATATTATAGTCTTTGGGACTCCATGCAGGCAAACTATGCGAGAGAGATAAAGCTTAGCAAGCTTCTGAGTGGTGTGGGTTGTCTTCACGGGAATGAAATGTGCCACCTTGGTTAATCTGTCTATGATGGCACATATGGCATCATTTCCGTGTTGTGACCGAGGTAGTCCAACAATAAAGTCCATCTCGATCTCATCCCATTTCCACTCAGGTATCCTGTTTGGCTATAATAACCCTGCCGGTTTTTGATGCTCGGCCTTAATGCGTTGACACGAATCACAACATGCAATGAAGGTGGCTATATCCCTCTTCATACCGTGCCACCAAAAATTTTCCTGGATGTCTTTGTATGTTTTGGTTCCTCCCGGGTGGATTGAATACGGAGCAGTGTGGCCTTCAGCTAGGATTTGCTGTTTGAAGTCTTCTATGTTTGGTACGCAAAGTCTGTCTCCGTACCATAGTATTCCCTTATCGTCTATGATAAATTTAGAGGCCTTGCCCAAACTCACTTTTCTTTTTATGCCTTTGATGCTGGGGTGTCCATGCTGAGCCTCCTTAATTTTCTCCATTAAGGTAGGCTGTATATCCAGATTTGACACATCGCCCTCGACGACCATCATCATGTTGAGTTTGGCAAACTTGCTGAAATTCAGGTCTCAAGTCTGGCAGACTGTTGTTGCCCGAACTAGGGTTTCGGCTAAGAGCATCGGCCACAACATTCGCCTTTCCTGGATGGTAGTGAATACCGACATCTTAATCTTTCACCAATTCCAACCAGCGCCGTTGCCGTAAGTTGAGTTATGGTTGTGTGAAAATATACTTGAGGCTTTTATGGTCCGTGTATATTTCACAACAGTTTCTGAGTAAAAAGTGCCTCCACTCCTTGAGTGCATGAATGACTGCTGCCAGTTCCAAATCATGCGTAGGATAATTTTCTTCATGCTTGCGTAGTTGCCTGGAGGCATACGCATCCGAGGCCCTTCCTGGATGCGTCACAATATACCTCAAAACTTTTGTGTATGTCTGGCACAACCAATACTGGTGCTGTTGTTAATTTTCTTTTGAGGTCTTGGAAACTTTTCTCGCAAGCTTTCGTCCAAAAAATTTCTTGTCCTTCTTGAGCAACTGCGTCATTGGCTTTGCTATGGTGGAGAACCCTTCAATGAACCTTCGGTAATATCCTGCCATTCCCAAGAAACTTGTTACGCTAGCTGGTGGTTTCCAACCAAGTATGGCCTTGACATTTTCCGGGTCTACGGCAACACCTTCTTGGGTTAACACAGGAAACCAACTTGTCTTAAACCAAAATTCACATTTGTTGAACTTGGCGTATAATTGATGTTTCCTTAATTCTCCCAGTACAATTGTGAGATGTTCAGCATGCTCTTCTATTGTCTTGGAGTACACTAGAATATCATCGATGAATACCACAACAAACTTGTCCATAAATTTCATAAACACTTTGTTCATGAGGTGGAAAAAATATGCAAGGGCGTTGGTCAGTCCAAACGGCATTACTGTGAACTCATACAACCCGTGTCACGGAGGTGAATGCTGTCTTGGGGATATCTTACATCCGTACTTTTAATTGATGGTATCCCGACCTTAAGTCAATCTTTGAGAAAACCTTGGCTTGAGCGAGCTGGTCAAATAAATCATTTATCCGTGGCATCGGATATTTGTTCTTGATTGTGACCATGTTGAGTGCTCGATAGTCTATACACAATCTCAGTGCCCCATCCTTTTTCTTGGCAAATAAAACCGGTGAGCCCCAAGGTGAGGAGCTGGCTCGAATAAATTCTTTGTCCAGTAATTCTTTTATTTGCTTCTTTAATTCCACCAACTCCGAGGGTGCCATTCTGTATGGTTTCTTGTAAATGGGGGTGATTCCAGGTGCTAGCTCAATGCTGAACTCTATCTCCCGGTCTGGTGGCATGCCTGGTAGTTCTTCGGGAATTACGTCTGGAAACTCACACACTACTGGAACTTTGCTTAACTCTGAAACGTCCACCTTGTTCAACCTCGGTTGTCGTGATATTTGTCTCTCTTGAGCTGAGACTTTTATTGTCTTCCCGTGATAGTTGGTGAGAATTACTGTCCGATTGAAGCAGTCAATAAATCCTTTGTTGGTGGTTAACCAGTCCATCCCTAGGATGACATCTAGTCCCTTATTTTCCAATACAATAAGGTTGGCGCGGAACTTTAGTCCCTCAAACTCAATAACCACACATTGGCAGTAACTCTGCGTAACTTGCTTAATCCCGGGGGACTTGATGATCATGGACTTTTCCAGGGGAAGCATTGAAAAATCATTTTGCAAAGCAAATTTCTTTGAAATGAACGAGTGAGAAGCTCGAATCAAACAAAACCGTGGCAGGTATTGTGTTGATAGGGAGCGTGCGAGTACGATATCCGGGGCATTCTGTGCTTCCTCCTTGGTCACATGGTTCAAGTGACCCTTCTTGTGATTATTATTGGGGTTGAAATTTTTACGCTTGGGCGCTGAATTATTCCCACCGTGGTTCGGCGCGGGAGCCGAGTTTCTTGGCTTTGGGCACTGCTTGGCCTAGTGTCCTTCTTCTCCACAAGGGTAGCAAGTAACACCTGGGCGGTATGTGAAATCCTTGTCCCTTGCATGATAATTCTTGATCGAGCGCGTGATATTGGTTGTGGACTTGTTTGCTCCACTTTTCTGGAAGTCAGTCTTGCTTCGGTTGTTGCGAGCTTGAGTAGTTTGGTCCCTCTTGCGTTTGCGAAAATCCTCCAAACTGCGGCGCTAATTTTCCAGAGTAATGGCCTTGTCCACGAGTGTTTTGAAATATGGGAAGGTGTGTACAACCAGCTGGCATTTAAGTGCCGGTGCAAGACCGTCCAGGAATTTTTCCATCTTTTTACTTTCCATCATGTGCTCTTCGTTGGCGTAACGGGATAACTGAGTAAACTGGCTGTTGTACTCAGTCACCGTCATGCCTCTCTGCTTGAGGTCATCATACTCCCTCCTCTTGATTTTCATAACACTTTTGGGAATATGCGCCCCACGAAAACCTTCCTTAAATTCTTCCCAGGTGATGTTATTCTCATTGGGGTGCATGTGTAGGAAATTCTCCCACCATGATGCAGCTGCTCCTGTGAGGTAGTGAGGTGCATATAGTACCTTCTCATGGTCTGAACATTGTGCAATAATCAATTTCCTTTCAATGTCCCGAAGCCAATCATCGGCCTCAAGAGGTTTGTCGATTAATGCGAGAAAGTTGGGGGCAGCGTATTTTGTAGTTCGACAATTTGGATTCTTCTTGATACGGTCCACGGTGATTTCCCATATTGATGACCTGGTTCATCATTTCTTGGTGCTGTTGCCGGCTTTGCTCATAAAGGCAACACACTTGAGAAAAAGCTGTCTCAACGCCTGTTGACTTATTTGTCCCTGTGTGAAATTGTTCTTTGGTTTGGGTGCCATAATTCTCTTCTGGCGGATTTGGCATGGAGCGAGTCCAAGGATGAGACATTTTCCACTCTGGGGATATATTTTGAAAAAAAATCATAAGGAAAAGAAATTGAGCATAAAAATAAATAAATACTCGGCGAAAAGAAATTTAACCACTCCAAGATTTTTCAAGAAAATATTTGATAGCGCATGGAGAAGGACCGCTCGGTACATATCTTACACATAGCAGTAATTATACAATACATCACTCAGGATGTGCGTACACAATCCTGACATGTTATTTAGGCTAGTGCACTTCTCCCAGTTCCTACATGATGCGCATACAAACTACTTCTCACAACTTATATACATATAAACATATCATACAAGATAACACAACGCGGGGCTGCTAGGCACACTCAGTCGGAGATGGTAAGGATTTCCTTTGGCCTGCCGAGGGTGAGGCCCAGTGATGCTGGGGACTCAACCTCCTCCTCACTAATAGGCTCCAGGCGTGAAGTGTTGCGCTGAGAAGCTGGAGCGGGCGCGAGAGGCGGTGCAACGCGGACTGGGGCGGGTGCAATAGCTGGTGCCACATGGACTGGAGTGGGCGCAATAGGTGGTGCAACATGGACTGGAGTGGGCGCGATGACTTGGTCGAACTCCTCAGTGGTAGGCAGGCGACGAGCGGTGGCGAGGATGGCAGGTGAATAAGATGCTGAGGACGAGACGAAGGTCAGTGGTGGTGCTGTGTGGAGGAGCTCCCTCCTGTTGGCGGCACAGCCATGGACTGGGTCCATACGGCCAGCCACAAGGTCGTCCACAAGGTTATCAAATGCTGCCTCTAGTACCTGGAGGTATTCCACAAGCATCTCAATAGGCTCATCTCGCTCTCCTCTGGGGCAAGCGAATGCATAGTGACACGTGTATGGCACGTGGCATGGAAGGTAGCGGTAGCGGCGAGTCTTCATTGAAGGAAGAACATCCCAGAGACGAGCTATCGCCTCACGGGCAGCCATCTGCATGGTATGCCTCTCCATAGGCATGGCCCTGCCAACAAATCGGAATTGGTGTGACTCTGAACGCCCTCCCTTGAACTGTACCGCGGCCTGGTGCATAGACAGGTATTCTTGATCTTGTCTTTGGTAGAGTGTGAACACTTTGGGCGAACCGATGGCCCAATCGCGATCTTGACGATGTAGGTGAGGAGCTTGATAAATCCCTCAGGAACATTGGCGAACACCTGTGACTCACAGTCGCTGCTAGCCATCTACAAAAGTAGACAAAAATTCCGAATAGTCAGATCATAAATTTATGATGACTAACAAAAAAATTGCCACGTTTTGCCAAAATGCTAAAATCGCACTAAGACACTAATAACCGATTAGCGATCGCACCTAGTGGCTTCCTACAGTCAGCATGGCTCTGGTACCAAGTTTGTCACGACCGGTTTTTCAATAAAATACTTATTGAGAAACCGATCTTTTTATTTCCCAGTATAGGAGAGTCCTCCTTACTGGTAGACAAATTCTTGATACAGAAATCCAGAAGTACTAAATATATTACAGGGTTGAGCTGAGGTTGCTCAACAATTTTATTACAAGCACGCCAATAATATACATAAAGGCGGATATGACACAAGGGTGTGGTGGTATACTACTGACTCGCATTTAAACGTGGTGGTGGATGTGTCGCAGTGAAGTGGGTGACATTGACTCCTACTCTTGCAGTTCATCGAGCGTCGAAGTGAGGCTCAATGATTTATTCGGGTAGCGGAAGCGGATATGGTACAAGTGATAAATTCCAGAATCGCACGGGACCGACTAGGACTCCTCTAGGCGTCGGACTCGCTATCGAACTCTTCATCCATAAGATCGCCTTCGTCAACATCTGGCCAAATCAACAAGCCAGGTGAGTACTTTGAATGTACTCGCAAGATAGTTCGGACATAAGATATAACAAATGTAAGCATGATGCAACATGAGAAAATTTGCAATGCACACTCAGATGATAAACTTGCACGAAATGATAAATAAAAGGAAGTCAGGCAGTAGTCCTCCCGAAATTCCAACAGAAATAACTGAAAGCTGATCGAGTGTCTGAAATTACGCCTCGAATGGTGAACAAATAAGTTAACATGCCGCAGTCGGGCGTCTAAGTGACACCACATAGAGGGCTTATATTGAAAAGTAAATGACAGTGCGTGCCACAGTCGGACGTCAAAGCGACATCACATAAAGGGCTTATATTGAAAATAAATAACTTAAATGCCATAGTCGGACGTCTGAGCGACATCACATAAAGGGCTTATATTGAAAATAAAAATCATAAATGCCATAGTCGGACGTCTGAGCGACATCACGTAAAGGGCTTATATCGAAAGTAAATACAAGAGTGCTAAAGTCCGACGTCTGAGCGACATCACATAAAGGGCTTATATCGAAAGTAAATAACAAGAGTGCCACAGTCGGACATCTGAGCGACATCACATAAAGGGCTTATATTTCATTGGCATATTCAAGCAGTATAGACCATTCCAAGGAAAATACTCAGCACATAATAAAAATAAATGGGTTAGTCCATCCACAGGAGTACTCATATAGTCGAGTTTACCACTCATGTCTGTTCACCGGAGATTTGTCAAGGAGACTTACACTGAGACTGACAAGGACAAGTTGAACACAGACCTTGACCATAGGTATGGTTACTTGGATGAGTTTGACTCTGCAGAGTTTGTACTATTAAACCACAGCCAGCAGATTTGATGAGTCGCAAGGGACTAGTTACATTTATGGTATTTCAGAAGAAACATATCTAACCAGTACACACCTAATTCCACATTCCGCTGCCAGGAATCACCCTAGGAAACGTTCAAGGAAAACTCTAAGACGGGGAGGTCACAACCTCGAATAGCATGGGATCAAATTTATCTCGCGCGCTCTAAGGTGTGCCCCCCTCTCGGTCCCAACCGGAAACACCCATGCTCCCTGACCGGATGACAGGATTTAATCCAGGGCCATGGAACCCTCATCCCGGTCCCTCTGTTTGGTGTTTACCAGGAAAGAGGTTTGCCACTTACTATACCATATTCCATAAAGAAAACATGTGGTAGCACAAGGAAAGGAACGGATGGTAACGTGACTTGATTCACGTCGACACTGGAATTAACTGTTTGGCATGAGACTGGCATGCTACAACAATACCATCTTACCACCCATCATGTCACCACATGATCATGTAAACTCACATTGAATCACACATCGAGTTTCGAAGCTCACTTGCAATAGCTTTGCATGTAATATACCCCTTACCGCTATGCATATAATCATGCCAGGCACTGACTCCTAAATGCAAACATGAAAAACACTCATCATATCAACGGTTCAAACATGCTTGCCTGGTTCGGAGTAGTCGGAGTCTAGCTCGGTGAAGTTCGCGGTTCCGTCACCTCTTCCGGTATCTACGGCATAAGAAAAATGCGTACTAATGTAAATACCGAGTGTGCACAAATAGTGTTCCAAATATTTTTCAAATAAATATGATAAAAAAACTAGACAGAAAAATAAAGGTGACAGGAAAAGAATCAATCAAAAATCATTTTCTGTTTAAAAGTTATTAAGGTTTTAGTCCGAGGACTTATGCGTAATGAAACGAGAAAGTTCCCTGGGTAGTTTATAAAAACAGAAAACGGTTCGATTAAAAACCCGCCAACTCGAAAGGGAAACGTATCCTGCCCGAATGCATTTTCCGAAAACGTTTCGAAAAGAAGAAAAAGCTGACGGGGGGTCCCACTTGTCGGGTTTAAACTCTGAAACAGAGTCACCGGCGCCCGAAGGCCGCGGTGGTCGCCGGCGGCGATCCACGGCGAGTTAGGAGGAGTGGGTGGTACCTACGGGCTCCTTGGGTCCTTCCACACATGTGGGTGGTGGAGTTGGTCGGCCCAGCGAGCACCACGTCGGACGGCGGCCTCAACTCCGGCGGGCGGTGGTTCGGGCGTTGGTGGATCTCGTCGGGGAGGGCTACAAAGGTTGAATCGAGGCTCGGGTTAGAACACTGGGTGCACCAGAGGGCTGCTGACGTGGTTTGGGAGTCGGAGGTGGCCTCACCTGCGTGAATCAAGTCAGAGCCCGAGGCGGGTCGGGGTGGCCGGAGTCGGGGAAGGAGACCTCCTCGGGGTCCTCCTGGTGGCTTGGCGGGGCTCTGGTGAGGTGGAGTTGTGGTGCGGGGTCGAGAGCGAGCTCGGGAGCTCCTTTTATAGCTGATCCGAGGCGGTGGCCGTGAACGGGAAATCTCCGGCGACGATTACGACGGTGCAGCGGTTGGTCAGGTGGTTTAGGGGGCTAGGCTTAACCGTGGAGGTTTACTAGTTTGGTTTAGGCGCTAAACTTGGCCTGCCTTGGCTGCTACTCCAAGTTCCGAAAGGAACGGCGCACGGAGCACGTCGGCGGCAGGGAGCACGCTCTGCGCTGCTCGAGCCCGCAGCGATAAGCGCCCTTGTGCCTTGAGCAAGCAGACGGCCATCACGGAGGCCTCGGGTGGCTTGGGCGGTGCTTTGGGCCCAAAGCTGGAGCTGCTCCCTGCTGGCCGCCTCGGTTGGCCCTGCCACCGCAGAAGCTGCCGGCGTCGGCGGGACACGTCACCACTGACAGTGGTGTCCGTCCAAAGGACCGTGCGGTGCTCTGGATAAGAGGAAGGTGCAGTGCACAAGGCTCCAGTGTGCACCTTTGGTAGATCGGCCTTGACTCAAGAAAAGCGACAACGGCGATCATTTGAAACCGAACTCGAAAGTGAGCGACAAAGATTGCAAGCCAGGTGCTCGATGAAATGATTTTGGCATGTGGGAATTTTATCTGGAGCTGATCTTTGGTGGGGTGGCCTCTCAATGCACCTGGGGGCTGCCTGAATTTTGGTAGAATTTTTGGAGGAGGAAAAATATGAATTTCACCAAATTTGCCAAATCTGGTCCAAACTTGCAGTGAGTGAAACTTGAAAAATTTGAATTGTGGAAGAGTGGATCTTGATGGATCTAGGTTGGGGGTGCTAGGGACAAGCCAGAGGAGTTGGTTTGAGATCAAAACTCAAAGGAAATCAGGTACTTCCTTTGTAAATCACCTAGGTCCAAAATAAAAGACATAAATAGTTTTGGGGATAAAATAAATGAAATAAAATTCAAAAATGGGTTGAACTTGTTGGAATAGAATATTTGGCTTGGCCCAAAGTGGAGGGAGGGGTTTTGGGAGAAATATTGACATGAGGCTTGGTAAAACAATGGGTGGTTGCAAAACAAAAGAATAGCCCCAAAACCCATAGGGTCTCTTTTTGATAGAAATTTAATTTCCAAAAAAAAAAAATTATTGAGATGAGTTAAAATCAGAAGGAAGGTTTTTTAAAACCAAACACCAAGGTTGAGGAAGACACAAAAACAAAATACTTGTCATAGGATTTTTGAGAAGGAGGGGCTTTTGGAAAGATTTTAAATGGCCTCCTTCAAATCAAATAAAGGGTTTTGTCAAAAACCAAGTAAAAAATTTTGGAGTGTCACAGCGGACAGCAGCACCACCGTGTTCGGGGTGAGGTGGTGTGGCTGGAGGCCGTAGAATTTGAGGAAGGACCGGAAGAAGCCGCTCGCCGGCAAGCCAAAACCCTTGAGGCAGTCTGACGGAAGGCGACCGCTCGCCCTCCTCCCGGCCTTTGGCGAGATTTCTCTCTCCGGCGCAAGGCGAACCCTCACGAAATCCTTGCCGGGCAGCCGCCGCGTCTTGAGCCTCAGAGCCATCCCACGCGCCGGAGCACACCGCAAGGGGCGTGACGGTGGAAGAGGAGCTCATCGGGAACGAAGCGCCGTGGTGCTCAGCGTGGCGTGGAGGCGCGTCGGCGAGAGGAAGAAGAAAGAGGAAGTAGTAAGGAGGAGGGGCGCGCGTGCTCCGCCGCTCCCCCTCCTCCGCCTACTTATAGGCCTGTCGAGGGGGTGGTCGTGGGATTTACTGCGCCCACTACCCCACGGCCCCACGTTTTTCGCTCGAAGTTACTGCGTGCAGTAACTCCGCGGGAACCTCAACCGCCCACCTCAACCGCCCACCTCGGCCACCGAGGCATGGTAGTGGCGGGCCCCGCTGGCAGGCGTGTCCCGTCACGCGCGTGGGTGGGCAGACTGGCCCGGCCGCTCGTCGCCACGTGACAAGCCCAAAGCGGGTGGCGGCCTAGAAGCTTAGCTAGCACGCCACTTGGATCGCACCGAGGCGTTCGAAATTTTTTGACAAGACAGATTGGGCAGCTGACTCCTACCAGTCGGCCTGGCAGAAGGCGGAAGAAACTCTATCTCAAACACTGGAAGATGGAAACTGCTGAGGCTCCTCGACCAATCACCCGCGGCGCCTCACCAGCTTCGGGGACTACTGTCGGAGTAATGGGCCACGGGTAGGCTAACCCGAAGCCCATAACCTTTCAAGACATCGGGGCTGACTGTGCCCCTCAAGGCACCAAGACAAAGGGCCGGCTTCTGGAAGCCGGCTGGAGGAATAGCCGGCTGCCCATAAACGGTCGAGTCCTAGAGGCGAGGTCAAGACAAGCCGACTCCTACCTGGCGGCTTCTAGGGAAGCCGGCCCCGAGGAGTCGGCTTGCGACAACAACAAAGCCCATGCCCTCATCGGCGGGGACGGGACGGGGAATGACTACAGTGCTGCCCATCCCCTCCTCTTTCCTGGGGCTGGCGTTGCCACAGTGCGCAGTACCGGCGGGGATCTCCGCCCGGCGCGACACTGTTGCCATGCCATCCCTGACATCATCACAAGCAGGCGGAGTCCTGCTCCCACGACGGCCTATCTGTACGGCCGAAGGACGATGGGCCGCACCAGTCCACGAGAGTCGAGAAGACGACGAGAGCCCTACCAGTCGGACCCGAGGGAGGTCGGCCCCTAGGAGTCAGCCCGCCCCCTTCCTCGGGCCCCGCGCGCCATTAATCAGACGAGACAGGGAGTGGCTACAATAATCGCCCGCCAGGCGGCGGAGCTGTAGCCATGACCCCTTGACCAAGCCCGCGTCATTAGAGACACGACAACAGTGATCAGCTTCCGACAAGACCCGGGAGCGGCTGGTATGGCCTGTCGGCACCGTACCCAACCGGTCGGCGGGGCCTACTAGGCGGCGGGCCCCAGCAGTCGGCGGAGAAGCCGGCGGCCGAAGAGACTGACGGCCGGGCCCTATGCCCGACCGGATTACCATTGTACCCCTGGGGGGCAGGCCTATATAAACCCTCCAGGGCACCCATACAAAGGGTTCCGAACCTGTTAGACTAGACCAGATCATAGAGGAAGGAGAGAGCTATCCTTGCCTTCTCCTACCTATAACATACATCTCAAGGAGCACCTGTGTATCCACTTGTGCCTTAGTGATCATGCGGAGACCCCGCAGAGCAGTACTAGGGGTGTTATCTCCAAGGAGAGCCTCGAACCTGGGTAAAGTACGCCGGCGTTCGTGTCTACGCCTAATCCCGCTTCCGGGCACCGGGATGTTCTAGTCGCTCCAACCATGATAAGCCATCCTTTGGCATATGTCGCACCCAACCCCCGGCATTACTGTTTCTTCCCCATCTTCTCTCCGGTAGACTCCGAGACAGATGCTGCCCCTGTGATCGACTACGTCGACGATGACCCTTCTCCCCTTTCATCAGAGCTTCCAGGAAAGCCCCCCCTTTGGTCATCCCGATATCGCCCATTCCATTCTCTCTTGCTTGCATTAGATTTTACTATTGTTATTGTTTGCTCCCATTCCGATGCATAGCCTGCTTTTATAACCTGCTCATTGTACCTTACCTGCTTATCCTAAACTGCTTAGTATAGTTTGGTTAGTGATCCATCTGTGACCCCCACCTTGTCCTTGTTGCCCCTGCTTCAGCATCGACGACTCGATCAATGTGATCGACGACCAGAGAAAGACACCTCACATCACATCATGCCCCTTTTGTTGCTCGACTCTGCAGAGCTACTATCGAGTGCCGAGGGTGAGACCTCACAACGCACTCCCGATGACAACTCTTTAGTGTAGCTATTTGGTCGTGGTCAATGAGGGTTGTTCCTCCTTCACCACTCCTGATACGGCTCTGTCGTGCAACTCCTCAAGTGCGAACCTCGAGGGTGGTTCCTCTTACGTTCACCTTGATGATTACACTGAGTGGAATTCATCGGGGGTGATTCCTCAGGTTTTCCCCTTGATGTTTGGACACACGGTTACCGGGACTTTACTTGAGACCACTGTTGAGGTTGGGTCGGCCCTGAGGGGTACCCGCGAGTTGATGTGAAAGTCGGGCAAGCCCGTGGAGCACCCGCGAGTTTTCTACCTGGCACGACCGGGCAGTTTGGGCCCTTGCCGTAAGTCCATGAGATGGGGCGACGGGGTCACGTTATCGTGAGCCTCTGCTCGTCTCCGTGAGCCCCCAATGCACTAACAGGTTTGGGTATTTGTTCTAAGTTGGCCTTTGGCCTTTACGCACTAACCACCACGCGAGAATAGATATGGGCCTCGACGTCGTGGTATCAGCCGAAGCTTTGTCAGACTCCAGTTCAGCATTGTGGGCCTGTCGGGCCAGTGCCATCCAGTATGAGGTGGTGCTCGTTCCGGCTCATCGCACAATGACCCGGAGTGCAACGGGCGATGGGCCCAGACCCTGGAGTGCTTAGGATGTAGACCGACGGGGACCTCTTTGCTGAGCCTAGGTAGGGCTGCGACGTGTTAATCTTCCGAGGCCGGGCATTGACCCCAGAAAGGTCTGTCCGGCCAGAGTGATCGAGCGTGTTGGGTAACTTGGTGCACCCCTGTAGGGAAGATATATGTTCGAATACCGTGTTCACGGTAATGGAAGTTCAAACTTGTATCCTGATCTTATACAACTTGAAATGGATATTGGATATGTGGCTCCGGGATTGCTTTCTTGTAGGGAGTCGAGGAAGGATCTCTGGGCGTTAATGCTACAACATGTTTGGTAAATATAAACTGCTATTCTTTACTCTTCTACATGCTTCAAGATGCTTGGATCTGCTTGAAGATGCTAGTCTTTGATAGGCTAGGTTTCCCCCTCTATTCTGGCATTCTGCAGTTCAGTCCACAGATACATACCTTCCTTTGATACCAATGCATACTTAGTATAGATCTGATGCTTGCGAGTACTTTGGATGAGTACTCACGGTTGCTTTGCTACCCCTTTGCCCCCCTTGTTCCTTCTTTCCAGTTGTTGCAACCAGATGGTGGATCCCAGGAGCCAGATGCCACCGCCGATGCCTACTACTACGTGGAGACCACCGACGACCAGGAGTAGTTAGGAGGTCCCAGGCAGGAGGCCTTGCCTCTTCGATCGTTGTTGCTTTTGTGCTTGCCTTCTTAAGGCATCCTTGTGTAACTTATGTCTGTACTGAGATATTGTTGCTTCCGCTGAGTCTTGTGATTTCGAGCTTCTGTATTCGAGCCCTCGAGGCCCCTGGCTTGTAATATGAAGCTTGTATTATTTGAATTTATGTCTAGAGTTGTGTTGTGATATCTTCCCGTGAGTCCCTGATCTTTATCGTACACATTTGCGTGTATGATTAGTGTACGATTGAATCGGGGGCGTCACAAGTTGGTATCAGAGCCGACTGCCTGTAGGAACCCCCTTTCCAACTCCTTGGCCGAAGTAGAGCCTAGTCTTTGAAAAACTGTTTACTAACATGGATGTGTGGCTTACGGGCCCACGTCTCCATTGGGTGGTATTAGGATCTTTTATTCATCGTCCTTACTCTGGGATTCTGATCTCTCTTCTATTTGAGTTAAATGGTTTTGCTAACTCTATCCTAGTTTCTTATGATCACATCCACCCGGAGATTTGTATTACGCCTTTCTTGAATTAAGGGCTAAGTTATGCTTCACAATGTTCACTCACTACAGGATCCTCTTATCGAGGGTACCCTGCGTCCTCACTTGCAAATCCCTCACTCTAGAGGTTTTCCCTGAAGTTGATGTAGCCTTTGCTATGTCGCGTTGTGGTATCCCTCCACCGCGTGCATGCGTGCTGCCTGGTATGTCTAGGTTGTTTCTCTTCTCCGGACTCATACGAACAATGTGTAATTGGCCCCACATATGTAACGGTATGTCTTTAATGACTACTGCCTTGTACATACTGCGCCTTTGCTCACTATTCAAGTTACATCATGAATGACTCCATACATTTGCTCCACCTCTTGCTAAACTACCCCCTCTTGTATTTAAGCAGGATGGAGCAAGTGTAAATGGGTTGTGGTGACGACAGTCCATCACCGCCCGAATAAATGGTCGGAATGATACATCAGTTGAGCTGAATTTGTGCGCCCCAAAATGAATCCGCAACCAGCCCCAGTAGCTCTGCAAGACTTTGCGCGTCTCAACCATGTCGTCTACAGCAGCTCAAACCAGCCATTTGATGCTGATGACTAGCTCCGTGACATCACTTTCAATTTGGCGTCTGCTAATGTAGCCCCTGCCAACTATGTCACCTTCACGGCTTACTCCCTGAAAAGTTCCGCTACTCGATGGTGGAATAGCCAAATGCGTTCCTTACCTGTTGGAACCACCATCACTTGATCGGAATTCCAAGCTATATTCCGCAGGCCAATGTCGAACCACCATGGTTAGTCACAACGTCTCCGTTGAAATTGAAGGATTGGAATTCTATGTTTCCCCCATTATTTTGAAGCCTTCCAATATTGACCTCATTCTGGGAATGGAATGGTTGAAGACACATACCGCTTCTATCATTTTCACCACTAAAATCGTCCATCTACTACATCCTTCAAGTGAGATAGTATGCTACCATGCTCATCTTGTTCGAAATGCTGAAGCACGGATTTATTCCTTGAATGCGTTAAACGCTTCTCCTCTTGTGAGAATTGAAAACGTTCTAGTCGTTTGTGAATTGCTACCTCTTGAGCATGCGTTGGTTTTTCCCTTGAAGAGGAAAGGGTGATGCAGCAAAGTAGCGTAAGTATTTCCCTCAGTTTTTGAGAACCAAGGTATCAATCCAGTAGGATGCCACGCGCAAGTCCCTCGTACCTACACAAACAAATAAGAACCTTGCAACAAACGCGATAAAGGGGTTGTCAATCCCTTCATGGCCACTTGCAAAAGTGAGATCTAATAGAGATGATAAGATAATATCTTTGGTATTTTTATGATAAAGATTAAAAGTAAAGATTGCAAAGTAAAGGAAGATAGAAATAGCTATTTGACGGAAGATTAATATGATGGAAGATAGACCTGGGGGCCATAGGTTTCACTAGTGGCTTCTCTCAAGATAGCGTAAGTATTACGGTGGGTGAACAAATTACTGTCGAGCAATTGATAGAAAAGTGCATAATTATGAGAATATCTAGGCACGATCATGTATATAGGCATCACGTCCGCAACAAGTAGACCGACTCCTGCGTGCATCTACTACTATTACTCCACACATCGACCGCTATCCAGCATGCATCTAGAGTATTAAGTTCATAAGAACAGAGTAACGCATTAGGCAAGATGACATGATGTAGAGGGATAAACTCAAGCGATATGATATAAACACCATCTTTTTATCCTCGATGGTAACAATACAATACGTGTCGTTTCCCCTACTGTCACTGGGATCAAGCACCGCATGATTGAACCCAAAGCTAAGCACTTTTCCCATTGCAAGAAAGATCAATCTAGTAGGCCAAACCAAACTGATAATTCGAAGAGACTTGCAAAGATAACCAATCATACATAAAAGAATTCAGAGAATATTCAAATATTGTTCATAGATAATCATGATCATAAACCCAGAATTCATCGGATCTCTACAAACACGCCGCAAAAAGAGTTACGTCGAATAGATATCCAAGAAGATCGTGGAGAAATTTGTATTGAGATCGAAAGAGAGAGAAGAAGCCATCTAGCTAATAACTATGGACCCGAAGGTCTATGGTAAACTACTCACACATCATCAGAGAGGCTATGGTGTTGATGTAGAAGCCCTCCGTGATCGATGCCCCCTCCGACAGAGCACCGGAAAAGGCCCCAAGATGGGATCTCACGGGTACAGAAGGTTGCGGCGGTGGAAATAGGGTTTCGTGGTGCTCCTGGATGGTTTCGGGGTACGTAGGTATATATAGGAGGAAGAAGTAGGTCGGTGGAGCCACGAGGGGCCCACGAGGGTGGAGGGCGCGCCTCCCTGCCTCGTGGCCTCCTCGTTGATTTCTTGACTTCCACTCCAAGTCCTCTGGATCACGTTTGTTTCAAAAATCACGCTCCCGAAGATTTCATTCCGTTTGGACTCCATTTGATATTCCTTTTCTGCGAAACACTGAAATAGGCAAGAAACAACAATTTGCACTGGGCCTTGCGTTAGTAGGTTAGTCCCAATAATAATAATAAAGTGTATAATAAAGCCCATTAAACATCCAAAATAGAATATATAATAGCATGGAACAATAAAAAATTATAGATACGTTGGAGACGTATCATGGATTCCAAGATATTTTTTCAGAAGAACTACCTAGACCATGACCTCGAACTTGGTGCAGTTAAATTTGCACTAAAGTTGTGGCAACATTTCCTTTTTTGGTAATCGTTGCGAGATCTACAATGATCATCAATGTCTGAAGTATTTGTTTACTCAGCTAGATCTGGATCTCCGTCAGTAGCGATGCATGGAAACAATCACAGACTATGACTACGGTATTTCTTATACCCCTGGCAAGTCTATTGACATGGCCGATGCCCTGAGTCGCAAGTCTTATTGCAACAACCACATGGCTTTTAAAGGTTAACCTCTGCATGATGATCTCACTTGTAGAGAGCTTCCGATCTGCGTTCTCATTCAAGCTGAACGTCTCAACGGTCTGAGGGCTGTCAAATTTCAAAAGTTCAGTGGTCAAATCCTTCTCAAGATGAAGCCACTTGGGAACTCGAGGATCATCTTCGAGATGAATGCCCCGTTTTGTTTCCGTCTACCTCCTAAATTCATGGGACGAGATTTCTTGTAGTGGAGGAGAATTGTAACGCCCGAATAATTAAGCTACAGTAATCCACTTCGAATGGTACCATGTCATCATGTTACTGTTGCTAATCTCATCTAGATTCAAAACATTTCAAATTGAAATTTAAAAGTAAAGTAAAAAATAAAAGTTTTCAAAAGTGAAAACTAAAATCTGCAAACTCAGGAAAATAATTCATAGTTGTTATTGGTGGAGAAACCAAAATTTTATAAAATGTCTAAGTGCAAAAAAATGATTAAAACAGTGGCTTAAGCAATTATATAAATGCCTTTTATAATTTATAAAATATCAAACTAATTTATTTGAGTCCCAAACTTTTTGTGGCAGAGGGTTAAACTATAACACTAATTTAGGTGTGGTTCTCATATTTTTAGTAAACTAAAATATTAGGAAAATGAAATACAATAAGTAAGCAGAAATAACAAAATAAAAGTAAAAGAAAACCAAATGACAAAAAGAAAAGAAAACAACCCCCCTAGTGGGCCTCGTGGCCCAGTTGGCCCACAAAGCTACCAGGCAGGTCCAGATCCTCCCGACCCTCCCCTTCCTCTGCTACAGGAAGGCAGGGGGGATCGTAGTGCCCATCTGCTGGCGATGGCCGGGCGTGGCGGCCATCCACCCCCCTGGCACCCTACTAATACACCCAGGGCGCCCCTAAACCCTAGCTTCACCGTTCCCCTTCCTCCCTCGCGCCCCTGTATGCTTTTCCTCGTCGACGTCGCCGTGCCCGTAGACGCCCGAAGCCACCGACCCGAACCCCGCCGTCGTGCCGAGGAGCTGCGCCGAGCTCCTCTACATCGTCTGCGCCCTCGACTTGGAGCTCGGAGCCACTGCCTCGGCCACATCGAGCTCGTCTTCTTCCCTCGACCACTGCCGCCTCCACGTCAACGCCGACTGCTCTGCTGCTACTAACCCACCGCCGGGCCCCCGTGTGCCTCCCCAGTGAGCTTCCGCTCCTCCTCCTCCTCCCCACGCTTCGATTACGCCCTTCTCGCTAGCTAGCCGCCATGGTCGTAGATCGTCTCCGCCACGACGCTCGTCGGTCGTTTCGGTGGATGTCGAGTTCACCTGAGCCCTCGGCCGTGCTCATCGGCGTCGTAGTAGGCCGTAGCACCAGCGCGTGCAGTCCTTGCTGAGCCTCACATCGCCATAGCCGCCCGCGCCTAGCCGAGCCCCCCCGGGCGGCCGCGCCCTGCGCATGTGGCCGTCCAGGCAGGCTCGCCGCACCGCCACTGCTGCCTCCCCTGCTTCCCCCCGGCAGCCCCGCGTGCTGCCTGCGCAGAGCCTGTTGTCGCGTCTTTGCCGCCGACAGCGCTGTGTTGCTCGGCCCACTCGACCCGCTCTTTGCTGCGGCGTGGGCGTCCCTCCTGCGCCCGCGCCTTCCGGCTACTCTTGCTCTGTTGCCCCACTGCTTCACACTGCAGACGATGCATGTGCCCGCATCGACCTCTCGCTCGCCGGTGCCCGCATCGACCTCTCGCTCGCCGGCGCCCGCTGGTGTCCCTTGCTCGCACGCGCGCCCCGCACAGGCACCTCGCTCGCCCGCATGCCTCGCCGCAGCCCTGCTGCTCCTCGCCGCATCGCTTTCCCGTGCCGCTGCTTGCTATAATACTACTTGTAGCTACTGTAGCTACTAGCTAGTTTTTCAGTTTTTACTTTGAGTAACCCCCGGGCAGCCCCTAAACTGCGGTTAAACAACTGTTAACAGGAGTAAGAATAATATTGGTAGGTAGTACACTTGTCAAAGGTCAAATGTTTCCATTGGACCAAATCCATTTGATGCATGTATTAATTCCTATGAAAATCACAAAATGCTATCTTCTGTTAACAAAGAACATAATTACCCCTAGCATACTGAATTACGTGCTCTGTGTGTGGGGTTTAATTGGACTAGGACTAGTTTAATACTAACTAGTATTCTAGCGAATGACATGTGGGTCCCTCCTAAATAAATCAATTTAGTTAAAGCAAATAACTGCTAGTCGATGACACCTGGACCCCACCTGCCCTGTTGACTGGGTCAAGTCAATCAACAGGTCCCACATGTCAGCCTCGATAGCCCTTGCTGTGTACACTTCAGTGTGTACACATAGCATTTTTCTATTAATTTTGTTTTAATAAGAAATTCTAGAAAATATTGAAAACTTTGAAAAATCATATAAAATAATCCGTAACTCGGATGAAAAAGTTTTCTACATGAAAGTTGCTCAAAACAACGAGACGAATCCGGATCCGCCCTCCATTCGTCTGTCACTCATTCCTAGCATAGCGAACATGTTACTGTCCCCCTCCGTTTCATCTGTCTGAAAATGCCAAACTTCGGGAAAGCATTCTCGGATGTTGTCCCCCTTCGCCGGTAGCGTGTAATGCCACGTTAGAACACCCCTAGCGCTGCTTGTTGCATATCATGCATCTGTTTGCTTTGTATTTACTGTTTCTTCCCCCTCTTCTCTCCAGTAGACTCCGAGACTGATGCTGCCCCTGTGATCGACTACGTCGACGACGACCCTGTCAGGACCCCGATTCCAAGTCACATCGACCTAGCCGGTAACACCTCATACCACTTTGCGGCCTCACGCACGGTAAACCCACGGGTGTCGCCTTACCATGGCCCGGGACCGTTTGCGCCTTTTGGCTCACGTATATGATAGTATCGCTAGCATCCATATGACATAGAACCCGGGCCGACATGGCTAGTCGTGAACCCAAAGCGGCACTAACCCATGGGGACAGGCATACATGAATCAACTTCGAGCATGTCGATTGCCCGGCGTGTGAATCCGGGCTGTAGCCTTGGGCTAACAGGACTCCGGGAACCCGGCTGTAGCAGGCTAAGGCGAGGACTCGGATGTCACCGCGTGAAATTTCCCCAAAGGGACAGAACCACGAGAACGAAGTGAAACACATGCCGGCAGTCAAAGCGTCTGAGCAGTAGTCTTTGGGCTAGCGGGACTCCGGTGAACCGGGCTGTAGCGTACTACTATGGCTCATGGAAGCACTAGACTACATTTCCCCCATAAGAGAGGCTGCCAAGGATAAACAACTAGATTGTCGGATCCCACACATACCAAGCATTTCAATCATACACACAATATGCTAGATATGTGCAAATACAACATGGCATCACAACAAGACTCTACGACTCAAAGTATTTATTCAATAGGCTCCGAGGAGCGAGATATTACAAACATGGGTCTCATGACCCAACACTCAGAGCATACAAGTCAAGGCACATGCGGAAGCTTAACATGTCTGAGTACAGACATCTACAAATGAAAAAGGCTTAGAAGCCTGACTATCTACCAGATCCTGCCGAGGGCACAAGATCGTAGCTGAGGTATCAAGCTAAACGTCGAAGTCCACACGGAACTACTAGCGAGACTGACATCTCTCTGCAAAACATAAAATTGGCAAACGTGAGTACAAATGTACCCAACAAGACTTACATCAGAACTATCTACATATGCATCAATATCAACAAAGGGGGTGGTGGAGTTTGACTGCAGCAAGCCAGCTTTGACTCAGTGGCTATCCTGAACTATGACTGCAACTAACTCTTTTGAGGTGGCGCACACGACTCCACATATTCACCATACCAATACAACACTATGGATCCGCTCCCGTCTACCTACGAGAATGCCATCCATAGCACTCACACTTATCTTGCGAGTTTAAGAGTATCCAATTTCACTTGTCTATGAACTATGCAAGGGGTCCAAGTTTCCATATCCGAGGAATCCGGCTATTCGAATAGATAATGATAACCCTGTAGGGGTGTACTTCTTCACACACGCTGTCGCCACTTATCGCCCTGTACACGTCATGTACCTCGGCAACCTTCAAGCGAAAGCCGGGCGAGGGAGTCGGCCACGACCTGACTAACCACACAAGTCTCTCGTCTAGGTTTATCGCCTATTCGGGTTCCATCCGCAAGGAGATCCGGCCGGGGTATCGCTCACGGCCCCAAACGATGTGTACAGGGTTCCCAAGCCCACCAACCGGGTGCCACTTGGTATCTGGACCCACTTGTGCCTAGTCTGTCCCAAGCCCACCTGTATCGGGTGCCACTTGGTAGACTACTAACACTACCTACAAACATCAGAAACTAGTTGCAACTTCTGGACAGAGATCGAGTTGATTAATAAGCCGAGAGGGGCCAAGTTACCGGAACCCAATGTGTGGTAGTAACTGTTCATGGATCACAAACACAGAACTCAGTTCCTGAGGACGGCTGCAATGAGACAACCCACCATGTACTCCTACATGGCCTCTCACCGCTACCTTTACCAAATCGTGTTCACACACTTAGCTCTCAACAGTAGGACATGTTCACCACATTCCAATTCATTCCCGATGAATCAGACCCGACTCAACTCTAAGAAATAGCAGGCATGACAAACAAACATGAATGAGTAGGCACATTAGGGCTCAAACAACTCCTACTCATGCTAGTGGGTCTCATCTATTTACTGTGGCAATGACAGGTCATGCAGAGGAAGGGGTTCAACTACCGCAGCATGTAACAGTTGAATCGTTGTTGTTCTAATGCAGTAAAAGAGAGCAGGAGCGAGAGAGTGGGATTGTATCAGAATGAACAAGGGGGTTTTGCTTGCCTGGCACTTCTGAAGATTATATAGTTCTTCATCGGTGTCATCGATCTCATCGTCGGAGCCACGTCTATCGAGAGGGGACAAACACTGGCAACTGAGAAAGAACACAATCAATGCAATGCAACAATATGATGCATGAATGTGACATGGAAATATGCCGTGGTTTGAGCTAATGCAACTAGCAGCAAGTTAAATAAAGTTGGTTTGAATCCAAGATTCAAATTCAAACTCCACATGTAGTTATTTAAATGCCATTCATTCCATTTGTCCTAAACAGTAGTCATAAATTGTTCTAACATGCATGAAACACGTACAGATGGATAGATTGGATTTTTCTGATCATTTTTCATATAAAATTTATCTCATTTGGAGTTACGGTTGAATTTCTATGATTTTTCAAAGTTTGCAATATTTTCTGGAATTTCCTGTATAAGAATAATTCCAGTAAATAATTATTGCGTCAGCATGACGTCAGGGTGACGTTATCAGATCAAAGGCACGGTCCAGGTCAGCTCTAACCTGTGGGTCCCGCATGTCAGGGTCATTAGTTTAACTAATTTAAGTTAATTCTAATCCTGGTTCATTAGTGGCCTGGGGCCCACACGTCAGACGACCAGGGGTGGTCAAACCCCTGGTCAAAATGGTCAACGCCACCGGCGGCTTGACGCCGGCGACGGCAAACGCGGCGAAGCGCTGCGGGGTTGCTCCTCCGGTGGCTAAAAACGCGGCGGAGGGCACCAGGGGGGAGCCCTTGCTCACCCGCATCCAGGGAAGCACACGGCTGTGCGTGGGGTGGCGGGAGCTCACCGGAATGGAGCTTGCGGCGGCGCCGGAGTTCGGGCCAGCACGGGCGCGGGGCTGCAGCTCGATTTAGAGCGAACGAAGAGCACTGGTAGAGGCTACAGGACAGCAGGAACTCGACCAGGTGCTCATACGCGGCGTTGGCCCACCGTAACGACGACGGTGACATTCGCGGCGGCGGCAAGTTTCGGCGGAAGTGGGGAACGGAGCTAGAGTACGAGTGCGAGCAAGGGGAGGGGGGATCGTTCCGTGAGCTGACAGCGGTTGCAGCAAGCGTCTCAGTGGGCTCGGGGAAGGTCGTACGACGTCGGGGCATTGCCGGCGATCTCGGAGACCGGAGTTGAAGACGACGGTGGTGGCGGCGTTCCCGGGCACCCGGCGTTGCGTGACTCGGTGGAGAGGACGAGGGAGTCTTCGCGGATCACAGGGCGTGTCTAGGGCATAGGGGAGGCCGGTGGCTATGCGAGCGGTGGACGGCGGCGACGAGCTCCGTTCGGGAAGAGAGCAGAGAAGGGGGAAAACGCTCGAGAGAGTGAGAGGGTATGGGGGGCTGCGTGGCGTCGCGGAGGGAGTCCAGGGCAACGAGGGGATAGCCAGGCAGGCAGCTGCCGGCGTGGCACGCCGCGGCGCTGTGGCTAGCTTCTCCTCTGCCTTCTGGCAGGAGGAAGAAGACGCCCCTGCCCTCGGTGGGCCGGCCAGGTGAGGTTTCTGCCCTTTTTAATTTAGTTTCTGTTTTCTATTTATTTGCTCTGTTATGATTTAGTTTAGCACTAAATCATTTTTATATAATTCTAAGAATATTTTTGGGCACTCTCTAAATTAATCCGGTGTCCCTCAACATTTCTCAGAATATTTGGAGCTGTCAAAATATTTATAGCAATGTTTTGGAGCCCCAATCAAATACAATATGTGTTGAGGTAAAATCCAAGATGGCTAGGGAAAATGTGCATCACCTGTAGTTGTTGTTTCCAGCATTTCCAAAAATCATGAACATTTTCCTAAGACCATTTTGGGTTTTTGGGATTTATTTTAGCTGAACCTATTTGATTTTTCTTAGGTGCTAGGGTTTGAGTCAATCCCCATTTCAAATTTAAAAGCAATTTAAACATGATGCAACACAAAACTAGCTAGCCCAGAGCATACCAGAACTAGGGATGTGACAACCCCTTCTCCCCTTTCATCGGAGCTTCCAGGCAAGCCCCCCTTTGATCATCCCGATATCTCCCATCCCATTCTCTCATGCTTGCATTAGATTTTGCTATTGTTATCGTTTGCTCCTATTCCGATGCATAGCCTGCTTTTGTAACCTGCTCATTGTACCTTACCTGCTTATCCTAAACTGCTTAGTATAGGTTGGTTAGTGATCCATCGGTGACCCCCACCTTGTCCTTGTTGCCCCTACTTCAGCATCGACGACTCGATAAACGTGATCGACGACCAGAGCCCGACACCTCACATCACATCACGCCCCTTTTGTTGCTCGACTCTGGAGAGCTACTATCGAGTGCCGACTGTGAGGCCTCACAACGCACTCCCGATGACAACTCTATAGTGTAGCTATTTGGTAGTGGTCAATGAGGGTGGTTCCTCCTTCACCACTCCCGATACGGCTCTGTCGTGCAACCCCTCAAGTGTGAACCTCGAGGGCGGTTCCTCTTACGTTCACCTTGATGATTACATTGAGTGGAATTCACCGGGGGTGATTCCTCAGGTTTTCCCCTTGATGTTTGGACACACGGTTACCCAGACTTTACTTGAGACCATTGTTGAAGTCGGGTCAGCCCTGAGGGGTACCCGCGGGTTGATGTGAAAGTCGGGCGGGCCCATGGAGCACCCGCAAGTTTTCTACGTGGCACGACCGGGCAGTCTGGGCCCTTGCCGTAAGTGCATGAGACGGGGCGACGGGGTCACATTATCGTGAGTCTCTGCTTGTCTCCGCGAGCCCCCAATGCACTAACAGGTTTGGGTATTTGTTCTGAGTTGGCCTTTGGCCTATACGCACTAACCACCACGCGAGAATAGATATGGGCCTCGACGTCGTGGTATCAGCCGAAGCTTTGTCAGACATCCAGTTCAGCATTGTGGGCCTGTCGGGCCAGTGCCATCCAGTATGAGGTGGTGCTTGTCCCGGCTCACCGCACAACGACCCGGAGTGCAATGGGTGATGGGACAAGACCCTGGAGTGCTTAGGATGTATACCGGCTGTCGATGTACAAAAAGAGGGGTGCACTTTTTGTACCCCTATAACTATGCACGGGCAGTCTGAGCCGCGGGCACCACCGCACCGAGCAAGGCAAGGGAGGTGAGCCAAGATAAGGCCGAAGCTCGAAAGGAACAGAACGGCGCCAAGACCAAGACCACAAAGAGCAAAGGGGACCAAGCGGACTCCCCTGGCAAGATCCTTGCCGGGAAGCGGTTTTGGCAAACCCGGCAAGACCCTTGCCGGGGCAGCTCGTCCCACACCTACGGAGCGAATCATCCTTGAGTCCACTGCCCTCATGGGGCAAGGATTCGGGAGACATCCCCGTGGTGGCATGCAGATCTTTATGAAGACATTCAAGATCAGATACACACTATAGAAGATCACGACCCTTGGCGGGATCCCAGCCAAGGAGGACCACAAGGCCCCCGGCAAGAGCATTGCCGGGATGACAATAGCGCCACGGCAAGACCCTTGCCGGGGCCCCGGCAAGACCCTTGCCGGGGCTACGGCGAGGCCCTCGCCAAGAACACCCATAGGGCCACCATCAGACCCACGCCCATCAAACCTCCACCACCGTTCGCATGTAGCTGCCGACCCAATGGTGGGTTGTCTCATTGCATCCGTCCTCAGGAACTGAGTTCTGTGTTTGTGATCCATGAACAGTTACTACCACACATTGGGCTCCGGGTGCTCCAAGCTCTCTCGACTTATTAATCAACTTGATCTCTGTCCAGGAGTTGCAACTAGTTTCTGGTGTTTGTAGGTAGTGTTAGTAGTTTACCAAGTGGCACCAGGTACAGGTGGGCTTGGCACAGACTAAGCACCGTGGCACGGTGTACCAAGCGTATAACCACCCGTCGAGGTGGGCTTGGGAACCCTGCTCACATCATTTGGGGCCGTGAGCGACACCCCGGCCGGATCTCCTTGCGGATGGAACCTGAATAGGCGATAAACCTGGACTAGAGACTTGTGTGGTTAGTCAGGTCGTGGACGACTCCCCAAAGCTTCCGCTTGAAGGTTGCCGGATACCACGAGGTGTACATGGCGGTAAGTGGCGAGAGCGTGTGTGAAGAAGTACACCCTGCAGGGTTAGCATCATCTATTCAAATAGCCGTGTCGGCGTAAAGGACTTCAGGTTGCCTATATCGGTTCATAGACAAGTGACGGTGGATACTCTGAAATGCAAGATAGCGTGAGTGCTATGGATGGCGTTCTCGTAGGGAGGCAGGCGGATCCATAGTTGTGTATTGTTATGGTGAATATGTGGACTCGTGTGCGCCACCTCAAAAGAGTTACTTGCAGTCGTAGTTCAGGATAGCCACCGAGTCAAAGCTGGCTTGCTACAGTTAAACCCCACCACCCCTTTGTTGATAATGATGCATATGTAGTTAGTTCTGATGTAAGTCTTGCTGAGTACATTTGTACTCACGTTGGCCTATTTTATGTTTTGCAGAGAGACTTCAGTCTCGCTAGTAGTACCGCATGGACTTCGACGTTTAGCTTGTTGCCTCAGCTACGATCTTGTGCCCTCGGCAGGATCTGGTAGATAGTCAGGCTTCTCAGCCTTTTTCATTTGTAGATGTATGTACTCAGACATGTTAAGCTTCCGCGTGTGCTTTGTTTTGTATGCTCTGAATGTTGGATCATGAGACCCATGTTTGTAATATCTCGCTCCTCGGAGCCTAATGAATAAATACTTGAGTCATAGAGTTATGTTGTGATACCATGTTGTATTTACACATATCGAGCATATTGTGTGTATGTTTGAAATGCTTGGTATGTGTGGGATCCGACAATCTAGTTGTTTATCCTTGGCAGCCTCTCCTATGAGGAAATGTAGTCTAGTGCTTCCTTGAGCCATAGTAGTCCGCTACAGCCAGGTTCACCGGAGTCCTGCTAGCCCAACACTACTGCTCAAGACACTTGACTGGCCGGCATGTGTTTCACTTCGTTCCTACGTCTATCCCTTCGGGGAAATGTCACGCGGTGACATCCGGAGTCCTGCCTAGCCTGCTACAGCCCGGGTTCCCGGAGTCCTGTTAGCCCAGTGCTACAGCCCGGATTCACACGCTGGCAATCGACATGCTCGAGATTGATTCATGTATGCCTGTCCCCATGGGTTAGTGCCGCTTTGGGTTCACGATTAGCCATGTCAGCCCGGATTCTCTGTCATATGGATGCTAGCGACACTATCATATACGTGAGCCAAAAGGCATAACGGTCCCGGGCCATGGTAAGGCGACACCCATGGGAATACCGTGCGTCAGGCCGCAAAGTGATATGAGGTGTTACCGGCTAGATCGATGTGACTTGGAATCGGGGTCCTGACAATATGTTAAAACATCAATTATGAAAAGTGCTTAGAATTTCTTCTAGTTTCATATTTTCCAACTCTCATCCATGTTTAAAATGTTTAAACTTGCTGTTTGTTCAATTTTGCATAATACCATGTTAAAATGATTTATTTCATAACTAATTAACCGTAGCTCTGAATTTAAACAAACTCTATATGTAAATGGGGTGGAATAATGCATAGATTAACTTGGTGCACTTTGTTTTACTGTTTAACAACATTTAAACATGGTTTAGGGTAGAACAGTACCAAATTTGAAATATGCATATGGGGATTTTCCGGAATTGTTGTTTGATGTTTCTGGCCTCATTTAACGTTGCCTAGATAGGTAGTTTTATTATGCTTCACCTCTTGCCATGTTAACAACATTTAATATTGTTGGGTACATAAACGAGAGATAACTAAATAATTGATGTGGTGTTTCGTCAATATGCAACTCGTTGCATATTGAGCTCCACTTAATTTGTAGTATTGTTTGTTGCACTTTGTCATGTCATGTCTCATTAAACCGGACATGCATCATACTTGATTGTGCATCATGCCATGTTGATGTGATGGTTTTTTACCATGATGTTTCCTTCTTTCTGGTTGCGCTTCTCCTTATAGTTCCGGTTACGTTGCGATTGTGAGGATTCGTTCGACTACATTGGTTCGCCTACTTCATGGATTCGGTCTTCTTCCTAGCGGGATTTCAGGCAAGATGACCATTACCCTAGATATCACTTCTATCTTTGCTTGCTAGTTGTTCGTTCTATCGATATGTCGCGCCACCTACAACTTGTTATATCATGTCTCCCATATTGCCATGTCAAGCCTCTAACCCACTTTGCTAGCAAACCGTTGTTTGGCTAAGTTACCGCTTTGCTTAGCCCCTCTTATAGCGTTGTTAGTTGCAGGTGAAGTTGAAGATTGCTCCATGTTGGAACATGATTATGTTGGGATATCACGATATCTCTTATTTAATTAATGCATCTATATACTTGGAAAAGGGTGGAAGGCTTGGCCTTTTGCTTTTTATTTTGTTACACTCTTGCCGCCTTAGTTTCCGTCATACCGGTGTTATATTCCTTGATTTTGCGTTCCGTACGCGGGTGGGGTTATGGGACCCCCTTGACAGTTTGCTTTGAATAAAACTCCTCCAGCAAGGCCCAACCTTGGTTTTAACATTTGTCTAACAACCCCCTAACCTTTTCCCTTGGGAGTTGAAAACCAGAGGGTCATCCTTATTTAACCCCCCGGGCCAGTGCTCCTCTTAGTGTTGGTCCAACCTAGAGCCACTTGCGGTCCCCTTCACCCAGGGTCTTCGGTTGTTGTACATAGTGTGCATCTGGTGTGCCCTGGGAATGAGATATGTGCAGCTCCTATCGGGATTTGTCGGCACATTCGGGCGGTCTTGCTTGTCTTGTTTTACCATTGTCGAAATGTATTGTAACCGGGATTCCGAGACTGGTCGGGTCTTTCCGGGAGAAGGAATATCCTTTGTTGATCGTGAGAGCTTGTGATGGGCTAAGTCGGGACACCCCTGCAGGGTATAAACTTTCGAGAGTTGTGCCCGCGGTTATGTGGCAGATGGGAATTTGTTAATATCCGGTTGTAGAGAACTTGACACTTGACTTAATTAAAATGCATCAACCGCGTGTGTAACCGTGATGGTCTCTTTTCGACGGAGTTCGAGAAGTGAACACGGTTGGGTTATATATGAACGTAAGTCGTTCAGCTTCACTTCTTGATCATTTCTAGCTTACGACCGTTGCGTAGTCTCTCATCTCTCTCTTGTACTCGTATGTTAGCCACCGTATTTGCTTAGTGCTTGCTGCAACTCCACCTCATATCCACATCCTACCCATAAGCTTAAATAGTCTTGAAGTCGCGCGTTTTGAGATTGCTGAGTCCTCGTGACTCACAGATACTTCCAAAATAGTTGTAGGTGCCGATGATACCAGTGCAGGTGATGCTACCGAACTCAAGTGGGAGTTCGACGAGGACCTTGGCCGTTACTACGCGTCTTTCCCTGATGATCAGTAGCGGAGCCCAGTTGGGGGGGGATCTAGCATTTGGGGTTATCTTCTTTTCATTTGGATTTGTACGTAGTCGGACTATGTGTGTACACTGATGATGTATGAATTATTCAATATTTGTGTTACATGGTGATTGTAAGCCAACCCTATTTATCCCTTTCTTGTTCATTACATGGGATTGTGTGAAGATGACCCTTCTTGCGACAAAACCACAATGCGGTTATGCCTCTAAGTCGTGCCTCGACACATGGGAGATATAGCCGCATCATGGGCATTACAATAATAGATCAGGATACAAGTCTGAACGTCCATTACCGTGGACACGGTATTCGAATATATATATCTTCCCTGCAGGGGTGCACCACATTACCCAACACGCTTGATCACTCTGGCCAGACACACTTTCCTGGATCATGCCCGGCCTCGGAAGATCAACACGTCGCAACCCTACCTAGGCTCAGCAGAGAGGTCCCCCCGATCTACATCCTAAGTGCCCCGGGGTCTTGGGCCCACACTACTAGGAAATAGCTTATAGATAGACGCTTACTAGTAGCGCGTTATACTGACCCACACTACTACTAATTACTAGCAGCGCGCCACATTGACCCCTCACTACTAGTAAATATTTACTAGTAGCGCATGACAAAAAACGCGATATTAGTAAATATTTCTTGCAGACCGGACATAGCAGTAGCGCGGGTGGTAAAACCAACACTACTACTAAGCGAATAGCCATAGTGAGGTGAGATACCCCATGCTACTACCGAGAGTGTCCACCGCCGCACCCCATGCACGCCCCCTTCCCCACCCTCTCTATCACGAATCCGTAAATTCTCTCTCTCTCTCTCTCTCTCTCTCTCTCTCGTGACCCTCAGCCCCACCCCCTCGGTCGACCTCCTCTCCCCCATGATCTCCTTGCCACCGCCACCACCCATGCCGGCCGGTTCTGGCGAGCTCTGGCCGAGCGCAACACGCCCCCAAGCTCCTCAAGCTCCGCCCCTCCCCCTCCGTCAGATCTGTGCCTCAAGGCCTGCACCTCTGCCCATATCACCCTCGCCCCCCTCCTCCTCCTGCTCCGCGCGCTGCAGCTCTCGCCCCTCGCGGATGGCTTTCGCCCTCTCCGTGCCGACAGCCTCTGCCTTCGCCGCCGCCCGGTGGAAGGCACGGACCCGCTTCTCCACACTTGCCTGTCGGTGCTCCTTATGTTTGTGCAGTGGAGGATTTTGAACCTTTTTTTCTGTCATCGGCGCAGGTGTTCTGAGGAGGAAGGCAGGATGGGAGGGTCGTGGGTGTAGGTGTTCTGAGGAGGAAGGAAATTGAGTAGCATCATGTCCTGAACTGAATCCAATGCAGCTGTCTATCGTTGCACAATTTCGTAAGTGCATCCATCCACATCGTGTCCATCTTGCAGTTCTAGGCTTAGCTGATTTCTTGAGTGCTCTGCCCTCCCTGGAACTTCTCAAACATGTGTACCAGGCCAGGCATGTTGCCTGGAGCAAGACCCTAGGGCATCGTGTCCTATTTATTCATTGATCCATGCGAATAAGTCCCACATGAACACGCCCCCAGGGAAGACACACCGTAAATCTAGCCAGCCAACCACAAGATCACTGGACGACATCAATACATGGATAGATGAACAAGAAACAAGTACTCACTCCATACTAGTACTAGATGATCTCACTGAAGAAAGAAACTTGTTTTTCTCTTCAGATAGAGAAATAAAATACTACTACTAACAAGAAGCTTTAGTGCACGAGCAAGAAAAAAGTGAGGGAGCCTTTTGTTCTTGTCCTCGCTAGCTAGTGATATATGTATATACAATATAGAAACCCATGCATCATGCACTCAAAGGCACACATGTATACCCATCCTGCGTGCTGAAGAAACAAACTCTTCATGTGTAGTGATTTTTTTCTTCTTTCTTTGAAAGTGCGTTATGTCGACTAGAGTTGGGGGGTGAATAGGCGATTTTTATGAATTCTTCACTCAGGAATTTGCCGGTGAGGAAATTCCTTAGCGAAGAACTACTTGCAGTGGAATAAGTACTCAGAGGTAAGCATAACAGAATACAGGCATGGTCATCATAATGAAATGAAGACAAGCACAGAGTACAAAAAGCGTAATCACAGGATAACGCAAGACGAAGACAAACAGATGAAGAAACTGAACTGAGGAAATTGAGAAAGTCTTCAGTCAAAGTCTTCAAACACAGATATGATGAAGCACTTAACACGGTAATGAGGAAATTCAAAGTGTGTTATATCGACTAGAGGGGGGGGGGTAATTCCTCACTTAGGAATTTGCCGGTGAGGAAATTCCTTAGCGAAGAACTACTTGCAGCGGAATAAGTACTCAGAAGTAAGCATAACAGAATACAGGCATAGTCATCATGATGAAATGATCAAATGCATAGAGTACAGAAAGCGTAATCACAGGATAACACAAGATGAAGACAAACAGACTGAAGAAATTGAACTGAGGAAATTTAGGAAGTCTTCAGTCAAAGTCTTCAAACATGATATGATGAAGCACTTAACACGAATGAGGAAATGAAAGAGATGAGGAAATAGAACCCGATGGGTTGGTGAAGACAATGATTTGGTAGACCAGTTCCAACTGCTGTCTCAGTTGTACGTCTAGTTGGAGCGGCTGAGTATTTAAACTCGAGGAAACACAGTCCTGAGCACGCAGCTCAGGACACCAAGTCCTCACCGTATTCTCCTTGAACTAAGGTCACATAGACCTCGTCCAATCACGCGTGGTAAGTCTTCAGGCGACTTCCAAACCTTCACAAACTCGGTCACTCGGCGATCCACAATTTCCTCTTGGATGCTCTAGACCATGACGCCTAACCGTCTGGAAGAAGCACAGTCTTCAAAGGTAACAAGCGTCGGATCCACGCAGGATCAATCTCCTTAGTGATGCTCAATCACTTTGGTTTTGTAGGTTTTTGGGTTTGGGTTTTCCTCACTTGATGATTTTCACTCAAAGTCATCGGAGGATGGGATGCTCTCAAATGACAAGTGTCAGTTTCTCTCGGAGCAGCCAACCAGCTGGTGGTTGTAGGGGGCGGCTATTTATAACCTAGGGAGCAGCCCGGCATGGTAAGACAAAAATGCCCTTCAATGATATGACCGTTAGGTGGATAAGATATTTTGGGACAGCTGGCGCGTAGCACAACAACGGTCGGAAATTTGAGGTTCAAATTCCTCAGGGCTATCATGTTCCTCCTTTGGGTAGGCAATCCGCCTTTGGCGAATTCCTAACTCCTCGGTCAGAACAAATTCCTCGGCTGACGAGAATAACTTCGTCTACATCCTTTGAAGAAATTGACTGAATCTGTATGAGATTTCCAATGGCTTCACTCGAAGGGATTGGTAGGTGTAGGATTTTGAGTTGAGCATCACATGGAAATTTTTCCTTAGTATTTCCTCGACCCCTTTAACGATGCGGTGTTTCCTATGACTCAAGAAAGAGAAAATGAAACTACAAAAACAAAAGTCTTCATGCTTCATATTCCTCAAATGAATACCAAGTCTTCAAGGTCACACCAATTTCTTCACTTTCAAAGTCTTTAGAATACCACAGTCTTCAGTTGAAGAACTTCATTTTTGGGGGTCGACTTTCACTGTAAATATCAAACTCCTCATAGACTTATAGACCTGTGTACACTCATAAACGCATTAGACCATTAACCTATAAGTATTCAATACACCAAAATCACTAAGGGACACTAGATGCACTTACAATCTCCTCCTTTTTGGTGATTGATGACAATATAGGTTAAGTTTATGTCGGGGCAGGCTGATCTGGCCCACGAACACCTATGGGACCGGCGGACCGAGCCCCTTTCGGTTCGGCGGGGGGCGGAGGTCACACGAAGAGCAGATCGAGGTGAAGCACACGAGCGGTTTACCCAGCTTGAGCTCTCGGAGATAACACTCCTACTCTTTGCATGTCTGAGTGTATTGGGTTCTTGCTCAGGAGCGCTGAGTGCTACAGTACACACAAGCTGCTAACGAGACCGAGCGTGAGGTCGAGCCCTCCTCTACGTTGCGCATGAGCCTCCTTTTATATGCTAAAGGGGTCTTCGACAGGTGGCAACGTAGACAAGGGTAAAAATGGAAAAGGAGTGGTTGGTACAGCTACTTGTACAATCATACCTAACCCTGACGGCAGGGGACAAAAGCATTAAATGCCCGTCTACGTCGCCCTAACGGTCAGAAAGGGACCGTCGGCGCCACCGCTTACACGATGGCAATCTTGTCGGCGCCGCTTGCCACCAGCGCTCCGGTGGCCGCCTGACCTCTTGCCCGCTACGCGAAAGGTCCTGTAGGCGACCACGTTAGTGGATGTGCTGGAGCGCAGGTACAGAGTGGTGGTCTGCCGCGGCCAGCGCCGGGCCACGGTTGTTGTCTTAGCGCGTCCGGAAGCTTGTCGCTCACCGGGCCTTCCCGGCTAGCTCCTCTTGCCGGCGCCTTGTATCGCGTCCGGAAGCTTGTCGCTCACGGTCCTTCCCGGCAAGCTCCTCTTGCCGGGGCCTTGTCTCCTAGGTGCCTTGGGTGGCCTTCCCGACAATCTCCTCTTGTCGGGGCCTTGTCCCCTTGGCTTGAATACTTTATTCTTGAATGGCTCCAAAGGAACCACAGAGGATCTTGGCGGTCACCCGGTAAGCCTCGCCGCGGAGGGCTGCGACTGCCCGTGCACAAGTTCGAGATACTAGGGTACCCCTACTGCGTACACCGGCAGAGCCCGGGCCTGGGCCACACACGGTGTCGGCGCTGTTGGGCCAGCCCAAAAGCAGGCTGCAGACACGCAGCGGCCTGGGTTACGCCCGTAACCACCCGGACCCTACGCCCTCCACAGGCAGCCGCAGCGTCGAATGCGGCATCGTGTGAGAGATCGTGGGTGGTTTCTTTATTCGAAAGGCGGAACGTCCGCCCCTCCCTCTTTATAAGCGGGGAAAGCAGGGCAGTTCGCCCATCTCGCCGATCCTGTCCAATCTCGAAAAACCCTCGCTGCTTCCCCTTCTTCCCAAGGCTGAAGAGAGAGCAGCGCTCCGCCCCCCATCGCCACCAGCATCACCAACGCCGTCGATCTCCCTCACCACCTCCGCCATGGCTCCGAAAGCCGACAAGGGGAAGGCCGTGAAGTCGGCCGAGGCGCAGCGGCTTGCGGCGCTGCGGAAGGAGCAGGCAATCTTTCCCCCCCAGCTCGCCGCGAGGGAGCTGAGGGAGTACTACTACCTCTTCTGGTCGACGGAGACGCGAGCGCATCCGCGCACGAAGGTACTCCCACCTGCTGCTTCGGAACTGGCTCCGAATGGGTACCCTTTCTTCGCGCTGTTCTTCTACTGCGGGCTCTGCCCGCCTTTCTCTGAATTTTTCTGCGATATCATGAACACCTACGGGTTCCGCCTCCTTGACTTCACCCCCAATGTTGTTCTGACCATGGCGGTTTTCCATTTGTAAGCCGTCAAAGTGCTCTTCTAGCTTTCTCACTTCATCAACATAAGCTTCCATCAACGGACTCTGATAACTCTTGTTTACTTGGCGGATGACAAGCTGTGAGTCACCCCTGACAATGAGCTTCTTGATCCCAAGGTCTACTGCGATCCTGAGACCGGCAAGCAAACCTTCATACTCTGCAGTATTGTTTGTTGCTTGCTCCTTGGGAAAGTGCATCTGGACTACGTTCTTGTGGTGCTCTCCGGTGGGTGCAACAAGTAGCACGCTCAAGACCGGCACCTTGCAGCGAGAAGGCACCATCAAAGTACATCAGCCACTCTTTGCTTGCTTCCTTGACAGGGATGCTTTCGTTCTGGAATTTCTTCATCTTGTGTTGGCGTACATTCTGCTATGAACTCCTCCAATGCTCTGCTTTGGATAGTTGAAGTGCTCTCAAACTTGAGGCCAAAGCTTGACAGTTCCAGTGCCCACTCTACAATCCTGCCTGTTGCCTCTGGATTTTGCAGTATCGTCTTCAGCGGAAAATGAGTGACGACTGTGATCTCATGTGCCTGGAAGTAATGGCGCAGCTTTCTCGAGGCCATGAGGAGGTCGAAAAGCAATTTCTGCACACCAGAGTACTTGACCTAGCCCCCTGCAGAAGGGAACTGACAAAGTAAATTGGGCGCTGCACCATTCTTTTCCGCATCTTCTCATGCGTCTGCGTAGATCCATTCTTGTCGGGACCAGAGCCTGCCGGTGAAGCCCCCTGCTCGTTGCTGGGTGCATCTGCCATGGTTGCTAGCTCATCATCTGCCTCCCTCTCCGCTACTAACGCAGCACTAACCACTTGATTGGTTGCCGCTATGTATAGCAGCAACTCTCTTGTGGCCTAGGTGCGACAAGTGTTGGAGTCGAGGACAGGTATCTCTTCAAGTCCTGCAGCGCAGCCTCCGCTTCCGGAGTCCATTTCATCGGACCTGCCTTTTTCAAAATTTTGAAAAATGGCGGTAGCCTTCAAGCAGAACCTAGAGATAAACCTGCTGAGAGCAGCTACACAACCGGCAAGTCTTCGTACATCCTTGACGCTTTGGTGCTTCAATCTGCTCAATGGCCTTGATCTTGTCGGGATTGGCTTCAATTCCCCGTTGAGACACGAAGAACCCGAGAAGCTTGCCGGAAGGGACTCCAAACACACACTTCTCAGGGTTGAGCTTGAGGTTCATCTTGCGTAGATTTTCAAAGGTTTCGTCTAAATCTTGAATCAGAGTCGCCTTGTCCTTGCTTTTGACCACTATGTCATCCATGTAGGCTTCCACATTTCTGTGCATTTGCGGCTCAAAAGCGTCATGGACTACTCTTGCAAATGTTCAACCAGCATTCTTTAATCCGAAAGGCATCCGTACGAAACAGTATGTGCCACATGGGGTGATGTATGCGGTCTTCTCCTCATCCTCTTTTGCCATGAAGATCTGATGATATCCTGAGTATGCATCCAGAAATGAAAGCAAATCATATCCGGCCGTGGAGTCAACAATCTGGTCGATGCGCGGCAATGAAATGGGTCTTTGGGACAAGCTTTATTGACATCGGTAAAGTCGATACAAAGCCTCCATTTCCCGTTTGCCTTGCGTACAACTACAGGATTGGCCAACCACGTAGGATGGACCACTCCTCTGACAAGGCCTGCTGCTTCCAAGTTCTTGATTTCTTCTGCGATGAATTCTTGGCGCTCCACTGCCTGCTTCCTGACTTTCTGCTTGACGGGCCGCACATGAGGACAAACGGCAACATGGTGCTCAATTACTTTCCTGGGAACACCGGGATGTCGGGGCCGGTTGCCACGCAAACACGTCGATGTTACGCCGCGAGAAAGCAACGAGCGCCTTCCTATTTAGGGTCGAGAGTGGCAATCGATGGTGAAGGTACCACCGGTGCCGTCCTCCTTGGCGGACACCTTCTTGGTCTCTGGTGGAGCTGCCATCGTCTTCTTACACTTGCGGTGGAGCTCGATGGTGCGTCCTCGATGGTAGCGCAGCACTCCGAAGAGGTGCGCTTGCCGGAGTGGGCATCAGAGCTCTTGCCGGACTTGGTCTTCTTCTTCGCCCCGGGAGCTTCATTGGCAAGTGGCTTGCAATCTGCTGCAGCTTTGCTTCCGGTAGATCTTGTCGGCGCAGATAAGAGCATCCTTCTTGTCGCCAGGGACAGAGATGACACTTATCGGGCCTGGCATCTTCAGCATGTTGTATGCCTAATGAGAGGCTGCCATGAATTTGGCGAGTGCTAGACGGCCAAGTATCCCATTGTAAGGCAATGGAAAGTCAGCAACGTCAAAAGTGACCCTCTCAGTCCTGAAGTTCAACTCGCTGCCAAACGTCACCGGCAATGTGATCTTTCCCTTCGGCTTGCTCCTTCCCGGATTGATTCCTTGGAATGTGCCGGTCTCTTCGAGCTCGCCATCGTGGATCTGGAGTTTCGGAGCACCGCGGAGGAGATCAGGTTCAAGCCGGCCCGCCGTCAACTAGCATCTTAGTGACCTTGAGGTTGCGGATAGTTGGTGAAACCAACATCGGCAAGCACCGACCGCAGATTACGATCGTGGTGGTCCTCAATATCAAAGATGATAGGCGTCTTTGGACCATTTCAGAGGCTTGCGTGACTCGACGGATGGTTCTGCCGCATTGACTTCCCCCATCCACTGCTTGAGCTGGCGGTGTGAAGTATGTAGAGAAGCACCGCCGTCAACGCACATGACCTCTATGGCTTTCTGGAACTCCTGCTCATCGGTCTCGTCATCATCCATGTCTTCATCATCGTCATCGTCTTCATCCTTGTCGCGGCCGCGGGGAGGTCTGTCTCCTTGCCGCTGCTTGGCCTTGCCGCGGCGTCCTCCTTGGCCAGGATGTTTCTTGCTAGCTCCTCCAGCACCTTCCTGGGCCTTCTCCTTGTCGCGTCGTTCGTATTCAGCCTTCTGCTGCTCGACAAGCTGCTCGACCTTTTTGCAGCTCACGGAGGTCATGGCCCTTGGTGCGGTGGATCTTGCGATCTTGTTTGTTGGAGCCGTCACCGCTTGTCGGCGACCGCCACACTGGCAGTTGGTCCCAGGCAACCTCCTTGCCGGAGCTACCAGCTTTGGCTTTCTTGGCGCCACCTCCGTTGCGGACTGCTCAACAACTAGCACATCTTTGCCTTTCTTCTTCCTGTTGTTCCGCCGCCAGTTTTTCTTTGCGGGCGGTCTCCTCACTATCGAATCCTCCCGCTTCAAGTATTCTCTCCGGGAGTCTCCTCCCTTCCTCGACGCGTGCACACTTGTCGGCCAGGGCATATAGCTCACCGACGTCTTCGATCTTGCACATCGCCATCTCCTCCTCGCATCCTGCGGTTTCGCGACGTTTGATGGAACGCTGATTACATCAAGGCAGGTGGACATCCGATGTTGTCTTTGTGCGTGGCTGAATCTCTGTATGTACTTGCGCAGGGCTATCCTTCCTTCTGGGCAAGCGAGATGAAGGTCGCTTTCTTGGCCATGGGGCTTGTGGTCACTGTAAAGCGCCGACAAACTAATGGCATAGATCTGCCCAAGAGGATATGGAGTTGTCCGGCAAGTGCATGAGCCAGGATCTGACATTGGGCTTGAGCACCAGCGGGAAGTAGTTGGCAAGGATCTTGTCGTCTCGCCCCCCGGCAGCTTGCACCGTGATGGTGTAGATGCTGAGGAACTCCGACGGATGCGTCTTGCCGTCGTACTTCTCTGGTACGTCTGGCTTGAAATTCTTCTTCTTTGGGCCACCGACTTGCCGCAGCTCACGAGTGAATGCAGGGCAACCTACAGCGTCTGACAAGTCGCTGGTTCCCTGGCGCATGCATGTCGACAGAGGGCCCAGCGCTGGTCGAATTGACGCCGCGCTTCTCTGTGGCGCTCGATGCGAGTTCGCGCGTCTTCTTGCTGTCGTTCGTGAAGAACTTGGCGCTGATCGCGACGAGCTCGTGGATCCGATGATGCGGTGGAGTCGCTGTCGAGATGGATCCGGCGAGTCGGCGATCTTGGCCTTCGGGGCGGAGAGTGCATGGTGGTTGCACCCCCACCGGTTTCGTCGCCACCGACTCGTGTTTGGCAGTCCTGCCGCGGCAGCGATGCACTCGGCTGCCACGGAGCGTCGCCGTTGGCAAAGCCGATGAGACTCTGAATGGTGGCCCTCCATTCATCGACCTTGTCGGCTGTTGGAGGGTAATCCAGGAGCAGTTGGGCTCTCGCCAAAGCTTCTGCTGGAGTGGTGGGTGGCAGTGGCGAACGGCGCGAGGAGCGGGATATGCTCGGACTTCTAACTATGTAAGAAGGGCAGTATCCCGTCCAGGCGACCGTGCCTCGCTCGCGCCAGCATGTTGGCGTGCATGCTGGTCTTGGGCATCCCGAGATCCACCAGCTCGATCTTGGTCCAACGAGCGTATGGCGTTGTGAATACCATGACGCTGTCGGTCCCGCGCCTCCTGAGACGGGCGCGGTGCATGTACGGACGCCGAGGTCTGCGCAGCCTTGTCCTTGGACTTGGCAGCACCGTGGGCTCCCCCGTCGACGTCCATTCTTCCGCTGGCGTCTACCCCACTACCCGCTTGCTCCGGTGGTGGTGGGATCGACGTGGACGGATCAGCTGCCGCCGAAACCTTCTTCTTCGGTGGCATGTCGATGAAGATGATGAAGATATAGCTCGTGTGGACGCCGGATCAGGTTCACACAATCTCGACGCACCTACCTGGCGCGCCAAAGATGTCGGGGCAGGCTGATCTGGCCCACGAACACCTATGGGACTGGCGGACCGAGCACCTTTCGGTTCGGCAGGGGGCAGAGGTCGCACGAAGAGCAGATCGAGGCGAAGCACACGAGCGGTTTACCCAGCTTCGGAGCTCTCCGGAGAGATAACACTCCTACTGCTGCATGTCTGAGTGTATTGGGTTCTTGTTCAGGAGCGCTGAGTGCTACAGTACACACAAGCTGCTAACGAGACCGAGCGTGAGGTCGAGCCCTCCTCTACGTTGCGCATGGGCCTCCTTTTATATGCTAAAGGGGTCTCTGACAGGTGGCAACATAGACAAGGGTAAAAATGGAAAAGGAGTGGTTGGTACAGCTACTTGTTCGATGTATCATACCTAACCCTCGACGGCAGGGACAAAAGCATTAAATGCCCGCTTCACGCCGCCCTAACAAAGGCAGAAAAGGACCGTCGGGCGCCACCGCTTGCCACGATGGCAATCTTGTCGGCCGCCACATCACAGCTCCGTGGCCGCAGACGGTTTCTGCCACGCTGCTACCGAAAGGTCCTGTATGCGACACGTTAGTGGATGTGCCGAGCGCAGTACGTAGTGGTGGTCTGCCGCATGACAAGCGCCTTTGCCGCGGTTGTTGTCTTGTCGCGTCCGAAGCTTGTCGCTCACCAGGCCTTCCGGCAAGCTCCTCTTGCCGGGGCTGTCTCGTCGCGTCCGGAAGCTTGTCGCTCACCGGGCCTTCCCGGCAAGCTCCTCTTGCCGGGTCCTTGTCTCCTAGGTGCCTTGGGTGGCCTTCCCGGCAAGCTCCTCTTGCTGGGGCCTTGTCTCCTTGGCTTGAATACTTTGTTCTTGAATGGCTCCAGAGGAACCACGGAGGACCTTGGCGGTCACCCGGTAAGCCTTGCCGCGGAGGGCTGCGACTGCCCATGCACAAGTTCGGGATACTAGGGTACCCCTACTCTAGTACACCGACAGTTTTCAACGGGAATAAACATATGAAGTGTAAATACTGATATTGAGGAATTTGATTGCAAGATATAGAAGAACTCCCCCTGAAGATGTGCATAGTGAGGAATTTGCTTTTGAGGCAATGCACACTTGAAGAGTTGAATCATGGAGATCTCCCCCTGTATCTTGTAATTCATACATGCATTTGACATATAGTATGAAGAATTTGAAATGCATGATGAAATATGGTGACTGATGTAATTCAATATGCGTGTATTAACATATAACGAGGAATAAGCATGCAGAGGAACACATCAAAAGTATCAGAGCACCATCGGGTTTAAGATTACAACTCAATCCAATAAAGTTTCCGAAAAGCGAGAGTTGTAACTTAGCAAATAAACGCCCATATAATAGACCCTCTTGAAGAGTAACTCAACTTTCTCCCCCTTTGTCATCGAATGACCAAAAGGATCGAAACAGAGGACTAATGCCCCTGAAGAATATCAAGTTGATGGAGGAGCGCCAGCGTTGTCGGGGTCGTTTGTCGTAGTAGGGCCTGCCGCAGTGTCGTCCAAGTCTTCATGTTCATCAGTGTCGCGCGATGAAGAATAGGAGCTAGCCACAAGGAAGGAACCTTGACCTTCTTGTATTTCTTCGGTGGTGGTGCAGACCAGTCAAATTCTTCCTTGAGACCCATTTTCCTCAGATCGTCTTTGCTGTAGACATGAGACAAAACAGCCCAGGTATGGGTGAAGGTTTCATGGAGGTAGTACTGATTTTTCTTCACCGCGTTATGGGTTGAGGTCATGTTGTGAAGAATTGAACCAAACTGACACTTGACCCATTTATGATTGCGATCAACCTTCTGATGAAGACTGAGGAGAAGCTCACGATCAGTCATCACCCTGGGTGCTGTGCCTTGAGGATTTTTGCTTGGTTGTGTTGGCGGCAGAGTCATGGGTGGCAGAGTCATCATTGGTTGAGTAGGATGCAGCCTTGCGAAATTGACCATCCAATGGACGAATGCCTTCATCTATCACAGCAGCGGCCTTGCCTTTGTCATCAGCTGAGGAAAATGTCCGTTTGAGGACTTCAATCGGAGGCAAGTAGCTGCAGTGATTCAGAGTATCAGCTTTGTAATTGAGTGAAGACCTTGTTCTGATGAATCTCATAATCCAAGGTGCAGAAGGCTTCAGCTCAAAAGGTGACATAGCGACATTGGCCAGAGTCCTCATGAAGAAATCATGAAAGTTGACGGGAACGCCATGAATGATATTTAGGAGCAGATTCTTCATGATGCCAACGACTTCTTCTTCGTTCGAGTCGTGGCCTTTGATAGGACTCAATGTCTTCCTCAAAATGCGATAGACAGTCCGAGGCACATACAGTAATTCCTTGATGAGGAATTTGGTTCGTGGGGCCTGCCACAGCTTCAAAGGCTTCATCGAACTTGCATGTAGTGATTTGTAAGCTCAGGTTCACTGTAGATGCAATGAGCACCTTCAAGGGGAGGACTGAGTGGTAGGGCACGAAGCAATTCAGTAGTTGGTGCCTTGTAGTGAGTGTTTTCTGACATCCAGTCCAGCACCCATGAGTTCACATCTTCAGAATTTTCTGTGATGTGCAGCGTCGCAAAGAATTGAAGAATGAGTTCTTCATTCCAATCACATATGTCAGTGCAGAAATTTAACAGTCCAGCGTCGTGAAGAACACTGAGGACTGGCTCGAAGCCCGACAGAGATTCCATGTCCACATGAGGAATGTGTGCATGAGGAATGTGTGCATGATCGAAGACTTTGTCTTTGTTGAACAGCACTGAGGAATAGAAATTGGCCAGGCTGGCCGTCCAGAAATGCCTCTTCCTTATGCGAGCAGAATCATTGGGGTTGTAATCTGTGAAGAACACATGCTCGCTGAAGAAATCTTCAGCCTTGAACTTTTGCTTCCTAGAGAATGGATCCTTTGGCTTTGGCAGTGGAGTGTCAGTGAGTTGCATCACGACCTCAGGAATCGCAATCTCAGGTTCTTCAGGCTGAAGAATTTATGGTTCCTCTTCAGTGGCAGTCTGCGTGTTCAAAGAATCAGCAGCAACAGTTTCTTCAGCACTAGTGGCTGGAATTTCTTCACGCATAGATGAAGTGGAGTGAGTTTCTTCAGAGCCCAGTTGAACGGTTGGTGCAGGGGACTGAGGAATTTGCTGTAAAGGGGTGAAGAGTGGAGAGTTGGGGTGCTGACTTTCCCAAAAGTCATCATTCATCACTGGTGTAGTGCACCCAATATCCACGTCTTCATCTTCAATTTCTTCAACGCCAGCCTCTTCAGCTGTGAACTGAGGCATAGGCGAGGAAACGATTGGTGTTGAAGGGATCTCATCCACTTCAATTTCTTCATCCATCTGCTCTGACAAAGCAGCAGAATGATTTTCTTCATCAGATCCGCTAGGGATCACATATTCTTCACCAAAAGGAACAAGGTCCTTTGATGGCATGGATGAGATTGGAACATCATCAATGGGATTTTCAAACGAGCTGGTCATAGGCTTCATTTTCTTTGGAGCTGAAGAATCTAAAGCAGCTGATGCTTTCCTTTTCTTCACAGCAGCTCGCTCTGCAGCCTTGGTCTTCTTCACATCCGATGCAGATGGAAGGATAAGGGTTGGTGTAGGCGCAGGAGGAGCTGAAGAATCTGGTTGATTTTCTTCAGGTGCAACTGATGCAGTTGCCTTGACTACTTCATTTTCTTCAGGCGCACCACTAGTGGATGCCCTGGCAATTTCTTCAGCGGCTGGAATGCAGTCATCAGCCCTGGAACTAACATTTTCTTCAGTAGTCTGAAAGTCATCAGCGGTTCTGGCATGCTCTTCAGTTTGCTGAGCAGAAGCTTCAACCTGAGGAACTATGGCACTTGGAGATTGTTGAATGTCTCGACGGAAAGGACATTGAGCCCTGCTCCGCCATCGATGAGGGTCCTGGTGACTTGCACATTGCTGATGATCGGGGAACAAAGCATTGGGAGGACTCCTGTTGTGGCTGCGCACTTGAGCTGATCCGCTGAGCTGAATGTGATGGCGCACGTTGACCACCTGAGGGGGCGTGTGGCTTCAAGCCTGGGGAGGACTGCATTCACTTCGCGAGGGAGAACTGCTTGAAGATGCGCTGAGAGGTCAGCTTGAGCTCCGCCGGATGCACGCGACATTGCGGCTGCTCTGGAAGCCCCCAGCCCCGTCGTCCTGATGATGGTCTTCATTTCTCCTTGGCTGCGGTGGCAGAGGAGGGAGGCCTGCGTTGCCTTGTGGGTGATCCTCGCGAGGCTGATCCCTCCAGCCTCCCTCGTGAGGCGAGTCCCTCCAACCTCCCTCGCGAGGCTGATCCTGCCAGCGGTCCTCGCGAGGTCGGTCACGCCACCCTTGGCGAGGGCCACGGTCTTCCCATCGTTCTCCACCTTTTCCTCCTCCTCAGCCATAGCCACAGTCGCTGCGCTCGGGGCAACGGCCGGCACGCACGTCCCGCACGGCCCTGAGCTCTTGGCATTTGTTGGTGTTGTGGGTGTGGAGGTCATGGTACACGCAGTACCGAATGCCCTTGGATGACTCAGGCTGATCCCTTCCTCGCTTGGTGTCCGGCTCTGCTGCAAGCACGACAGCCCCCTTGCGCTTTACGTCCTTGACCTTGGGCTTCTTCTCTTCTGGGTCGGCAGCCGGCAGCTAGAGAAGGGAAAGGCGTCCTTCCTCAGCCCTGGCGCACTTGGTCGCTAAGTTGGACAGCTCGTGGATGTGCATGTGTCTTCATGGATCGCGAGCTCTTCCTTCATCTTGACGTCACGCACACAGTCGGAGAAGGCTGAGATGATGGCCTCCTTAGACACCCTGGGGATCTTAAGGCGAGCGTTTTTGAAACATTGATGAACTTTTGCAGGGTCTCTCCTGACTGCTGCTTGATGCGGCGCAAGTCACTCATGGCCGGGGGCTAATCGCGGGTGCCTTGGAAGTTGGCGATGAATCGGGTGCGCATCTCGTTCCAGGAGGAAATCGTACCAGGAGCCAGGTGCGGGCACCGTTCTTGAGCGCCATAGGAAACCAATTCGCCATGACCTTCTCGTCCCCGTTGGCGGCTTCAATGCCCAGCTCATAGAGCTGGAGGAACTCCGCAGGGTCGGCCGTGCCATCGTAGCGTGGGGGCAGGTCTGGCTTGAACTTGCCCGGCCAGGCCACGCTGCGCAGCTCGGGGGTGAAGGCACGATAGCCTGCAGTGGCCACGGGAGGCCTTTGGTGACGGAGGGCTTGATCTTGGAGGTCTCCGTGCGCTGTCAGATTTCAGGTTCCGGCAGACCCTCTAGGTTCGAACTCTGGGGTGCACGTGGAGATCGCACCGTCAACCTACCTACGTCTCGTGGCCTCGCAAGGATCTAAACTACACAAAGAACAACACAAGGGACACGAGGTTTATACTGGTTCAGGCCACCATTGTAGTGTAATACCCTACTCCAGTGTGTGGTGTGTGGATTGCCTCAGAGGCTGATGATGAGCAATACAAGGAAGAACAGCCTCGCGAGGGTCTGTTCTTGGCTGGTGCGATGAACTGCTCGGGGGAGTTCAGTCGCCTCTATTTCTCTCTGCTAGGGTTCTATCTCATCCGTCCTCCTACCCTGTGGGTGGCTAGTCCTATTTATAGGCAGAGGCCCCGGGCCTCTTCCCAAATATTGAGTGGGAAGAGCACCAACAATTGGCCATTTTGAAGGGGAACATCTAGTACACTTATCCTGACTAAAGTCGGTCCATGCACACAAAGACTCGGCGATGACGCCGGCTTGGGCTCCATGATGACCTCCTTCCTGCCGTTCTGCTGGTCTTGGTCCTGTTGCACCGAAATGGTTGCCTTTGCCTGATGCATTGGCCTGTGCTTGCCTCCTTTGCACCAAAGGGGAAATGAGGACACTGCGTGGGCTGGCGCCGCCTGGCGCCCTCGGTCGTCATGGCTTGCATCATGGGCACCTCGTGAGGTACCCCGCCTTGATCTCTCCGCCTCCTCGCGAGCCAGCCTGACGAGGCCGTGCCTGAGGAAGCTTCCTGTCGTCCGCCCCGCGAGGCTTGGCTCCTCGCGAGGGTCTTGAGCTTGTGTTGATGAAGATGGGCCGTACTGGGCCACCCCTTGAGCCACGCGGCAGGCTGCAGGCAGGCAAGTCTGGGTACCCCCGTTCCTAGAACGCCGACAGTAGCCCCTGGGCCCAAGGCGTGCCTGGACTTGGCTTAGCAGAGGAGCGAAGGGGCAAGTGCGAAGCACCGCGGGCCCCAATAGCCTGCGGCCTTGGGCGCCGCATGCCGGTTGATTGGATACGGGCGTTGTCGGTGTCAAAACCGGCGGATCTTGGGTAGGGGGTCCCGAACTGTGCGTCTAGGCGGATGGTAATAGGAGACAAGGGACACGATGTTTTTACCCAGGTTCGGGCCCTCTCGATGGAGGTAAAACCCTACTCCTGCTTGATTAATATTGATGATATGGGTAGTACAAGAGTAGATCTACCACGAGATCGGAGAGGCTAAACCCTAGAAGCTAGCCTATGGTATGATTGTTGTTCGTCCCTACGGACTAAAACCCTCCAGTTTATATAGGCACCTTTGAAGAGGGTTAGGGTTACCTGAAGTCGGTTACAATGGTAGGAGATCTACATATCAGATCGCCAAGCTTGCCTTCCATGCCAAGGAAAGTCCCATCCGGACACGGGACGAAGTCTTCAATCTTGTATCTTCATAGTCCAGGAGTCCGGCCAAAGGTCATAGTCCGGCTATCCGGACACCCCCTAATCCAGGACTCCCTCAGTAGCCCCTGAACAAGGCTTCAATGACGACGAGTCCGGCGCACATATTGTCTTTGGCATTGCAAGGCGGGTTCCTCCTCCGAATTCTTCATAGAAGATTTTGAACACAAGGATAGTGTCCGGCTCTGCAAAATAAGTTCCACATACCACCGTAGAGAGAATACTATTTACACAAACTCAATCTGCTGACGTATTCCGCAGCGTGACATCACACCATGGCCAAGCCTTTATTCGAATCGTTTTCACTGTCCCACCTCAGCGCGTTTAGCGAGGCGGTTTCCTTGGCACGTCTTGTCAAAGCAGAGATTGTGTCCCCTTATTCCGGGATTCTCATCACTACGGGCGTGGGTAACCCAACCGCGCCATTGATTACGACACTTGGGAGATAAGCGAGTTTTATCAGGCCGGTGGGGACGCATAGCTTTGTCCGTCCATATAAGGGGATAAGGATCCACTTTTTCACACACGCCTTCTTCCTCCTTTGCTTATCCATTTCCGTGCACTTGAGCCCTAGCACCCAAGTCCGCATAGTTGGAGGAGGCCATCCACTTGTCTACATCACCGAGCCACGCGACTCTAAATGGGCAGCGGCCCCCGAATTCCGATCTGGCTTCCCTACACGGCTCACCTCATGGAAAGAGACGGGCCTGACATGGGGTAATTCGGAAGAGCTGACCGGACTCCAAACCTGCGTCCGAAACCTGGTGGACAAGAAGCTCAAGCTTGTCAACGTAGTCCAGGTTATGCTCATCCGCCGGATCCTCCCATGCCAGCAACGGTCCTTCAACTTGTGGGAGTTTGATCCGACACAACACCAAACCTTGAGCTGGCTCTTCGACACTACGTACTAAGATGCCTGGAAGGTGCTGTTCAAGGGCACCGAGGCTCCCGCATCCGCTACCGAAGATCGCGGATTCAGCTCGCGGCATCAAGCCAGCGAGGTAAGCTATTTTACCCTTTACGAGACTCTTTTTTCATAGTTTGACTCTATGTGGGATCTAAAACTCCCTCGCCTTTGACAGGACTGGCAAAAGACGTCCGGACAGGTTGACTGTCCAGCTCCCTTGCCAGAAGACCCAGCAGACGCCCGATTGACGGGGCTGCTGGTTCCGGCACCTTACGTGGTGCCGGAGAAGAAGGCCAAGAAGAAGGCCACGGGAACTCGAAGGAGTTCCCGGCGCCAGGTGTTGTCGGACTCATCGCCCAATGACTCAAAGCGGACTCCTCCCGAAGCGAGGAGGAGGAAAGAGGCCTCTCCCCCAGCGGGGGGAGAGAAGAAAAGGAAGGCTGCCCCAACTGGGGAGGCCGGAGGGTCCAAGAAGGGAAGGACCCTTTCTCCGGACTACACCACCAACGCCGACGACGGCGAAGAGGAGTGGCCACCGAGGACCAAGCCCCTGGTGAAATCGTAAGTGTCCGGACACAATAATAACTCATGGCGTTCCATTTGTCGCACAACATCTTCTAACGCCGAATATAACCATGCAACCCGCCCAAGGACGGGCTCGACGCTCCGACGAGCGGCTCCCTGGATTCGTCGGATGTGAATAGCACCTCACTTCCGACCGCCTCGTCTCCTCCCGCCGCGGATGACGCCGAGGTGGAGTCCCAAAGGGGGCCCAGCCAGGAGGAGGTGGCCCTAGAGGCGCCGCAAGGCGACCTCCCGGACTCCGGGCGCAAAGGGGATAAAACCCCGAAGGGCTTTAAGTCCGGCCCTGTGACGGACTCCATACCGGAACCTTCAGTGGTTCCGGAGTCCGGCAGGCGACCCCTTCGTAAGAAGGGCAAGACTGCGACGCCGGTGACCTCCGTCCAACCGGAGGCACCGGATAATTTGATGGAGGCGCTTAACAGCGCTTCCATCGACGAGGAGCACCGCACTGTTCAGTCCGCCAAGAGCAGGCTGACTGAAGCCTGTGCCAGCCTTCTAACAGGCTTTGAGGTATGTATTTAAGATATGTAAAAATATTACCAAATAGCCAGTAGCCCCTGATGCTCAGTTTGGTGTTCGGAAAGAAAAAGCAGCACTGCGAATGTACACAGGAGTCTAACATAAGTATGTCAATATGCGAATGCAGTTGCTTCTTGACCTCTGCCCGCCTTGACCATGGAGGTTGATGCATTGAAGCAGAGCCTCGAGCGGTCCGATAACGAGCTCGGCCTTGCCAAAAAGCAGCTCGAGGACAAGGAAGGTAAGTAATACCTTATGGGAGTATTTAAAAGATGTGGTTGCAAAAAAATGATAGGAATAACGTGAATACTGCAGGGCCACAGAAACGAGGTGGCGACCCTGAAGGAAACGGTGTCCAAGGCCGAAAGCAATGCGGCCGCGGAGCGCACCAAGCGAGAGAAGCAGGAGGCGCGGGTGGCGGAGGTGCGGCAAGAGCTCCAAGCTCTCGTGGAAAAACACGAGAGTTTGGAGCGTGACTCAAAGACTCGAGAGTCCGAGCTCGCCTCGGCCCTTGAGAGCGCCAAAGCCGCTAAGGCCAAAACCCAAAAAGCCCTCCAGGAAATTGAGGCGATGAAGAAGATAGCGGCGGGTAAGGCATTCTTTATGCAAAGCAAGCATGTGAAAGTGAATTATCTGTTACCTACCCGAATCCGGAGCTCTCCAGGAGCATTCGCAGATCTGCCCCGTAGTGTGTCCGATGCTGCCGCATTCTACCGAGCCAAGGAGGGAAGCTCAACAGAGAAGGTGTTCTGGTCTCAGTATGTTGAGGCCGGACACCCGGTGCCCTTAAGCGACCAGTTGAAGCAGCTGGTCGAGCTCCATAAGGTGGCCGAACAGGCCATGAAGGGCCTCATAGTTCGGCTGTGGCCTAAGGAAGCCATGGCTGGGAGCTACTTCGGGCTTGTGAGGCAGCTGGTAGATGCCTGTCCATGGGTTGAAGTCATCAAGCGCTCCGTCTACATCGAAGGTGCCCGTAGGGCCCTTTCCCGTGCTAAGGTGCACTAGGGCAAGATGGACGCTGAGAAGCTTATGACGGACGGACCACCACCGAGCAAGGAGCATCGCAAGCCTGAAATGTATTATGAGGGCGTCCTGAAGGGTGCCCGCCTTATAGCGGGTGAATGCTCCAAAGATGTAACTTTTGAGTAGACTCGCATTTGTTATCCTGTACGCTGAAAACTTGTTCATATGCGCTAAGCAACACTTTCGAATTTAAAATATTACCTTCATGCGGCCGTGTATTAAATTTGAGAGATGGCGAGTCGTCGGCTTCAGCCCCCATGCCACAGTCTTTGGGGTGTTTGGGATAAACTTGAGCACTCTTGTTTCCATTCTTGGGTCTTTTCGAGGAGGCGCTCAACGCATAGCGAACAAGGAAACCGGACTATAATGCTTGAACACTCTCACTTAGCCATAGAATTCTATAATTTTAAATTTCGGCGAAGCCCCTGGTATTCGGAAGACCGATTTCAGGGCGCTATCCACGCCTAGGCCGGACAATGCCGACTCCTCGCTCTAAGCGGCATAAGTCTTTAGGGACTCGAAAACCTCTCGAACAGCGACCGGCTCTCGCCCTATCATGACGGTCAGTTTTAGCTTTCTCCATTGAGGTGCTTAACCCAGCTCAACCGGGGCACAATCGCAGTGGTTCTCCCTGCGCTACCTTAGCCGATATAATGGAACATAAGGTACCAAAACCCAACTATTGACCCAAGACATGATTCAGAGCCGATGCATATAATGCTATAAGTTCGGGGTGCCGCACTTGTGAAAGTGTTCGGACTTATCACACCATATTGTGGGGTACTTAAGCCCCTTGTGTGTTGCCCGTACCAAAGTGTACGGTTGCACAATGTCATAACTGAACAAATATATATATAAATATATATATATATATATATATATATATATATATAGAAAAAGGAATTCAATAATAGGCGAAGCTATGTATTGTTTATTCAAAAGGGCTGCAGTAAGAGCAGAACGATACAAATAGTGCGATAAGCAAGGGACGGGATTTTAACATGTCCCCCTCCAGGGGTAAGCTGCGGGATGGTATGTAAAACAGGTATACTGCTCGTAATAGAGACCACCTGGACACTCGATGTAGCTTTCTGCTTCCCTGGCTGTTGCATCGTGTGTTCGGCGATTCTACTGCCGGACAGGGCTTCGTGAGAACGGAGTCCTGAAAGTAAAAAAGAAAGAAGAAAAGAAAAGAATGACACAATCGGGAGCCCCTGGTGCGGTTGAGCCGCATTCTGGGCATGTCGCGGTCGTGCCCCTCCCCCTATGCCCATGGTATTTCCAGAGCGTAATTATGTACATGTAGTACTGGTTTCGCAATTTCGCGAGGGCTGGGGTTTGGGCCGCATTGCTATGCGTGCTCGGAACGTACCAGGCGGTCTTGTTGTAGGTTACTTCGGGCGCGTTTGACGGTGTCCGGACGTTTACTAGCCGGACTCGAGAATTGCCTTAAGAGGCTGCTTTGTACTTCCACCGTGAGGGCCGCCGTATGCTCCTCCGTCCGGAGAGAGTGTTCGGTGTTTCCGTTGACCGTAGTGACTCCTCGAGGACCTGGCATCTTGAGCTTGAGATATGGGTAGTGCGGCACCGCATTGAACTTTGCAAATGCGGTTTGTCCGAGCAGTGCGTGATATCCACTGTGGAACGAGACTATGTCGAAGATTAACTCCTCGCTTCGGAAGTTATCCGGGGATCCGAAGACCACTTCAAGTGTAACTGAGCCTGTACAGTTGGCCTCTACACCTGGTATGACGCCTTTAAAGGTTGTCTTCGTGGGTTTAATCCTTGATGGGTCTATGCCCATTTTGCGCACTGTATCCTGATAAAGCAGGTTTAGGTTGCTGCCGCCGTCCATTAAGACTCTAGTGAGGTGAAATCCGTCAATGATTGGGTCTAGAACCAATGCGGCGAATCCTCCATGGCGGATGCTAGTGGGGTGGTCCCTTCGATCAAAAGTGATCGGGCAGGAAGACCACGAGTTGAACTTTGGGGCGACTGGCTCGATCGCATATACGTCCCTTACACGCTTCCGCTCCCTTTTGGGTATGTGGGTTGCGTATATCATGTTCACCGTCCGCACTTGTGGGGGGAAGCCCTTCTGTCCTCTATTGTTCGTGGCCGGGCTCCTCCTCTTCATCGGTATGCAGCCCCTTGTCATTGTTTTCGACATTTAACTTGCCTGCCTGCTTGAACACCCAACAATCCCTGTTGGTGTGGTTGGCTAGTTTTTCGAAGTGCCGTGTATCCGCACAGCGATCGAGTATTCGGTCCAAATTAGACGGGCCGGAGTATTTCTTTTAAATGGCTTTTCCGCTGACCAGGTTTAGAGCCTCTGAATCCGGCATTGGTAGCCGTATCCTCAGCATTATCGCCGTTAATGCGGCGCTTGTGCTTGTTGCGACGCGACCTGCCATTGCTGTCCTTGGTATCCGAATTACCAGGGCTCCTGGTCATGTTGTTACTACGAGCTAGCCAGTTGTCCTTTCCCACGCAAAAGCGGGTCATGAGTGTTGTGAGGGCTGCCATGGATTTCGGCTTTTCCTGTCCTAGGTGCCGGGCAAGCCAATCGTCGTGGATGTTGTGTTTGAAGGCTACAAGGACCTTTGCATCCGGACAGTCGACAATTTGATTTTTCTTGGTTAGGAACCGTGTCCAGAATTGTCTGGCCGATTCCTCTGGCTGCTGAATTATGTGGCTTAGGTCATCGGCGTCACGGGTGAGTCGCTTTATATGTGCCACAGAAATTGTCGAGGAATGCGGCTTCCAGGTCTTCCCAACAACCAATTGACTCTGCTGGCAAGCTGTTAAGCCAATGTCGTGCTGGTCCTTTAAGCTTGAGTGGGAGGTATTTGATGGCGTGTAGATCATCACCACGGGCCATGTGGATGTGAAGGAGATAGTCCTTGATCCAAACCGCAGGATCTGGTGTGCCATCGTATGATTCAATGTTTACGGGTTTGAAACCCTCAGGGATTTGATGATCCATCACTTCATCTGTGAAGCATAGTGGGTGTCTTGGCGCCTCAGATATTGGGCTATATCACGACGCAGCTCAAATGAGCTTTGTCTACTGTGTTTGGCCCGGCCGGAGTTGCCATATCCGGCGTGACGGTTATCGTCATGTGTCGTGGGGCGCCCACGCGATCCGTAGATCGATCTTGTTTTCCTTGCCTTGTCCTCCATATATCTCGCAGGTCTGGCGCATTTCCCCGCGCCTTGGTATTTTTTGAGCGGCGCCGGGGTGCGTCTTGAGTTGAAGGCCGAGAGGCCTCTCTGTCGCGGCCACGAGGTGGCCGGTCAGCCGTATCATGTGCTGGTGATGTAGGTTTGGGTGCTTCCTCCTCTAATCGGGGTAGCAGCCTTCATTTTGGGTAGCTCTTGGAGGGGCGCTCGAGTTCATACTCTTCGGCCGCAAGGACTTCAGTCCATCTGTCAGCTAGCAAGTCTTGGTCAGCTCTAAGCTGTTGCTGCTTTTTCTTGAGGCTCCTTGCCGTGGCCATAAGCCTGCATTTGAAACGCTCTTGTTCGGACGGGATCCTCGGGCACGGAATTAAATGCCGTCGTCGAGGCTTGCCTCATCTTCGAAGGGAGGCATGTAATTATCGTCCTCTACCTCTCTTTCTCCCGCTCTCTCATGAGGTCTGGCTTCTCCATCCTCCTGCGCTGGATCCTGCTTGAGGCGGTTGTCTTTGGCACTGTCCGGGGTGTTATTGTCTCCCGTGCCGGAATCACCGTTTTTGCTGTGGCGGGATTTAGAGCGGCGCCCGGCGCCCGGCTTAGGTTGTTTCTTGGAGGGGTCATCCTCCGCTGTTCCATCGCCATTCCCATCTTTTGGGATGTCCACCTTGTATATGTCGTATGACGAGGTGGCCTTCCGATTGCTACAATGGGCGCTGGTTCTTAATCGCTCTCTGCATCGTCGTCCATACCGTCGATGACTTGGTCGAAGTCGAGCATGTCGGTTAAATCATCGGCGGTGGCTACGAAGTGGGTGGTGGGTGGGCTTTGAATTTCTTCATCGTCCGCATCCCAACCTTCCTGACCATAATCCGGCCAGGGCTCTCCTGATAAAGAGAGAGACTTTAGTGAATTCAGGATGTCGCCAAAGGGCAAGCGCTGAAAGATGTCCGTGGTAGTGAATTCCATGATAGGTGCCCAATCGGATTCGATTGGCGCGGGCGCGGAAGGCTCGAAGTCCGGAGAGGAGTCCGGCATCTTGGAGTCACGAGCTTCGCAAAGGACGGGGTAGGTGTATGGCTCAATCGCCGTAGAGATCGCAGCCCCTGAGGAGGTGTCCAGCCACCCGTCCTCGATCGGCGCAGTCGGCTCCGAGCTAAAGGTTGGAGCGGACACTGGTGCGGCCTCCAGGACACTGTTCGGCGGCAGAGCTAGATCATGCCCCTCGTGACAGTGCGGCGCGCTTGGCTGTGGCCCGAACCCGTCGAAGATCAAGTCTCCCGTCAGCCGTGTAGTTCAAACTTCCAAATCTGACCTGGTGGCCAGGGGCGTAGCTTTCAATCTGCTCCAGATGGCCAAGCGAATTGGCCCGCAGTGCAAAGCCGCCGAGTACGAAGTTCCGTCCGGAAAGAAAAGTCTCACCCTGGAGCGCATTGTTGTTCATGATCGGAGGAGCCATCGGGCCTAAAGATGATGACACAAAGGAACTCTCAATGAAAGCACCAATGTCGGTGTCAAAACCGGCGAATCTCGGGTAGGGGGTCCCGAACTGTGCGTCTAGGCGGATGGTAACAGGAGACAAGGGACACAATGTTTTTACCCAGGTTTGGGCCATCTCGATTAAGGTAAAACCCTACTCCTGCTTGATTAATAGTGATGATATGGGTAGTACAAGAGTAGATCTACCACAAGATCAGAGAGGGTAAACCCTAGAAGCTAGCCTATGGTATGATTGTTGTTCGTCCTACGGACTAAAACCCTCCGGTTTATATACGCACCGAAGAGGGTTACGGTTACACAGAGTCGGTTACAATGGTAGGAGATCTACATATCCGTATCGCCAAGCTTGCCTTCCACGCCAAGGAAAGTCCCATCCGGACACGGGACGAAGTCTTCAATCTTGTATCTTCATAGTCCAGGAGTCCGGCCAAAGGTCATAGTACGGCTATCCGGACACCCCCTAATCCAGGACTCCCTCAGGCGTCCCTGCTTCCCCACGACACCTTGGCAATTGCACGAATTGACAAGAGAGCGGTACCCCTCTAGGCTTTACCTTCTTTGCCTTCTCCTGTCATTGCCCAGATCCCCTTTCTCGCTCCTATCCTTCCTGCTTCCGAAATCCCCAGATCTACTCCAACCCTGCGCCCTAGCAAGGCATGGCGCCTCGCCAGACCCCGGCCGGAGCTTGGTTCTCGCCCGCTTTGGATTCCCCGAACGTGTCGGAGAAGAGCCTTGCCCGGACGCGCCAGATGATGGTGGCGCATGGCAACGACGGGGCGGCGGTGCTCAAGGTTGGTTCCGCCCTTCCCGAGGACCAAGGAAGCACCTTCTACCCCCTCTTCGTGAGCGCCATTGCTGCCGGTCTGGTGCCTCCCTTTTCTGAGTTCTTCTTTTCCGTCCTCCGCCATTACAAACTACAAGCTCTGCACCTCCACCCCAACTCTGTTCTTCTCCTGGCGATCTTCGCCTATTACTGCGAGGCTCATGTCGGGGTGCCGCCCTCAGTGGCCTTGCTGCGCCATTACTTCTACCTCTGGGTCTCTCGCGGCTCCATCACCACGTGCGCGAGCTTTGTCGCGTATGGCAGCTCCAACGCCATCTGGAAGCCCGGGAAGAGGATTGAAGGCTTCAGGAGCAATTGGGTCATGGTGGATGCTGGGCGCATCCATCCCCGGCTGATTCTTCCCACAGAGCAGCCCAAGCCCATCGACGCTTGGTCTCGCGCGGAGCTCGTGGATTCCCACACGAAGCCAGTGCTGGAGAGGATGGATGCGGACCTGTGGCTGGGCAACATGGCAACGGCGAAGCTGACCGGGGCGTTGCTCCTGAGGGAGTTCCTGGAGCACCGGGTGGCCCCGCTTCGGCAATACTCGCTCCCGCTGTGGAGGCTTCGCCCGAGCCCCGTAGTCTTGGCCGACAAAGATCTGGCCGCGGTCCTCCAATCCTTGGTCGGGGGTGAGGTGGCGAGGCTGGAGGGTGCTCCTATACCCCTGTTCCTTCGAGATGATTGGGAGTAGGTGGTGAACTCCATGCCCGCTTTCAACGGGGATGGGCCTGTCCCCGCGGAGGTTCCCGAGGACCTGGCGGCCCTGGCGACAGTGAACGTGTCCTCCGGCGACTCCAGCGAAGAGGAGGAAGAAGAGGAGTGGGTAGAGGAGCCCGATTCCGAGGCGACCGACGGGGAGTCGAGGGCGCCCCTCCCTCGGTGCAGGTCCTGCGCTCTCCGCCTCTTGCCTGATGACGATGAGGATGGCGATGAGCAAGGTGGCGAGAGCTCGCCCCTGATCCCGAAGAAGGACATGACGGGGCTGGTTCCCCGCGGGTCTGCTCCGGCTCCGAGGCGATCTGCAGACGCGCCTCTTGCTCCCGAGCCTCTTGAGGTTGATCCCAGCAGCCGGCTCTCGGTCTTCAAGTTTGGCCGGAGGTTGCTTGAGCCCGCGAGCGATGACCAGTAAGTGCTTGATTCTTCTCTTGCTTCTTGCTTCGTTGTTGAGGCTTGATGTCCGAATTCCTTGGCTAGGCCGGTGCTTGTGGCGAAAAAGTTGAAGGGGGCTCCTGAGGCTTCGTCCGGGAAAGCACCTCTATTCGCGGGAGAAGGGGGCGGCAAGACGCGGGCCTCTCCTGCCCGGTCATCCTCGCGAGGCCTGGCGGGGCTAGCTGGGGCGAGCTCAGCTCCCATGGCCCAAGCGACTCTCGAGGTGTCCTTGCCTGACGCCACTGCTGCAGTCGTCGGGGCACAGAAGGTCCCGACTCATGGTGTTGTGATTACGCTGCCGTCTTCTCCCCCTACTCCGCCTACTCCCATCTCTCCGACTCCTTCTACTGTCCTGGATCGTGCTGCTACTGAGCTAGACCGGCTGCGCAAAGATCTTCTGGGCGCTGACCCTTGCTTGGTGGCCGGGCGCCTGGAGCTGGCCTCTGGCTGGGTCCGCTCTGATGCTTCAATTCGAGTGGCACTGGTTCAGGCCGCGACGGCTTGCGACGAGGGGAAGCAGGCCATCCTTGAGGCGAAGGCCGCTCGCGACGCCGCCTTGGGGGAGGTAGCAGATGTCCGAGGTCGCTGCGAGGCACTAGAGAGTGAGCTGCAGGGCCTGCGCCACCAGCTTGCCAAGGAGGCCCGTGAAAGCCAGGAGAAGGAGGAAGACATGAAGGCTCGTGAGGCGGCTGCCAAGGACCGGGATGCCAAGCTTGATGAGCGCCATGGCCGCTTAGGTGCGCTGGAGCAGGCGTTGGAGGCGAAGAGGATCGAGCTGGACGGCAAGGTGCGGGTCCTGGCCGAGGACTACGTGGCCTTCGCGAAGCTGGAGGAGAAGGATCACACCTTGCTGAAGTCACTTTATGACAACAGCCTAGAGAGCCCGCTGGCCGGCGCCCACGACGACCCTGCCAAGTTGCTTCCCTTCCTGGTCCACGCCCTCGAATATGTCGCCCTTGGCCTTGGCCCAACGGTTGAGGCCGAGGCACGTGTCCTTTCTTCTGCAGCGCTGACGCGCGTCTTCACCCACATATACCTTCGCGATCCCGACGTTGACCTGATAGCCTGCTGGAGCCCGTGAGCGGCGAGCTTGCCGCTGTTGCTGCTGAGGTCGTGAAGGGTCGAGCGGAGGCTCTGCTGGCGAAGTTTCGGGCCTTCAGTACCAAGCCGAAGCGAGGCGCTGCCGATCCTGAGGCTCCACGAGGCGGACCCGCCCAGCGCAGCTCCGCCGCCAGTGACGGTGCTGCCGAAAAGTGACCCCTTCGTGGCTCCTGTCCTGCTTTCAGCTCCTGCAACATGCATCATGCCTCGTGGAGGCGTTTAGACTTGCGTTTGGCGTTGTGAAAATAGTTATGGACTGTAATATTTGCTTTTGAATTCCTTGAGATTTGCGCTTTTCCTTCCTACTTTCTTATGTTCTCGTCGTGAGCCCCCGCATACCTCAGCGGCTGTTAGCCCCGGAAACTAGGGACAGGACCAAGGAGTGAGGGGCTACGTGACAAGTTAGGCTCCTGAGTCCACGATGCTCGTGGAGTCCCCTTACGCACGTAACAGAAAGTAGGGAGGTGAGATGTATGGGTGAATTTACCGTTCTACGTCGGCAGAGCCCGGCCCTGCGCATACCTCAACCGCCGTTAGCCTTTCGGAACTAAGGGGTGAGGGGCTACGTGACCAGTTAGGCTCCTGAGTCGCGATGCTCAGGAGTCCCCCTTGACGTTCAAACGGTCTTCGTACCTTGGCTCCGCTTGGGGAGAGAAGTGCGACGAACCAGGCCCGATGGGCCTGGCTGGGTGGCGTGCGTCTGGACGTGACCCAGGCGTAGCCCCCGTGCACAGCCCCCTCGCGCGGCACTCCCGAGGGAAGGCGTTACGATGAGGCTGGATATTGAGCTCTGGGCTCCCTGAGGTTGATGCGGCCGGTGGCCACCCTCAGTTGTTTATCACCAGCGTGGAGCATAGCACTTCCGTATGTGTACGGGCATAGCCGCTCCTCGGCAGTGTCGTCAGCCAGCGCGGAGCATGGTGCTTCCACTGGTGCGTGGGAGGAGGCTCCCCTCCGGGAGGAGCCCCTGGGGCGTGTACAGCCCCGCTCTGGCATGTGGTTCGCACGGTAGAGCTTGGCGAGGTGTATCTGGGCACCCGTGAGCCAGCGCGGGACTCACGGGGCCCTACCTCAAGGCGGGTTGCGCCCGGCACTAGGCCTTTACTTGTAATGTGTTCCTGCAAATTTGGTTAGATGTCGGCGCTCTACGTCCTCGGGTCCCGGCCCTCGAGCAGGCTCAGCCGTCGCTGGTATGCTAGGTCGCAATGTCGTGGACAAGGCCAGAGGGTGAGGGCTGGAGAGCCAGTAGGAGCCCATGAGTCGTGATGCTCAGGTACCCCCCCTTTAACGTGCAAGCGGCCGACATGAAGGAAGAAGGGTGCCATGGGCAGGCATCAAATAACGATCATGATGGGTCAAACGCACGACCCGAATAAATGCAAGAGGGATACATGCCACTGGGTCTGGCCCGGCTGGCTATGGGATAATGCAGCCCGAGGGGCGCCCCCAATAAAGTAAACTAGAAACATTAATCAAAAGGGATACACGCCGCAGGGACGGACCCACGCGGCCTGGGAATGATGCAGCCACAGGGCGCTCCCGGTGAAAATGAAACTTCGAAGGATGTCACCGATAACGTTGAAGATGAAGGGATGCTTTGAAGTAGCGGACGGCGGCGCTGCAGAAGACGATCTTCACGAGCCCGAGCCCAGGAGCCTCGGGAGGCTCCGGAGGCCAGTGGCTCCTCAGAACCATCTCCATCTCCGCCAGAGGCTGCGAACGCCTGGCCACTTGAGCCTCCAGGATGCTCCTCATGAGGCGCTGACGCACGGCAGCCGCGTTCGGTAGGCCGTAAGGCATGCGAATGTAGCTGTGGGGTGGACCTTCGCAGCGCCACCCGCGTGAGGGCCAGAGGCGCTCCTGAGAGGCGGCTCGGTTGAGCCCTAGTATGTCGATGCAGACGCGCAGCCCACCATCCTCGCCTGGATGGGGAGCTACGGCGGAGTGGCGGCGGCTGCCACTCATGACTCTTGACTCCTGCAGCTCCTGAATGATCTTGCTGACGACCTCCTGAGGGTTTGGCCCTCCTTGCCTTGCTCCTTCCTGAGGGAAACGTGCTTTGAAACACGCCTCCAAGTGGTGCCTGTCAGGAACCCGATTCCAAGTCACATCGATCAAGCTGGTAACACCTCATATCACTTTGTGGCCTCACGCACGGTATTCCCACGGGTGTCGCCTTACCATGGCCCGGGACCGTTTGCGCCTTTTGGCTCACGTATATGATAGTGTCGCTAGCATCCATATGACAGAGAACCCGGGCCGACATGGCTAGTCGTGAACCCAAAGCGGCACTAACCCATGGGGACAGGCATACATGAATCAACTTCGAGCATGTCGGTCAGCAGCGTGTGAATCCGGGCTGTAGCACTGGGCTAACAGGACTCCAGGAACCCGGGCTATAGCAGGCTAGGCAGGACTCCGGATGTAACCGCGTGACATTTCCCCAAAGGGACAGACACATGAACAAAGTGAAACACATGCCGGCCATTCAAGTGTCCTGAGCAGTAGTGCTGGGCTAGCAGGACTCCGGTGAACTGGGCTGTAGCGGACTACTATAGCTCAAGGAAGCACTAGACTACATTTCCCCATAAGAGAGGCTGCCAAGGATAAACAACTAGATTGTCGGATCCCACACATACCAAGCATTTCAAACATACATACAATATGCTCGATATGTGTAAATACAACATGGCATCACAACATAACTCTACGACTCAAGTATTTATTCATTAGGCTCCGAGGAGCGAAATATTACATACATGGGTCTCATGACCCAACATACAGAGCATACAAGCAACAAGCACATGCGGAAGCTTAACATGTCTGAGTACATACATCTACAAATGAAAAAGGCTGAGAAGCCTGACTATCTACCAAATCTTGCCGAGGGCACAAGATCGTAGCTGAGGTATCAAGCTAAACGTCGAAGTCCGTGAGGAACTACTAGCGAGACTGACATCTCTCTGCAAAACATAAATTAAGCAAACATGAGTACAAATGTACCCAGCAAGACTTACATCAGAACTAACTACATATGCATCGGTATCAACAAAGGGGGTGGTGGAGTTTAACTGCAGCAAGCCAGCTTTGACTCGGTGGCTAACCTGAACTACGACTGCAAGTAACTCTTTTGAGGTGGCGCACACGAGTCCACATATTCACCGTATCAATACACCACTATGGATCCGCTCCCGACTCCCTACGAGAACGCCATCCATAGCACTCACGCTTATCTTGCGCATTTTAGAGTATCCACTTTCACTTGTCTATGAACAGTACAGGCAACCCAGAAGTCCTTTACCGTGGACACGGCTATTCGAATAGATAATGTTAACCCTGCAGGGGTGTACTTCTTCACACACGCTCTCACCAATTATCACCGTTTACACGACATGTACTCGGCAACCTTCAAGCGGAAGCCCAGCGAGGGTGTCGGCCACGACCTGACTAATCACACAAGTCTCTCGTCCAGGTTTATCGCCTAATCGGGTTCCATCCGCAAGGATATCCGGCCGGGGTGTGGCTCATGGCCCCAAACGATGTGTGCAGGGTTCCCAAGTCGACAATCCGGGTGCCACTTGGTACACCGGGCCACTGTGCCTAGTCTGTCCCAAGCCCACCTGTACCGGGTACCACTTGGTAGACTACTAACACTACCTACAAACACCAGAACTAGTTGCAACTCCTGGACAGAGATCAAGTTGATTAATAAGCCGAGAGGGGCTGAGTTAACGGAACCCAATGTGTGGTAGTAACTGTTCATGGATCACAAACATAGAACTCAGTTCTTGAGGACAGTTTCAATGAGACAACCCACCATGTACTCCTACATGGCCTCTCACCGCTACCTTTACCAAATCGTGTTCACACACTTAGCTCACACACAGTAGGACATGTTCACACACCTCCAATTCATCCCTGATGAATCAGACCTGACACAACTCTAAGCAATAGCAGGCATGACAAACAAGCAATAATGAGTAGGCACATCCGGTCTCAAACAACTCCTACTCATGCTAGTGGGTTTCATCTATTTACTGTGGCAATGACAGGTCATGCAGAGGAAAGGGGTTCAACTACCGCAACATGTAACAGTTGAATCGTTGTTGTCCTAATGCAGTAAAAGAGCAGGAGCGAGAGAGTGGGATTGTATCAGAATGAACAAGGGGGTTTTGCTTGCCTGGCACTTCTGAAGATAGTATAGCTCTTCATCGGTGTCATCGAACTCATCGTCGAAACCACGTCTATCGAGAGGGGACAAAAACCGGCAAACAAGGAAGAACACAATCAATGCAATGCACAATATGATGCATGATCATGAAATGGCAATATGCTGTGGTTTGGGCTAATGCAACTAGCAGCAGATTAAATGAAGTTGGTTTGAATCCAAGATTCAAATTCAAACTCAATATGTGGATATTTAAATGTCATTAATATGATTTGTGCTAAACATCAGATGTAAGTTGTTCTAACATGCATGAAAATAGTACAGATGGATAGATTGGATTTTTCTGATGATTTTTCATATATAATTTATTTCATTTGGAGCTACGGTTGAATTTCTATGATTTTTAGAAGTTTATACTATTTTCTGGAATTTCCTGAGTAAGAATAAATCCAGAAAAACCTATTAGTGCGTCAGCATTGCATCATGCTGACCTCAGCAGGTCAATAGGCGCCGTCCAGGTCAAACCTGACCAGTGGGGACCAGCAGTCGATTAGCCTGATGTTATGCAGGTCACAGACTTGTGGGGTCAGATCAACAGGTGACGTGGCCAGCTCAAACTGACGTGTGGGGTCGGTCAACTGCCGAGTCAGCACGGTCAACTCGGGCACGTGGGTCCCGCTGGGTTATAAACTAATCTTAACCAGGAAAATTAGCCCGTTGAGTTAAACATGCGGGTCCCCGCATCGATGACTCTAGGGGGGTTAGTTAGTGCTAATGGTGGAGTTAACCAGCGGCTAACCGGCGGCGCTAATCCGGCGCGGCGGCGATCACCAGCCGGCCGTTCCCGGCCACGAATGGATGCACCGAGGGCACAGGAGGCAAGCTCGTGGTCTCCCGCATCCAGGGGAGGTGTTAGAAGGTCGCGGGGTGGCCTGGTTCGCCGACGGCGAGCACTTGGGCGGCCGCCGGAGTTGATGTGTCTGGCGGTGCAGCTAGAGCATGAGGCGGAGCAAGTTAAGCGAAGCGGCAGCTACGGACCCGATGAGCACAACCGTGTGCTCGGACGCATGCTTTGGGTGCCCTGGCCACGGCGGCGAGGAGCCACGGCGGCGGTGAGCTTCGGTTGCAGTGGAACAACAGCTACGGCATGAGTTTGAGCAGGGGACACAGGGGAGATGGGAGAGAGCCTCACGACAATGACGAGGAGAAGCTCGATGTGGCCGGGAACGCTCCGGAGACGACGGATCGACACCAGCGAGCTTCGACCAGAGGCGGCGGGGACGATCTTGATGCCGATGATGTAGAGCTTCCGCGGTCCCGATCTTCTTCTTGGAGGGGCGCGGCGTTCACGCGGTTCAGTTGGACATGGCAGGGGGCGAGGGGATGGCAGTGGCCGCAACAATGGCGAGCGGCCGCGGCGGTTGCGTTTGGTGCGTGCGAGGGAGAGAGCCAGGGGAGGGGATTGGGACAAGAGAGAGCGAGAGAGAGCCGGGGGGGGGGGCAGCGTGGCATCTCCAGGCAAGCAACTGGACTCGCAGGGACGCTGCCAGCGTGAAGCGGGAGGTGGAGGACTCCCAGCGCGCGCGTGCATCTTCGCCTCTGCCTACTGGCAGAGGAAGACGGCGAGCGGCGAGGTAGGTGGGCTGGGCTGGTCAAGCTGGGCCGTCTACAGGTCAGTGGCCAGGTAGGTTCCTTTCTCTCCCTCTCTTTTATTTAAGTTTTTCTATTACTCTGTAATCTTTGTGGCTTTCTAAAAATACTAAATCAATCCCAAAAATCATGCAACTGCTCATGACCATTGTTGGAAATATACCCTACAGTAAACATTTCAGTTTGGGATTATTTGAGCATTTAAAATATTTTATAGTATTTAAATGCCCAAATGCAAATAAGTAATGATTTAATTGAAAAATCCAGAATGGCCTAGGAAAATGTGCACCATTTTTTGGAGAGGTTCTAGACCAATTAAAAAATGATGAACTTTTGTGAAGGGCATTATGGGTTTATTGAAATGTTTTTCAGTTGAACCTGGTATTTCAGGGGGGTGCTGGGGTTTGTTGCTCCCCATTTCAGGTTTAAGAGAAATTTAAACATGATGCAACACAAGACTAGCTAACCCAGAGCAGGCCAGAACCAGGGATGTGACAACTCACCCCCACTAAACAAGAATCTCGTCCTGAGATTCAATACGTGAGGTAAGAGGTCAATGGGGGACACCAACTAACACAATCATCATGATCCAAGTGCCCTTATCGAATATGTTGATTCGTTCTACCACATGATCTTGGCGTCACGCTTGCCGGGATCTTCATCCAGCTATGGCGACGGAGGGAGGAAAACTCTACAAAATTTTGATCTTCTCGAAGATCGGACAACTGACGATCAACTCACGGAATGAGACGTAGGAATATCTCTTGAGCTAAGACACGAGACACTTATCGGGGTGATAGGAAATAGAAGGCAGTGGCTCGATTTGGTAGGAAACAATTCCATGCTTGATCACGACGTAGCAAGGAGTTGAGTTGCCATGATATCATAACGAGACATCTTAAGGAAGGTGACTCGTAGAACCATTACCTTAAGTGGCAAAAAGAATTACTTTTGATATAGAGATCATTGAGACTCTTTATACCAGCCTAAGGCAATCACAATCGATCATTTGAAGGAGTTCGAAAGAATGACATACTCGGACTAGAATGGATGATGTGGACTACCTTGTTGAAGACAACGCAATGGATGATTTTTCTTATCATCGGAAATGGATGGGACCACTTTTGAAGATGATCCTAAACAGTAGTTACTGAGGTGCAAGTTGGAAAAAAATGCAAACGCTGGGAATGATTCTGGTAACTGTGAATAACTCAACGAGAGTGATTCCACCGTTTGAACGATTATAGCTTAATCGAGGAAACCAAGAGCACAAGAATCTCCAAGGAACAACTTATGGAATAAGCTGCATGAAATCCCCATGAATAAGATGGAAAAATTTCCCAATCAAGATACTATAATGATAGATCCTTGACTGTAATAAATCGGCCAGAACATCAACCTTGTCGGGACCAACATCATAGATCTTGGAGAAGTTCCAACCATCATATCTGCCTGATATTCAGATCTGGTTGGTAACAGGATATTTCAGACATCATGTCTGGAGAAGGAACAGTTGCAACACAAATCGACGAGATGACGTTGCAAGATTCTCGGGAAATGAACTACGATAGTAAGCTCCGAAACATGAGCTGGTTCAGCTACACACATGTGTACACGCTGTCCTAGACAAGCATGACCACATGGTAGTCTTACAACAAAACACTACCGAGTTCAGGTGGGGAACCATCATCAAGGATAACGAAGTCCTTGCATAAGGCATGCTCTTAAGAAGGAACTTCTTCTCCTTGAACAGATCAGTTAGTGGCTTGGTGTGCTAGGAAACACATATGGAATGAAGGTAGCTAATCTCACAAACCAAAGTATACTTCGCACATGCATGACTAACTTGGGATGATTCGAGAGGAAGCAAAAACAATCTGTCTCGAATTCATGGCGGCAACTTACATCAAATGCACGTGAATTCGAGGAAGTCACTTCTTCCATCCAAGCATAAGCTTCATGAACGGAACACGAAGGCATTGCTTACAAAATTTTCAACACTAGGTTGATGTTCAACATGAATCATGGGGGAGACAAAATGCTGCTGATGGGACCAACAACAACTCATCGGAATTCCCATATCACTGGACTTCCACCATCATGTGAACACGGTGATAGCATTGGTCAGACCAAAAGATGTAATGGTGTATGCTCGAGGGATCAACCACGAGTAAGACAACATTACGAACATCGCTGGTTCTGATTTGAGTTGACGATAGCCCATACTCAAATCAAGGGTTGGATAAGACAATAGCACCGACAACTGATCACGAGGATCAATCAACGAAGATATCATCTTTCTTCGACACACACACACACACACACAGAAGGATATCCCTTAGTGACGAACTAAGTCGGACAAGCTTTCATCTTCCAACTCTCCAAGTTGTTGTTTTAGCTTAACCAACCAGTTCAGGGTATCCAACACAGGTTCTTGGAGAAAGGGTGATTTACAAGAAACCAACTTGATCACGAGCTCAACATAGCAGTCAGGGGACAACCTGGTGATACTTCCAAGAAGATAATCAGAAAATCACGAACCACTGATATGTTACTAAGCTCGAGAACAATCTTGCTTCTCAGGCAAGACGATATGATCAAACAAGCAAGGATTGGCACAATCCTGACTCCTTGATCGAAGAGTGCTCCAGAAATAAGGACTAAGTAGCACAATCTATCTTAGAAATGATGATTCAATAACCAACACGCTAAGGATAAGAGTATTGCCCATTTACTACCAAGCAACTAGTTGCTAGGAGTATTGATTTCACACATCACGGTTCACTTGTCGGTATTCCGGTTGCAACAACACGAAACCGAGGAGCGAATGATGATGGCGAGAAGTATCACTACATCAAGAATTCATAAGGGAAGGTGCAATTCTCATGATGTTCCTGACATAAAGAGGGCAATACTTTAGGGTAGAACAGAATCAAAAGCTGAATTGGCATTTTGATCTGCGGAATACAACTGCTTTGACCCAGTCCTAGATATGGATGAGGTACTGGAGTTTGTTTCTCCAAGTCATTCCGGATAGAATGATTGACGGACCACAAGAGTAATAGGCATCGATAAACGAATGCACGCATACCCTTGACTATCAATTGATAGACGGGGGTCAGAATACAACTAAGGAGGAACAACTCGAGGAACATATAACTTTCTGAGTTGTGGATGCATAGATTAGTATGTCGAAACAAGTTCAACAGGTTTCTTCCAGATAACTCATGCAGAAAGGTAGAACTGGCAGAATCACAATTATGAATGGAGAACTCCTCAAGAGTACTCTGATTGTGATCTTTTGGTTCAAAGAACTTCTGCCTTAATGGTTCATGGTATTTGGAAGAAGGAAATACCACGAACAGCGAGGACTAATGCAAAGGTTACTAATATCTTGAAGGTACGAGCAACACTATCAACACGAGGTAAGTAGGGTGAATCTTGGGTTCAAGAACCGAGGAATAGAATACCTACTACTAAATGGCATCACGGGATGCTTTCGAGAATGGTGGCCAAAATCATCACATCGGGAACACAAAGCATGGCTAGATTACTAGGTGACTCCCTAAAACCCCTAGGGTCATAATAATAGCTCCAACATATAAGTCGAGGCAACATAGTACCTCAACTCACCGATTAGGGTGCTTAATCTGGCCCAAAAGGACATCGAAAACTGGGAGGAAGGATTTGCAAATGCATTAGATTGTTTAGAAACCTGGGATGACTCGGACAACATAACGGCTGTAAATGCTCAAAAATATTTGAGACATCCTGCAAAATAGTGGCATGACCACTCAACATCGCAATATCAAGGTTCTGAGACTAGCTATGAACATACGGAAGTAGTAAAAACTGAACTGAGATTTGAAACTATCAATTCTATAAGTCTATGGATTAGTAACATGTCATCCTAATAGATAGACGAGAAGCCTAGTTCTTAAACCCCGTAGAAGAGAAGAGGATGACTCAGATCAGAAGGGCATAAGGTAAAGGAGTAAAAAGAGCCTTACGTTCCCTTCCACAATCAATTCCCTTATATAACTAAAGCATTTCTAGACTCAACTTCGACAGGTTTATCTTGGTAATCCTCACAGCAACAGCTCGATACCAAAGCTGTCGGGACCACGATTCCAAGTCACATCGATCTAGTGGTAACATCTCATATCACTTTGCGGCCTCACGCACGGTATTCCCACCAGTGTCGCCTTACCATGGCCCGGGGCCGTTTAAATCTTTGGCTCACGCGATATGATAGTGTCGCTAGCATCCATATGACAGAGAACCGGCTGACATGGCTAGTCGTGAACCCAAAGCGGCACTAACCCATGGGGACATGCATACATGAATCAACTTGAGCATGTCGATTGACGTGTGAATCAGTGCTATAGCACTGGCTGGACTCCGGGAACCCGGCTGTAGCAAACTAGGCAGGACTCCGGATGTCACCGCGTGACATTTCCCGAAGGATAGATACAGGAACGAAGTGAAACACATGCCGCCAGTCAAGTTTCACGAGCGGTAGTCTTTGGGCTAGCAGGACTCCGTGAACCGGTCAGAAGCGGACTACTATGGCTCAAGGAAGCACTAGACTACATTTCCCCATAAGAGAGGCTGCCAAGGATAAACAACTAGATTGTCGGATCCCACACATACCAAGCATTTCAAACATACACACAATATGGTCGATATGTGTAAATACAACATGGCATCACAACATAACTCTACGACTCAAGTATTTATTCATTAGGCTCCGAGGAGCGAGATATTACATACATGGGTCTCATGACCCAACATACAGAGCATACAAGCAACAAGCACATGCGGAAGCTTAACAAGTCTGAGTACAGACATCTACAAATGAAAAAGACTGAGGAGCCTTACTATCTACCAGATCTTGCCAAGGGCACAAGATTGTAGCTGAGGTATCAAGCTAAACGTCGAAGTCCACACGGAACTACTAGCAAGACTGACGTCTCTCTGCAAAACATAAATTAAGCAAACGTGAGTACAAATGTACCCAGCAAGACTTACATTAGAACTAACTACATATGCATCGGTATCAACAAAGGGGGTGGTGGAGTTTAACTGCAGCTAGCCAGCTTTGACTCGGTGGCTAACCTGAACTACGACTGCAAGTAACTCTTTTGAGGTGGCGCACACGAGTCCACATATTCACCATATCAATACACCACTATGGATCCGCTCCTGACTCCCTACGAGAACGCCATCCATAGCACTCAAGCTTATCTTGTGCATTTTGGGTATCCACTTTCACTTGTCTATGAACTGTACAGGCAACCCAGAAGTCCTTTACCGCGGACACGGCTATTCGAATAGATAATGTTAACCCTGCAGGGGTGTACTTCTTCACACACGCTCTCACCACTTATCACCGTTTACACGACATGTACTCGGCAACCTTCAAGCGGAAGCCTAGCGAGGGTGTCAACCACGACCTGACTAATCACACTAGTCTCTCGTCCAGGTTTATCGCCTATTCGGGTTCCATCCGCGAGGAGATCCGGCCGGGGTGTCGCTCACGGCCCCCAACGATGTGTGCAGGGTTCCCAAGTCCACCATCCGGGTGCCACTTGGTACACCGGGCCACTGTGCCTAGTCTGTCCCAAGCCCACCTGTACCGGGTGCCACTTGGTAGACTACTAACACTACCTACAAACACCAGAACTAGTTGCAACTCCTGGACAGAGATCAAGTTGATTAATAAGCCGAGTGGGGCCGAGTTCCCGGAACCCAATGTGTGGTAGTAACTCTTCATGGATCACAAACACAGAACTCAGTTCCTGAGGACGGTTTCAATGAGACAACCCACCATGTACTCCTACATGGCCTCTCACCATTACCTTTACCAAATCGTGTTCACACACTTAGCTCACACACAGTAGGACATGTTCACACACCTCCAATTCATCCCTGATGAATCAGACCTGACACAACTCTAAGCAATAGCAGGCATGAAAAACAAGCATGAATGAGTAGGCACATCAGGGCTCAAACAACTCCTACTCATGCTAGTGGGTTTCATCTATTTACTGTGGCAATGACAGGTCATGCAGAGGAAAGGGGTTCAACTACCACAGCATGTAACAGTTGAATCGTTGCTGTCCTATTCAGTAAAAGAGAGCAGGAGCGAGAGAGTGGGATTGTATCGAAATGAACAAGGGGGTTTTGCTTGCCTGGCACTTCTGAAGATAGTATAGCTCTTCATCGGTGTCATCGAACTCATCGTCGAAACCACGTCTATCGAGAGGGGACAAAAACCGGCAAACAAGGAAGAACACAATCAATGCAATGCACAATATGATGCATGATCATGACATGGCAATATGTTGTGGTTTGGGCTAATGCAACTAGCAGCAGATTAAATGAAGTTGGTTTGAATCCAAGATTCAAATTCAAACTCCATATGTGGATATTTAAATGCCATTAATATGATTTGTGCTAAACATCAGCTGTAAGTTGATCTAACATGCATGAAAATAGTACAGATGGATAGATTGGATTTTTCTGATCATTTTTCATATATAATTTATTTCATTTGGAGCTACGGTTGAATTTCTATGATTTTTAGAAGTTTATACTATTTTCTGGAATTTCCTGAGTAAGAATAAATCCAGAAAAACCTATTACTGCGTCAGCATTGCATCATGCTGACCTCAGCAGGTCAACAGGCGCCGTCCAGGTCAAACCTGACCAGTGGGGACCAGCAGTCGATGACACCTGATCTTTGTCTGGGTCACAGACTTGTGGGGTCAGTCAGCGGTGGCGTGGCGAGCCAAGCCCGACGTGTGGGGTCGGTCATTGCCGAAGTCGGCCACGGTCAACTCGCACGTGGGTCTCATTTGGGTTATAAACTAATCTTAACCAGGAAAATTAGCTCGCTGAGTTAAACATGCGGGTCCCACTGTCGATTGACTCTAGGGGGTTAGTTAGTGCTAATGGTGGAGTTAACGGTGCTAACCGTGGCGCTAATCCGGCCTGGCGGCGATCGCCCGCTTTGCCGTTTCCGGCCACGGCTGGGCCTTACCGAAAACCGGGAGGCAAGCTCGTGGTCTCCGCATCCGAGGAGGTGTCGAGAAGGTCGCGGGGTGGCCTGGTTCGCCGACGGCGAGCACTTGGGCGGCCGCCGGAGTTCGGTGTGTGCGGCAGCTGCGGCTAGAGCATGAGGCGGAGCAAGTTAAGCAGCGGGGCGGCAGCTACGGACCAGTAGGAGCACAACCATGTGTTCAGACGCAAGCTTTGGGTGCCCTGGCCTCGGCGGCGAGGAGCCACGGCGGTGGTGAGCTTCGGTTGCGGTGGAACAACGGCTACGGCATGAGTTTGAGCAAGGGACAGAGGGGAGATTGGAGAGAGCCTCACGACGATGACAAGGAGAAGCTCGGTGTGGCCGGGAACGCTCCAGAGACGACGGATCGACGCCAGCAAGCTTCGACCAGAGGCGGCGCAGACGAGCTTGATGCCGATGACATAGAGCTTCCTCGGTCCCGATCTTCTTCTTGGAGTGGCGCGGCGTTCACGCGGTTCATTTGGACATGGCAGGGGGAGAGGGGATGGCAGTGGGCGCAGCAATGGCGAGTGGCGGCGGCGGTTGCGTTCGGTGCGTGCGAGGGAGAGAGCCAGGGGAGGGGATGGGGACGAGAGAGAGCGAGAGAGAGTCGGGGGGGGGGCAGCGTGGCATCTCCAGGAAAGTAGTTGGACTCGCAGGGACGCTGCCAGCGCGAAGCAGGCGGTGGAGGACTCCCAGCGCGCGCGTGCGTCTTCGCCTCTGCCTACTGGCAGGGAAGACGACGAGCGGCGAGGTAGGTGGGCTGGGCTGGTCAAGGTGGGTCGGCTACATGTCAGTGGCCAGGTAGGTTCCTTTCTCTCCCTCTCTTTTATTTAAGTTTTTCTATTACTCTGTAATCTTTGTGACTTTCTAAAAATACTAAATCAATCCCAAAAATCATGCAACTAATCATGACCATTGTTGGAAATATACCCTACAGTAAACATTTCAGTTTGGGATTATTTGAGCATTTAAAATATTTGATAGTATTTAAATGCCCAAATGCAAATAAGTAATGATTTAATTCAAAAATCCAGAATGGCCTAGGAAAATGTGCACCATTTTTGGAGAGGTTCTAGACCAATTCAAAAATGATGAACTTTTGTGAAGGGCATTCTGGGTTCATTGAAATGTTTTTCAGTTGAACCTGGTATTTTCAGGGGGGGTGCTGGGGTTTGTTGCTCCCCATTTCAGGTTTAAAAGAAATTTAAAAATGATGCAACACAAGACTAGCTAACCCAGAGCAGGCCAGAACCAGGGATGTGACAGTGCCCGAGCGCCTCCCTCGTGATCTTAGCAAAGTCGGTGGCCCTCCAGGAGAGATCCCCGAGCCTTGCTCAAGGAGGGCGCCGGGCGCGCCTTCCTATGCGACAGAGGGAGGTACCCCCCAATAGGCGCGGACCCTGAGGGGCCTGCCTCTCGAGGGGTCGGGCCAGGCGATGTCTTCTTCTTCTTAGGAGCTGCCTCGGGAAGCCTTCCGCTCCTGTGATCTGGGTCTTCAATTGATGTGGCTTGGAAAGCATGCTCGAGAGAACACAGAGCGTCTCTCTCTTCACAAGGCACCATGATGACTCCACCGCTTCCTGGCATCTTGAGGACATTGTAGCTGTGATGAGTCACGGCCATGAATTTGGCCAGAGCTGGGTACCCGAGGATGGCATTGTACGGCAGGCGAATGTGAGCGACGTCGAAGTCAATGAGCTCGGTGCGGTAGTTGTCGCGCGTCCCGAAGGTGACAGGAAGGCGGACCTGCCCAATCGGAACTGTGGAACCATCAGTGACTCCGGAGAAAGGCTTGGTTGGCTGAAGCTGATTGTATGGCACTGGGAGATTGTTGAATGTCTCGGCCAGACGGGACATTGAGCCCTGCTCCGCCATCAATGAGGGACACAGTGACTTGCACATTCTTGATGATTGGGGAACAAAGCATCGGGAGGACTCCACTGTGGCTGGGCACTTGAGCTGATCCGCCGAGCTGAATGTGATGGCGCACGCCTGACCACCCGAGGCGTGTGGCTTCGAGCCCGGGAGGACTACATTCACTTCGCGGGCGAACTGCTTGAAGATGCGCTGAGAGGCTGGGGCTTGAGCTCCGCCCAGGATGCAAGCGATTGCGCGCGGCTCCTGGAAGCCCCCAACCCCCTCGTCCTAATGATGGTCTTCATTTCTCCTTGGCTGCGGTGGCAGGGGAGGGAGGCCTGCGTTGCCTTGTGGGCGATCCTCGCGAGGCTGATCCCTCCAGCCTCCTTCGCGAGGCGTGTCCCTCCAACCTCCCTCGCGAGGCTGGTCCTGCCAGCGGTCCTCGCGAGGTCGGTCACGCCACCCTTGGCGAGGGCCACGGTCTTCCCATCGTCCTCCACCTCTTCCTCCTCCTCGGCCATAGCCCCGGTCGCTGCGCTCGGGGCGTCGGCCGGCACGCACGTCTCGCACGGCCCTGAGCTCTTGGCATTCGTTGGTGTTGTGGGTGTGGAGGTCATGGTACACGCAGTACCGACTGCCCTTGGATGACTCAGGCTGATCCCTTCCTCGCTTAGTGTCCGGCTCTGCTGCAAGCACGGCAGACCCCTTGCGCTTCACGCCCTTGACCTTGGGCTTCTTCTCTTCTGGGTCGGCAGCCGGCAACTCAATAAGGGAAAGGCGTCCTTCCTCAGCCCTGGCGCACTTGGTCGCCAAGTTTAACAGCTCCAGGGATGTGCTCAGGTCTTCATGGATCGCGAGCTCTTCCTTAATCTTGACGTTACGCACACCGTCGGAGAAGGCTGAGATGATGGCAGCCTCAGACACCCTGGGGATCTTAAGGCGAGCGTTGTTGAAACGTTGAATGAACTTTTGCAGGGTCTCCCCTGACTGCTGCTTTGATGCGGCGCAAGTCACTCATGGCCGGGGGCCGATCGCGGGTGCCTTGGAAGTTGGCGATGAATCGGGTGCACATCTCGTTCCAGGAGGAAATCGTGCCAGGTGCCAGGTTCAGGAGCCAGGTGCGGGCACCGTCCTTGAGCGCCATGGGAAACCAGTTCGCCATGACCTTCTCGTCTCCGTTGGCGGCTTCGATGCCCAGCTCATAGAGCAGGAGGAACTCCGCAGGGTCGGCCGTGCCATCGTAGCATGGAGGCAGTGCAGCTTGAACTTGCCCGGCGAACCACGCCGCAGCTTCGGCGGTGAAGGCACGTCGGCCTGATGGCCACGGGAGGCCTTTGGTGACGGAGGGCTTGATCTTGGAGGTCTCCGTACGCTGCCTCCGGGAGCAGCGCGGGGTCTTGGCGCGCTGGAGCAGGAGCGCGGTCGTGACGGGCCGGTGCAGGGAGCACTCAGGCAGCTTCTTGGGGATGAGGGACCTCTTGGCAGCTCTTCTCTTCTTTGTCTTTGGTGCAGACGGAGTGGGTTCCGCCAGGGCCACGCGCCTTGGGGCAAAGCGCCTTCTTGAGGGGCGGTATGGCGCCCGGAGCTTCATCGCCAGCGCAAAGGCGGGCGCTGCAGCGAAGGATGGCGCGAGGTGCCCCAATGGCGCTGTCGAGCTCAGTGATGCGGGCGAGCCACTCGTCATAGAGGTCGTCGACGGGACGGTAGTGCAGGAGTTCCCGTGCCAGAAGCAACGCGGCGTGCACGTCCGCAGGAGCGCGACGGGCGAGGGACGAAGAGCCGGCTGGAGTCAGCGACGGGGTGGCGGTGCGGCCTTCCCGCTGCACCGAAGGATGCAGAGACGACGCCTGCTGCTCGTTCCCCGCCGGGCCGGTGGCAGAATTGACGGCAAAGCGACGGGAACGGTGGGGCGCCAGCGACGGGGCTGGCCCGGGCGCGAGCAGCGAGAGCAGCCCGGCGCTCGGCGCGGGCTCGACGAGCGTCTGACATGGATGCGAGGGGCGGCGAAGAATGGGGCGGCGGAAGGCGGATTCCGGTGCACCCCTACCTGGCGTGCCAAATGTCGGATTTTGGGTTCCGGCAGACCCTCTAGGTTCGAACTCTGGGGTGCACGCGGAGATCGCACCTTCAACCTACCTACGTCTCGTCGCCTCGCAAGGATCTAAACTACACAAAGAACAACACAAGGGACACGAGGTTTATCTTTGGTTCAGGCCACCATTGTGGTGTAATACCCTACTCCAGTGTGTGGTGTGTGGATTGCCTCAGAGGCTGATGATGAGCAATACAAGGAAGAACAGCCTCACGAGGGTCAGTTCTTGGCTGGTGCGATGAACTGCTAGGGGGAGTTCAGTCGCCTCTCTTTCTCTCTGCTGGGGTTCTATCTCATCCGTCCTCCTACCCTGTGGGTGGCTAGTCCTATTTATAGGCAGAGGCCCCGGGTCTCTTCCCAAATATTGAGCGGGAAGGGCGCCAACAATTGTCCATTTTGAAGGGGAACATCTAGTACACTTATCCTGACTAAATTCGGTTCTCGCCTGCCAAAGACTCTGACGGTGACACCGGCTTGGGCTCCACGATGACCTCCTTCCTGCCGTTCTACTGGTCTTGGTCTTGTTGCACCGAAATGGTTGCCTTTGCCTGATGCCTTGGCCTGCACTTGCCTCCTTTGCACCAAAGGGGAAATGAGGACACTGCGCGGGCTGGCGCCCGCCTGGCGCTCTCGGTCGTCATGGATTGCATCATGGGCACCTCGTGAGGTACCCCGCCTTGATCTCTCCGCCTCCTCGCGAGCCAGCCTGACAAGGCTGTGCCTGAGGAAGCTTCCTGTCGTCCGCCCATGAGGCTTGGCCCTCGCGAGGGTCTTGAGCTTGTGTTGATGAAGATGGGCCGTCTTGGGCCACCCCTTGAGCCATGCAGGCCGCAGCGAGCAAGTCTGGGTACCCCTGTTCCCCAGAATCTTGACATGCCCTGCCGCCAGGAAGCAGCGGGGTCTTGGCCTTATTTGGAGCAGGAGCCTTGATCGTGGCCGGGCCAGTCTTGAGGAGAACTCGGGCAGCTTCTTGGGGACGAGGGACCTCTTGGCAGCTCTTCTCTTGCTGTGCTGGTGCCGGACGGAGTGGGTTCCGCCCAGGGGCCACGCACCTTGGGGCCAAGGCGCCTTTTTAAGGGGGAGGCGGCTGAGGCGCCCCCGGAGCTTCATCGCCCGCGCAAGGCGGGGCGCGGTGCAGCGAGAGGGATGGCGTAGGGGAGCCCCCAGCGGCGTTGACGAGCTCGGTGATGCGGGCGAGCCACTCGTCGTAGAGGTCGTCGACGGGATGGTAGTGCAAGAGTTCCCGTGCGAGAACAGCAGCGGCGTCTTGCGTCCGCAGGCGCTGACGGGCGTGGGACGAAGAACCGACTGGAGTCAGCGACGGGGTGGCAGTGCGGCCTTCCCGCCACGCCGGTAGGAGTGCACCGGAATCCGCCTTCCGCCGCCCTGCTCTTCGCCGCCCCTCGCATCCATGTCAGGCGCTCGTCGAGCCCACGGCGAGCACCGGGCCGCTCTCGCTACTCGCGTCGCCCAGACGGCCCCCATCGGCGGCCGCCCCCGCCGTTCCTCGCCGAGCGGTGGCGGCGTTGACGGTAGCGGCGACGGGAACGGCGGCGGCGCCGATGGGGGCTGGCGACGCGAGTAGCGAGAGCGGCCCGGTGCTCGCCGTGGGCTCGACGAGCGCCTGACATGGATGCGAGGGGCGGCGAAGAGCAGGGCGGCGGAAGGCGGATTCCGGTGCACTCCTACCTGGCGCAACAAATGTCGGATTTCGGGTTCCGGCAGACCCTCTAGGTTCGAACTCTGGGGTGCACACGGAGATCACACCTCCAACCTACCTACGTCTTGTCGCCTCGCAAGGGTCTAAACTACACAAAGAACAACACAAGGGACACGAGGTTTATCTTTGGTTCAGGCCACCATTGTGGTGTAATACCCTACTCCAGTTTGCGGTGTGGTGGATTGCCTCAGGGGCTGATGATGAACAATACAAAGGGAGAACAGCCTCGCGAGGGGCTGTTCTTGAGCTAGTGCGACGAACTGCTTGGATGAGTTCGATCGCCTTTCTCTCTCTCTCTCTCTCTAGGTGCCGATCCTCTCCCTGATCGATCCCCTTCTTTCCCTTCTTTTTCCTCTACCTCCTCTTCCTTGGTGGTGGCTAGTCCTATTTATAGAGGGAGGCCCTGGGCCTCTTCCCAAATATTGAGCGGGAAGGGCACCAACAATTGGCCATTTTGAAGGGGAACATCTAGTACACTTATCCTGACTAAAGTCGGTCCTCGCCTGCCAAAGACTCTGACGGTGACACCGGCTTGGGCTCCACGATGACCTCCTTCCTGCCGCTCTGCTGGTCTTGGTCTTGTTGCACCGAAATGGTTGCCTTTGCCTGATGCCTTGGCCTGCGCTTGCCTCCTTTGCACCAAAGGGAAATGAGGACACTGCGCGGGCTGGCGCCCGCCTGGCGCCCTCGGTCGTCATGGCTTGCGTCATGGGCACCTCGTGAGGTACACCGCCTTGATCTCTTCGCCTCCTCGCGAGCCAGCCTGACGAGGTCGTGCCTGAGGAAGCTTCTTGTGGTCCGCCCCGCAAGGCTTGGCCCCTCGCGAGGGTCTTGAGCTTGTGTCTATGAAGATGGGCCGTACTGGGCCACTCCTTGAGCCACGCCGCAGGCCGCAGGCAGGCAAGTCTGGGTACCCCCGTTCCCAGAACGCCGACAGGGCTCGTGAGGGCCGGCTTCCTCATCACGCGTCGTCCGGTACCTCAACATCCCGCCATCCCCGACCATATCAGGTGACACCTTTCCAAGTTCCATTTTCAGCTGGGAGCGCCCCTCTGGCTGCATCATTCCCAGGCCGCGTGGGTCCGTCCCTGCGGCATGTATCCGTTTTGCTTATGTCCTTTACTTACCTTGTTGGGGGCGCCCCTCGGGCTGCATTATCCCCAAGCTGCTCGGGCCAGACCCAGTGGCGTGTGCTTTCTCCGCACCTATCTAGATGGATTTGCTTATTCATACATAACATGCTTGACCTAATCGCCTGCTCGATTGACACCTACCTTTGGAGCCGCTCGCTCAGGCAAGGCACTTGCGCACGGGTCCGTCCCTGCAACGCTGATAAATCTGAGTGGCTGAGCTCTGGCCGCGGCAGCCCCGCAAGGCGCCACCTCGCCAAGCCCTCAGTGCCCCCGATCACTCCCTCGGAGCAACCAATGGTTGGCTGGCAACCGTAACGAAGGACCTTGTATCCCCTCGTGATTGGTACACAGGACCTGCTCCGGGAAATGCTGGCGGCATCATGAGCCTTCTCTCCCCTCTCGCACGATCCGCTTGCACGTTAAAAGGGGGTACTGAGCATCGCGACTCATGGGCTCTTCTTGGCTCTCAGCCCTCACCCGTGGCCTTGACCCACGGCATCGCGACCTGTCATACCAGCGGCGGCTGAGCTCGCTCGAGGGCCGGGACCTGAGGACGTAGAGCATTAAGGAAAGCGCGGGGGAGAGGGAAGAAGCTCGCGAGGACCCAACCCGGCAACACCTCAGTTGCCGTCACGCAGGCACGACACCTCATCGAACGCCGCTCCAAACCCGCAAGATAAGTCCCGCAAAAACTGATCCGACTCAGCGCTAAACCCTCGCCTACTGCTGCTCTATCATGGCAAAGCTGCCTACCTTTCTTGCCCAGCGGAGGCTGCTTGAGCGCTAAAGGGGACCTCCTGAGCATCGTGACTCATGGGCTCTTACTGGACCTCGGGCCGCTCACCTCCTGGCCTTGACCACGACATTGCGACCTGGCATACCAGCGATGGCTGAAGCCTACACAGGGACCGGGACTTGTCAGTATGAGCACCAAGCCCTCGTGAGGAAAGAAAGGGGGAGCTGAGCCGGGACAGAACAAGCATCTCGCACCGGTTCATCATAAGGATATAATATTCACAAAAATATGGCCAGCGCCTTACATACCCCCATGGGGTGCTACTTCGATTCTTCGCAGGAAATAAAAGGTGCTAATCCTAAGAAACGCCGATTGCGCGTGCCTCCGCAGGAGACGCCATCATCAACAGTGGGCCGCCAAGCGCCGGCACCAACCCCATCCAGATCACCGGCGCCGCTGCTTTGAGCGCCCACTTCCGGCTCGGCCTTGTGGCGCGAGCTCAGGGCTCAGAGCTGTCTCTCGTCTCCGGAGTCGCCAGAAGCTCGGTGGAGGCGCTGGACCCTCCGGCCCCTTCGCTGCTGCCCAAGGAGCTACTGAGGGGGCAACCAGCGGGCCTAGTCCTCGCCACGGCGATGCCCCGGCCGCCCTTCTTGGGGCAGCATTCCAGCCGGCGTCCTTCCGCGTCGAAGACCTTGAAGAACTTCAAGGAGGCGCCATCGTATTCTAGGTGGATCACGAGGGCGCCCCTTGTCCGGCAGACCCGGGCGATTTCGCCCCAGCCTCGAGTCATGTAGACCATGCCCGGAGCGACAACCGCAACCTCCACTCCGGTCGCCGGGGTGCTGCAGCCAGCGTGCTGCAACCAGAGCTCAAGAGAACCCCTCGGCGGGATCTCGAAGGCGGAGGAGGGAGGAAGGCGAATCCAAGATTGAGGAGGCATGGTGGCGTGGAGCACAAGCCCTCGGGAGGAGCCCTCGGCGTGGACTCCAGGAGGAACGACGCGCACCGCCGTAACCCGGCGGCACCGACGGCGGCGCCGTCCGTGTCGCTTGGCATCTACTCCTCCAGGGCCCTCGATGCGGGCATACAAGGGCAACGGGAACCCTGGCGGCGGCCGCTCGTACCAGGGCCTTGTCACCTCCTGCCGGGCGCCCCCATCTCGGCGGCAGAGGACTGGCCGTTTCTTTGGCGTAAGCGGGTCGGGACCCTCTCGGGGGGCCTTTCCCTTCTCTTCTGCAGAAAACCGGCGGATCGGAGCTATTGTCGCAATGCGGAGCAAGGGCAAGGATGGAGAGGAAGGAGTAGCAAGAAGGGATGGACTGGAAGGGCTTAGGCCGTCCCGTACTTATAGCTGGAGGAGGCCAACCATCGGCCTCCATGATCACAGGTAATCATGACCCATTTCTTTGTGCAGGGACTTGTCAAGTCATGCGGTTGCCGAGGCGTCGTGGGGAAGCGGAGACGCCCATGACCAATCAATCGCCACGCGGTGCCCAAGGCCATAGGCTGTTGGGGCCCGCGGCGCTTCGCACTTGCCCCTTCGCTTCTCTGCTAAGCCAAGTCCGGGCGCGCCTTGGGCCCAGGGGCTCTTGTCGGCGTTGGGGCAGGGGTCCCCAGACTAGCCTGCCTGCGGCCTGCAGCGTGGCTCATGTGGGGGCCCAACGCGGCCCAGCTTCATCTGCTCAAGCTCAAGACCCTCGTGGGGCGGACGACAGGAACCTTCCTTATGGGCAGCCTCGTCAGGCAGGCTCACGAGGAGGCGGAGAGATCAAGGCAGGGTACCTCAGGAGGCTGCCCCGTGACGCAAGCCATGACGATCGAGATTAGGCGGGCGCCGACTCTGCAGATGTCCTCGTTCCCCTTTGGTGCAAAGGAGGCAAGCACAGGCCGAGGCATCGAGGCAAAGGTTGCCGCTTGATTGCAACAAGACCAAGGCCAGCAGAGCGGCGGGGCGGAGGTCATCGTGGAGCCAAGAAGGCGTCACCGTCGAGCCTTTGGCAGCCGAAGACCAACTTTAGTCAGGATAAGTGTACTAGATGTTCCCCTTCAAAATGGCCAATTGTTGGCGCCCTTCCCGCTCATTATTTGGGAAGAGGCCCAGGGCCTCCCTCTATAAATAGGACTAGCCACCACAGAGGTAAGGGGATTGACGAGGCACAGGTCGAACCTACCAGAGAGAGAGAGAGAAGCAGCTGGACTCACCCAAGCAGTCCATCGCACCAGCTCAAGAGCAGCCCCTCGCGAGGCTGTTCTTCCATTGTACTATTCCTCATCAGCCCCAGAGGCAATCCACCACACCACACACTGGAGTAGGGTATTACACCACCACGGTGGCCAGAACCAGTATAAACCTCATGTCTCTTGTGTTGTTCATCGTTCCTAGTTTAGATCCCTTGCAAACCATTAACACATGAGCTGGTAGGGGAAAGATCTCCGTGCGCACCCGAGAGTTCGAACCTCAAGGGTCTGCCGGAACCCGAAATCCGACACTGTCTGTGTGGTTGCTACCATCATCTTTCAACTTAGCTTTCTCTAGGAACGCATTAAAGTTCAAGGGAATGGTAGCACGGGACATTGATCTACAACAACATAGATATGCAAAAACTATCAGGACTAAGATCATGATAAATTAAGTTCAATTAATCATATTACTAAAGAACTCCCACTTAGATTGACATCCCTCTAGTCATCTAAATGATCACGTGATCCATATCAGCTAAACCATGTCCGATCATCATGTGAGATGGAGTAGTTTTCAATGGTGAACATCTCTATGTTGATCATATCTACTATATGATTCACGTTCGACCTTTCGGTCTCAGTGTTCCGAGGCCATGTCTGTACATGCTAGGCTTGTCAAGTTTAACCTGAGTATTATGCACGTGCAAAACTGTCTTGCACCCGTTGTATGTGAACATAGAGCTTATCACACCCGATCATCACGTGGTGTCTCGGCAAGACGAACTGTCGCAACGGTGCATACTCAGGGAGAATACGTATACCTTGAAATTTAGTGAGGGATCATCTTGTAATGCTACTGCCGTACTGATACGTCTCCAATGTATCTAAAATTTTTGATTGTTCGATGCTGCTATATTATCAATCTTGGATGTTTTATAATCATTTTATATAATTTTTTGGTACTAACCTGTTGACATAGTGCCAAGTGCCAGTTGCTGTTTTCTGCATGTTTTTTACGTTGCAGGAAATCAATATCAGACGGAGTCCAAACGCAACGAAACTCCACGGAGATCTTTTTGGACCAGAAGGAACATAATGGGCCCTGGCTGCGCCTGGGGGTGCTCCGAGGAGAGCACAACCCACCAGAGCACTCCAGGAGGCCCAGGAGCACCCTAGTGGGTTGTGCCCACCTCGGGTGGCCCCCGGACCGCCTCTTTGCACTATAAATACCCCAATATTCTCAAAACCCTAGGGGAGTCGACAAAATATTTATCCAGCTGCCATACAGTCCAGAACCACCAGATCCAATCTAGACACCATCTCAGATGGGGTTCACCACCTCCATTGGTGCCTCTCCGATGATGTGTGAGTAGTTCCTTGTGGACCTTCGGGTCCGTAGTTAGTAGCTAGATGGCTTCATATCTCTCTCTGAATTCTCAATACAATGGTCTCTTGGAGATCCATATGATGTAACTCTTTTGCGGTGTGTTTGTTGGGATCGATGAACTTTGAGTTCTGATCAGATCTATCTTTTTATATCCATGAAAGTTATTTGAGTTTCTTTGATCTCTTTTATGCATGATTGCTTATAGCCTCATATTTCTTCTCCGATATTTGGGTTTTGTTTGGCCAACTTGATCTATTTATCTTGCAATCGGAAGAGGTGCTTTGTAGTGGGTTCGATCTTACGGTGCTTGATCCCGATGTATGGGGAACCGACAGGTATGTATTGTTGCTACTAAGGATAAAATGATGGGGTCTATCTCTACATAGATAGATCTTGTCTACATCATGTCATCATTCTTATTGCATTACTTTATTTTTCCATGAACTTAATACACTAGATGCATGCTGGATAGCGGTCGATGTGTGGAGTAATAGTAGTAGATGAAGGCAGGAGTCGGTCTACTAATCTTGGATGTGATGCCAATATAACGATAATTGCCTGGATATCGTCATCAGTATTTGAAGTTCTATGAATTTCCCAATAGTAATTTGTTCACCCACCGTTTGCTATTTTTCTCGAGAGAAGCCACTAGTGAAACCTCATTTGAGTCTCTTTCTCATATATTTGCCTTTGCGATCTACTTTTTCCTTGCATTTATTTTCAGATCTATTAAACTAAAAATACAAAAATACCTTGCAGCAATTTATTCTTATTTATTTTATTTTGCATTCGATCTATCAATCTACTACAATTTTATTTCACGTCCATTTGCCTATCTTGAGATGCCGCACCTGGAAGGGATTGACAACCCCTTTAACATGTCGGGTTGCGAGGATTTGTTATATGTGTGCAGGGGTTGTTTACGTTATGTTGCTTGGTTATCCTACTGGTTCGATAACCTTTGTTTCATATCTGAGGGAAATACCTACCGCCGCTGTGCTGCATCAGCCCTTCCTCTTTGGGGAAATACCGACATAGCTTCAAGCGACATCACGTACCAAGCATAATAATATGCATAAAAGATAAACATCACATGCAATCAAAAATATGTGACATGATATGGCCATCATCATCTTGTGCCTTTGATCTCCATCTCCAAAGCACCGTCATGATCTCCATCGTCACCGGCTTGACACCTTGATCTCCATCGTAGTGTCGTTGTCGTCTCGCCAACTATTGCTTCTACAACTATCGCTAGCGCATAAAGATAAAGGAAAGCAATTACATGGCGATTGCATTTCATACAATAAAGCGACAGCCATAAGGCTCCTGGCAGTTGCTGATAACTTTTACAAAACATGATCATCTCATACAATAACGTATATCACATCATGTCTTGACCATATCACATCACAACATGTCCTGCAAAAACAAGTTAGACGTCCTCTACTTTGTTGTTGCAAGGTTTACGTGGCTGCTACGAGCTTCTAGCAAGAACCGTTCATACCTACGTATCGAAACCACAATGATTTTTCGTCAAGTGTGTTGTTTTAACCTTCAACAAGGACCGGCCGTAGTCAAATTCGATTCAACTAAAGTTGGAGAAAGAGACACCCGCCAGCGACCTTTATCCAAAACAAGTTGCATGTCTAGCGGTGGAACCAGTCTCATGAACGTGGTCATGTAAGGTTATTCCTGGCCGCTTCATCCAACAATACCGCCGAATAAAATAAGACATTGGTGGCCAGTATGACCATTATCGCCCACAACTCTTTCTGTTCTACTTGTGCATATCATCTACGCATAGACCTGGCTCGGATGCCACTGTTGGAGAACGTAGCATGCAATTTCAAAACATTTCCTACGATCACGCAAGATCTATCTAGGAGATGCATAGCAACGAGAAGGGAAGAGTGTGTCCACGTACACTTGTAGATCGAAAGAGGAAGCATTAGTTTAACGCGGTTGATGTAGTCGAACATCTTCGCGATCCAACCGATCAAGTACCGAACGTACGACACCTCCGAGTTCAGCACACGTTCAACTCGATGACGTCCCTCAAACTCTTGATCTAGCAGAGGGTCGAGGGAGAGTTTCGTCAGCACGACGGCATGGTGACGGTGATGGTTATGTGATCCGCGCAGGGCTTCGCCTAAGCACTACGACGCTATGACTGGAGGAGTAAACTGTGGAGGGGGCACCGCACACGGATAAGAACAATTGATGTGCTATGGGGTGCCCCTGCCCCCGTATATAAAGGAGGAGGGGAGGAGGCCGCTGGCCTAGAGGGGCGCGCCATGGGGGAAACCGAATAGGACTCCAAGTCCTATTCGGGCCCCTTCCTTTCTTACGGAGGGGGAAAGGGGAAGGAGAGGGAGAGGGAAAGGGGGCCACACCCCCTCCTCCTTGTCCAATTCATACTCCCCTGGTGGGGGGGCGCGCCACCCCTGCGGGCTCCCCTCTCTACCCTATGGCCCATGTAGGCCCAATACTTCCCCCGAGGGGTTCTGGTAACCTCCCTGTACTTTGAAAAATACCCAAAATGATCCGGAACCATTCCGGTGTCTGAATATCATCGTCCAATATATCAATCTTTACCTCTTAACCATTTTGAGACTCCTCGTCATGTCCGTGATCTCATTCAGGACTCTAAACGATCTTCGGTCACCAAAAACACATAACTCATAATACAAATCGTCATCGAACGTTAAGCGTGCGGACCCTACGGGTTCGAGAACTATGTAGACATGACCGAGACACATCTCCGATCAATAAACAATAGCGGAACCTGGATGCTCATATTGGTTCCTACATATTCTACGAAGATCTTTATCGGTCAAATCGCAATGACAACATACGTTATTCCCTTTGTCATCGGTATGTTACTAGCCCGATATTCGATCGTTAGTATCCTCATACCTAGTTCAATCTCGTTACCGGAAAGTTTCTTTACTCGTTCCGTAATGCATCATCCCATAACTAACTCATCAGTCACATTGCCTGCAAGGCTTATCACGATGTGCATTACCGAGAGGGCCCAGAGATACCTCTCCGATACTCGGAATGACAAATCCTAATCTCGATCTATGCCAACCAAACAAAGACCTTCAGAGACACATGTAGAGCATCTTTTTAATCACCCAGTTACGTTGTAACGTTTGATAGCACACAAGGTGTTCCTACGGTATTCATGAGTTGCATAATCTCGTAGTCAGAGGAATATATATAAGTCATGAAGAAAACAATAGCAATGAAACTTAACGATCATTATGCTAAGCTAACGGATGGGTCTTGTCCATCACTTCATTCTCCTAATGATGTGATCTCGTTCATCAAATGACAAAACATGTCTATGGCCAGGAAACTTAACCATCTTTGATTAACGAGCTAGACAAGTAGAGGCATACTAGGGACACTCTGTTTTGTCTATGTATTCACACATGTATCAATTTTCCGGTTAATACAATTCTAGCATGAATAATAAAAATTTATCATGAGATAAGGAAATATAAATAACAACTTTATTATTGCCTCTAGGGCATATTTCCTTCAATTAATGCATATAAAACATCCAAAACTGATATTATAATAGCATGAAACAATAAAACATTATAGATACGTTGGAGACGTATCAAGTATCCCCAAGCTTAATTCCTGCTTGTCCTCAAGTAGGTAAATGATAAAAACATAATTTTTGATGTGGAATGCTACCTAACATATTTATAAATGCAATCTTCTTTATTGTGGAAAGAACATTCAGATCCTTAAGATTCAAAACAAAAGTTTAATATTGACATAAAAACAATAATGCTTCAAGCATACTAATAAAGCAATCATGTCTTCTGAAAATAACATGTCCAAAGGAAGTTATCCCTACAAAATCATATAGTCTGGATATGCTCCATCTTCATCACACAAAGTATTTCATCATGCACAACCCAGATAACAAGCCAAGCAATTGTTTCATACTTTTGATGTTCTCAAACCTTTTCAACTTTAACGCAATACATGAGCGTCAGCCATGGATATAGCACTATAGGTGGAATAGAATATGGCGGTTATGGATAAGACAAAAAGAAGGAGAAAGTCTCACATCAACTAGGAAAATTAATGGACTATGGAGATGCCCATCAATCGATATCGATGCAGGTGAGTAGGGATTGCCATGCAACGGATGCACTAGAGCTATAAGTGTAAGAAAGCTCAAAAAGAAACTAAGTGGGTGTGCATCCAACTTGCTTGCTCATGAAGACCTAGGAAATTTTGAGGAAGCCCATCATTGGAATATACAAGCCAAGTTCTATAATGAAAAATTCCCACTAGTATATGAAAGTGACAAAATAGAAGACTCTCTATCATGAAGAACATGGTGTTGTTTCAAAGCACAAGTGTGGAAAAAGGATTAACACTGTCCCTTCTCTATTTTTATCTCATTTTTTTGTTTGGGCTTCGTTGGCCTATTTTTTTATTAAGGTCCGGAGACTCATACCAACTTGTGAGGGAATCATAGCTTCCATCATCCTTTGCTCACATGGGACAATGCTGTAATAATGATGTTCATTGCACTTTTATTTACTTACAACTCAAGAATTACAACTCGATACTAGAACAAAATATGACTCTATATGAATGCCTCATGCATATGAGAACAATATGACAATGATGGTATGTGTCATAATAAAATGGAATGGTGGAAGTTGCTTGGAAATATATCTCGGAATGGCTATGGAAATTCCATAATAGGTAGGTAATAGAGAGGCTAGCAATGGTGGAAGGGTGAGACTGCGTATAATCCATGGACTCAACATTAGTCATAAAGAACGCACATACTTATTGCAAAAATTTATTAGCCATCAAAACATAGTACTACACGCTTGCTCCTTGGGGGATAGATTGGTAGGAGAAGACCATCGCTCGTCCCCGACCGCCACTCATAAGGAAGACAATCAAAGAATAAATCATGCTCCGACTTCTTCATATAACGGTTCACCATACGTGCATGCTACGGGAATCACAAACTTGTAAAACAAGTATTTCTACCAATCCACAATTACTTACTATCGGAATCGGGGCTCCGTGGGCCCAAACAAGTTCAAACTCTGGGGCATGTGCGAAGATCTAAACCAGTCCCAGCCTCTAGCTCATCACCTCACGACCTTGCCTCGTCGAGTTCATGCGAGAGGGGAAGGAAGGACACGACAGTTTACCCAGGTTCGAGCCACCTTGCGGTGTAAAACCCTACTCCTTCTTTGTGGTGGATTGGCCTCACGAGGAGGTTGTGGATGAACTAGTACAATGGATGAGCTGCCTTGCGAGGGCTCTGGGAGTGAAGGTGCAATGGTGGAGACTAGCCTATACTTATTGTCTGATTTCGGGTTCCAGCAGACCCTTGAGGTTCGAACACTGGGGTGCGCGCGGAGATCCTTCCCCTACCAGTTCATGCGTGCAAGGATTGCGAGGGATCTAAACTACCAACGATGAAGAACACAGAGACACGAGGTTTATACTGGTTCGGGCCACCGGTGTGGTGTAATACCCTACTCCAGTGTGTGGTGTGGTGGCTTGCCTCAGGGGCTGATGATGAACAATACAAAGGGAGAACAGCCTCGCGAGGGTCTGTTCCTGAGCTGGTGCGATGAACTGCTAGGGTGAGTTCATGTCACATCCTAGCTAGTCCATGCATTAGAGTGTTGCATCATGTCTACTTTCATCAAAAACCTGAATTGGGGAAGACAGAACCCCCAGAACCCCTCTGAATCCAACTAAGGCTTACTAAAAATATTTTCAATGAACCTGAAATGCCCTTCTAAAAAGTTCACCCTCTTTGTCTTGGGTTAGAACCTCTGGCAAAATTGGCGCACAATTTTCTAGAGTCAATGAAGGTCATTGAATTGAATCATATGTAAATTGCATTTGGGCATTTAAATGCTAGTAAATATTTTAAATGCTCAAATAATTCTGAAAATAAATTAATAAATTTGTTGGAGATTTTCTAAGCAGGGCCTTTGATTATTTTCAGGATTTTTAGAAGTGCCTAACTATTTTGAATAAAGCCACAAACTTACGAGAAAATAGAAAAGAAAACCAAAGCAAAGCAGAGGCTTACCTGGCGCCCATCTGGCAAGCCCACCTGCCGGCCCAGCCCAGCCACCGCTCCAGCGAGCTGCTTGGCTCGGCCAGGCAGGCAGCCAGGTGCTCGACGTTACCACCAGCGCGCGCCACGCAGCCGTCCGCGGCCCTGCCTCCTCCCCTCACCGTTCTGCCGCCCTGGGTCGGTCACCCACTCCTCCCCCGAGCTCGCAGACACGCCCTTTCCTTCCCAGCTCCTCTCCCTCACTCGCCCGCACCATGGCCGACGCTGCCGCGCCCGCGCCACCGTGATAACCACGCTCTCCGTCGCCCCTGCGCCGAGCCACCGTGTCCAGAAACTCCGCCGCCCTCCTCTCCTTCGAGCCAACCGAGCCCCGAGCGCTCACTTGCCTCGAAGCCTCTGCACCGACCTCGCCCGGCCCCGCCACCGCCGGAGATCCCTTTTGCCGTCACCGCCGCACCAGCTCGTCCCCGACCGCGTCGTCTGCACCGTCGTGACCACCATGAGCTCAGCTACCTCCTCCCCCTTCTTGTTCTCGCTCTCGAGCCCTGCATCGACTGCATGAAGCTTCACCGCACGCGCCACCACCGAGCTCGTCGTCGACGTGTCTCCGGCCAACCACCGGCCACACCACCGTGTCCAACACACTCACCGCATCGCGAGGAGTCCAACGCACCTCACCACGTGCCTCGCCGTGCCCCGTAGCCTCGGGTTCATCTTCACCCGACTCCGGCGACCGCCAAGGTTGTCGCCGGCGACGTTCCCAGCCACCCCGAGCTCAACCACCACCACCAAACACTGCGGCTTGTTCCCAGCTACGCGTAGATGCCCTCCGCCGCTCATTTGGTCGCCGGAACGCACTAATGCACTCTCACCGCCGCGTCTGGCCTCGCCGGCGGCTAAACGCCGATGTGTTTGACCTTTGACTTTGACTGGGTGGGCCCTGGTTGACTCCCCTGAGTCTATGACAAGTGGGGCCCCCCTCTGCTAATTAACTCAGATTAGTTTTAACTAAATTTAGTTAGTTTAAATAGCTGCTGACACGTGGGACCCATTGGTCAGGTTGACCTGGATGTCCCCTTTGACCACTGACGTCACCCTGACGCATTGCTGACGCAATAACTAATTTCTGGATTTATCTTTATGTAGAAAATTCCAGAAATTGTTGTAAACTTCAAAAATCATAGCAATTAATCTGTAGCTCCAAATGCAAAGATTTATATATGAATTTTGATCAGAAAAATTCAATCTATCCATTGGTAATAGTTTCATGCATGACATAACAAGTTAACTTGCTGTTTAAGAAAAATAAGGTAATGCACTAATATGGCTATGTTAAATGAACTAACATTTGAATCTTTGATTCAAATGAGTTCATTCCTTTCTGTTCTAGCTTGCATTAGGCCAAGACACATTCATATTGCCATGTCATAGCGTGCATCATATTGTTGCATATCGTCATGTGTTGATTATGTTCGTTGTGTCTTTAAGTGGTAGGTTACGCCTCCGAGGATAACCCCGAATATCCGTCTGAAGGGCAGTACCCTACTACCACTACATCAGGCAAGCAACCCATTGATCATTTCGGTACAAACCCATGATCTCGCTTCTGCTCTTGTTTACTGCATTAAGACAACGCGATTCGAACTGATGTGTGTTGCGGTAGTTGAACCCACTTCCTTTGCATGACCTGTCATTGCCACAGTAACTAGATGAAACCCACTAGCATGTGTAGGAGTTGATTGAGCCATATTTGTGTTTCCTACCATGCTATGCTTGCTATGCTTAGAGTTGTGTCGGGTCTGGCTCATCGGGATGATGAACTAGAGTGAAAGGTTGTGTCGATGCTTGAGTGAAGTGTTGAACATGATTTGGTAAAGGTATCGATGAGAGGCCATGTAGGAGTACATGGTGGGTTGTTTCATTGAGGCCGTCCTTAAGAACTGAGATCTGTGTGTGTGATTTAAGATTTAGCTACTACCACGCATTGGGCCCGAAACCAATGGACCCTCTCGACTTATTGACCACTCTTGTCCTCTGTCCGGGAGTTGCAAAGTAGTTTCTGGTGTTTGTAGTATCTTTGGGGGCACATACTGTGATCTTTCAGCCTTAAAGGGGTGGGCTGTGTTGCGGTAGGCACATGGCACGGTGTACCGATTCGCCCGTTTGGTGTCTCGGGAACCCTGCACACATTGTTTGGGGCCGTTTGTGGAAACCTCGGCCAGACTCCCTGCGGATGGAACCTGAATAGGCGATAAACCTAGACTAGGGACTCGTGTGTTTAGTCAGGTCATGGCCAACACCCTTGCTGGGCTTCCGCTTGAAGGTTTGCCGAGTACACGTCGTGTAGCGGCGATAAGTGGTGAGAGCATGTGTGAAGAAGTACACCCATGCAGGGTACAAAACTATTGAATAATGCGTCCATGATAAGGACTACTTGGTCACCTATACAGTTCATAGACAAGTAAATGGATACTACTAAAAGCCTCAAGATAAGCGTGAGTATCGCGGATGGCCCTCTCGTAGGTTGACGAGAGTGGATCCACGGTGGAGTTTTGTGATGGTGATTAGTGGACTCGTGTGCGACAAATGCTTTCCAAGTGGTGTCTCGTAGGATAGCTTAGCCAAGATTCAAAGCTGGCTTGCTACAATAACTCCACTACCTTCTTGAGAATGTGCATGTATAGTAGGATTCTGTTGTAAGACTTGTTGAGTACCTCCGTACTCATGTTGCTTTAATTAATGTTTTCAGACGACAACACCGCCCCCTCCGATGGTTTCTCGTAGACCTTGATGTCGACGGTGACTAGCCACCCAGGTGGTGGTCCAAGACTTGTGAAGGCCCGATGTAGATAGAAGGGCTTCGTCAAGCCTTCTTTCTTTTTAGTGTCTGTACTCAGACTAGTTTGCTTCCGCATGTGCTTGTATGTTTGTATGACTTGAGTGTCGGGTCATGTGACCCCTATCTGTATGAACATGTTATGTATGGCTCCTGAGCCTTTTAAATAAAGTACTTTGAGTTGTAGAGTTTTGTTGTGATGCCATGTTGTATGTACTCATATCGGGCATATTGTGTGTATGATTGAAATGCTTGATATGAGTGGGATCCGACAATCTAGTTGTTTATCCTTGGCAGCCTCTCATATAGGGAAATGTAGTCTAGTGCTTCCTGAGCAATAGTAGTCCGCTGACACAGTTCACGGAGTCCCTGCTAGCCCAGCACTACTGCTCTGGACACTTGACTGGCCGGCATGTGTTTCACTTTGTTCCTGTGTCTGTCCCTTTGGGGAAATGTCACGCGGTGACATCCGTAGGCCTGTCTAGCCTGCTACAGCCCGGGTTACCGGAGTCCTGTTAGCCTGCTGCTGACCCGATTCACACGTTGATGACCGACATGCTCGATGTGATTCATGTATGCCTGTCGATGGGTTAGTGCCGCTTTGGGTTCACGACTAGCCATGTCGGCCCGGGTTCTCTGTCATATGGATGCTAGCGACACTATCATATACGTGAGCCAAAAGGCGCAAACGGTCTCGGGCCATGGTAATGCGACACCCGTGGGATTACCGTGCGTGAGGCCGCAAAGTGATATGAGGTGTTACCGGCTGGATCGATGTGACTTGGAATCGGGGTCCTGACAGCGTTGGCATCAGAGCCGGACTGCCTGTAGGTTCGCTAAGCCAAACTGGTCGATGTCGAGTCTAGAAATGCTTTAGTTATATGTAGGGGGACTGATTATGGGAGGGACGTAAGGCTCTTTTTACTCCTTTACCTTATTCCCTCTGATCTGTGTCATTCTCTTCTCATTCTACGTGGGTTAAGGACTAGGCTCTCTTCTCTCTATTAGGTTCAAGTGTTACTAATCCGTAGTAACTTATAGGATTGTTGGTTACCAACCACAGTTTAGTTTCTACTACTTTTAGTATGTCATCAGTTGAACCAGAACCTTGATATGATGTTGTTGAGTGGGTTTGCAATCTGTTGTGAATCTCTCAAATCTGTTCCTGAGCATTTACAGCTGTTATGCTGTCCGATTTTCCCCTAGAAATTCTAATGTCTTTGCATTGTGGCTGTGCTTTCAGATGGCCACTCGTGCTCAAAACCAAGAGGTACGCTTGACCCGGTGCCTCGATGTGCCCGGTCATGATCGAGACGGGTTATCGTTGGTATCCCGAATACACTGTCGAAGAGAAATTCCTAGAATTCAATCAAAGCCAATATCTCTGCACTGTCAGGATATTTCCTTCTTATCCTGGATCGACCGAGCCCCTCCACTGTTCCTATGGACTCGGGGTTACTATTGAGATGGTATGCGGGATCTTGCCTATTCTATGATGACCATCATGCGAGTCAGGACTGTCCTGCTTCGGAACACCGACTTCCGTTATATGCCAGCTTCACTTCCGAGAGCGCAATGGTATCTCCAGGCTATCTATGCTGACTCCACACAGGAGGACTCACTAACTCGCACCACTGCCGAGATGCTCGAGGATAAGGACCGAGAGAATCGGGCCTTGAGACTGGAGCTTTTCAACACCCGTGCTGATCATTGGGCCACTTTGACTCGGTTTGCACCGGCTGTGCAAGCTGGATGTATGGATACGAGGGACACAGATCCTGTGAGATCTGCTCTGCCAGACACGGTGGATTGGCGTGATGTGGGAGGCATCACCCCACCCCGTGGTCCCCGCAGGCCACCGTTTGTTGGTCCAAGACCTCATCCTAGCCCCTATGGTCCACAAGCTCCTCAGGACCGTCTGTTTCCGGATAATCAGGTTGAGGTTCCAGGCTATGGAGGTGACCTCTATGAGGACTACTACGGAGCTGTCTGAGTTAGTAGTAGTATCACTAGTACTGTAATAGTTGTATTTCCATCGTCCTGCGTGACCTGTGGAATATGACTTAGTGTGTATCAATTCTGGAGGTGTACAAAAATAATGTATAGGAGCTTGGAATGCTTCCGATGAGATGTAACGTCTTCCACCGTAGTTGTACTCTAGCCGGGCTTGTACTAAACTATGAATGCTGTGTATGACCGTTGGTATATATATGGCAGTTTCTATATTACCATGACATACGGATGAACATCTCTGCATTCCGTGTTATCCATTACATTACGCACTTCCTTGCCAAAATTTTGCTATCCTTGTCTAAACCGTTGTCTTGTTTCCTAGGATGGTCAACACCCGCAACAACCCTGCTGCTCCGGAGCAGGGTGAAGCCAGCGCAGCTAGGAATGAAAATCTGCCTCAACCACCTTCTCTGGCCGAAATTATGTTGGAGGCAGAACGAAAAAAGCGTGAGACCAGTCGCTTGCTGGAGCAGATTGAGCAGAATACTGCAAGCCAGCCAAGGAACGATCTGGTGTCAATCAATGACTTTGTCAAGCAGTATCCACCGAAGTTTAAACACTCCGTCGAGCCTCTCGATGCGGATGACTGGCTTCGCCGCATCACCCACAAGCTACATTCTGCCAACGTAGCCGAAGCTGATAAGGTTACCTTTGCTGCCTATCACCTCGAAGGCCCTGCTAGCCTTTGGTGGGAAAATTTTGAGGCTATGCGCCCGGTCGGCCAAATCACTACCTGGGCTGAATTCAGTGCGGCTTTCCGTGAGCATCACATCCCGGAAGGTCTCATGGATCATAAGAGGGAAGAGTTCTGCAATTTCACCCAGGGTAGACTGCCTGTGGATGCATACAGTCGTGAGTTTGGAAATCTAGCACGTTATGCTCCTGAAGAGGTATCCACCGACGCCAAGAAGCAGGCAAGGTTCCGCAAGGGACTTAGCCCCGAGCTTCGCCGTGATCTTCGTCTGCACGAGTGCACCTCCTTCCAGAAGTTAGTCAACAAGGCCATCAGTGCTGAGACAGGACAGTCTAACTTTGAAGCTTCACGCAAGCACTCCCGTGACTTTGGTTCTTCATCCGGCTCTGGATCTCAGAAGCGCCGGGTGTGGATTCCAAACACCGCTCTGCCACCCAGGTTCACTCCGAGGCCATCCTTTGAGGCGCCTCGCCCCAACCAGCAGTATGCACCGCCCAAGGCCTATGGTGGCCCCGCTGCTAATGCTGCTCCACGCCCCAATGTGATAACTTGTTTCAAGTGTGGGGAGATGGGTCACTACATCCGTGAGTGTCCCTAGAACAACCCCAACCAGATCGGGAAGTCTGTTGGCCGTGGTAAGCCAGCAGGAAAGGTGCTTTATGCCAAAGCAGCCACCACTGTTCGTGGCCATGTCAACTACGTCTCAGCTGAGGAGACCCATGAGGATCCCAACGTCGTTCTCGGTACACTCCTTGTTAATTGCCATCTGGCAACTTTTCTCTTTGATACTGGAGCATCTCATTCATTTATTTCTGAGAGCTATGGTCGGTTGCACAACACCACATTTTGTGACATGCGCACCTCCATGGTAATTCAAACTCCTGGATCCAAGTGGCAAACCTCTAGAATCAGCCATGGAAATGAAATCCTTGTCGAAATTTTAGTCTTCCTTGCGTCACTAATAGCTCTCAAGTCCTCGGACATAAACATCATCTTGGGTATGGACTGGATGTCAGCCCATTACGCTAAGATTGATTGCTCCACTAGAACTGTTCAACTCACCCATCCATCGGGCAAGACAGTCAATGTTTTGACCCGAGTGTCTAAGCGTCAGCTTTACTCCTTAAATGCCAACCCCCTTCCAGACCTTGAAGATATTCCGGTAGTTCGTGACTTCCCGGATGTCTTTCCAGAGGAACTGCCAGGTGTTCCACCTGACAGAGATGTCGAGTTCGTGATAGACCTTGTTCCAGGAACCGTCCCAATCTCTAGAAGACCTTATAAGATGGCACCCCTAGAACTAGCCGAGCTTAAGAAACAACTCGATGAGTCCTTGCAAAAGGGTTTCATCCGTCCTAGTTCTTCTCCACGGGCTTGCCCCGTCCTCTTCGTCAACAAGAAGGATGGAACGGATCGGATGGTTGTAGATTACCGACCTGTCAACTTGGTCACTATCAAGAACAAGTATCCGCTCCCCAGGATCAGCGACTTGTATGATCAGCTCGCTGGATCCTCAGTCTTTTCCAAGATGGATTTGAGGTTGGGCTACCATCAAATCAAAATCAAGAACGGGGACATTCCTAAAACGGCCTTTGTTACTCGTTATGGCCAATACGAGTACAGCGTCATGTCCTTCGGTCTAACCAATGCTCCAGCCACCTTCTCTCGGTTAATGAACTCGATCTTCATGGAGTATTTGGATAAATTTGTCATGGTTTACCTCGATGATATACTCATCTACTCCAAGAATGAGGAAGAACATGCCGAACATCTACGGCTAGTATTGATGAAACTTCGAGAGCATCGCCTTTATGCCAAATTCTCTAAGTGTGAGTTTTGGTTGCCAGAAGTAACCTATCTAGGCCATGTAATCTCTGGTAAGGGCACTGCTGTCAATACCGAGCGAGTTCAAGCCGTCCTTGACTGGACTCCACCTGAAACGGTCAAGCAAGTTCGGAGTTTCCTTGGTTTAGCGAGCTATTGCCGCCGCTTCGTCGAGAATTTCTCCAAGGTTGCTAAGCCTCTAACCGAACTCCTCAAGAAAGATAAAAAGTTCGAGCGGATCCCACAGTGCGAGTTCAGCTTTCAGGAACTGAAAAGACGCCTGACATCTGCTCCCGTACTTGTTCCACCAGATTTTTCTAAGGACTTTATTATCTATTGCGACGCCTCGCGACAAGGACTAGGTTGCATACTCATGCATGATCGTCATGTGATTGCCTACACTTCTTGACAGTTGCGTCCACATGAGGATAAATATCCCACACATGATCTAGAGCTTGCAGCAGTGGTCCATGCACTCAAAACATGGCGACATTATCTTCTTGGTAATCGTTGCAAAATTTACACTGATCACCAAAGTCTGAAATACATCTTGACCCAACCGGATTTGAATCTCAGGCAAAGACGTTGGGTCGAGTTGATTACGGATTACGACTTAGGAATAAATTACACCCCAGGCAAAGCCAATGTCATGGATGATACACTAAGTCGTAAATCTTATTGTAACAACCTGATGTTACAACAAAGTCAACCGCTTCTCCACGAGGAATTTCGTAAGCTTAACCTTCACATTGTTCCTCGAGGATTTATTTCCACCCTGGTGGCGAAACCTACCCTTACGGATCAGATCATCAAGGCATAGAAGGTAGATCCGGGAATCTCCCGTATCAAGAGAAACGTCAAGAAAGGAGTCGCGGGTTGTTTCTCCATTGATGATCAAGGTGTCGTGTTCTTTGGAGACCATCTAGTGGTTCCCAAGGTACGCAACCTGAGGCGACTGATCCTTAAGGAAGCTCATGATTCCCCTCTAAACATTCATCCCGGTAGTACTAAAATGTATCAAGACCTACGCCAGAGGTTTTGGTGGACTAGGATGAAGAGAGAAATCGCTCAATACATTGCTAATTGCGACGTATGTCGTCGTGTTAAAGCAGAACATCAACGGCCTGCTGGCACCCTTCAACCTTTGGAAATTCCTGAATGGAAATGGGATAAAATTGTATGGATTTCATTACCGGGTTTCCCAGGACCAAGAGAGGGAATAATGCTATCTTCGTTGTTGTCGATCGTCTTTCCAAAGTAGCCCACTTCCTACCCGTTCGTGAGAGTATAACCGCTAGCCAGCTACCTGATTTGTACATCTCCCGAATAGTGTCTCTTCATGGTGTCCCATTGGGGATTAACTCAGACCGTGGAAGTCTCTTCACCTCTCAATTTTGGGGAAGTTTCCGAAATGCTACGGGAAATCGTCTCTCCTTTAGCACCGCCTTCCATCCTCAATCAAGTGGTCAAGTAGAATGAGTCAATCAAATTCTGGAGGATATGCTTCGAGCTTCTATCATCTCTTTCAGTATGAATTGGGAGAAATGCCTTCCATTTGCCGAGTTCGCTTATAACAATAGTTATCAAGCTAGCTTGGCAAAGCTCCTTTCGAAGTTCTCTATGGACGAAAATGTCGAACGCCTCTTAACTGGTCAGAGAAAAACCGGGGAAACACAACTCTTTGGCCCAGATATGATCCAAGAAGCAGAAGAGCAGGTTCGCATTATTCGTGAGAAATTGAAAACAACCCAATCTCGTCAAAAGAGCCAATATGACCGCAAGCATACGCCTATGTCTTATGAAGTTGGCGAGAAGGCTTACCTTCAAGTTACACCTTTAAAGGGAACCCATCGATTCGGTATCAAAGGCAAATTGGCTCCTCATTACATTGGACCCTTTCGCATTCTTGCCAAAAGGGGAGTAGTTGCCTACCAATTGGAACTACCTCCACATCTTTCCAGAGTTCGTGATGTCTTCCACGTTTCCCAACTCAGGCGTTGCTTCTTGGATCCTATCCGTGGAGTGGACCACGAAACGCTTGATCTCCAAGATAATCTCACATATCAAGAATATCCCGTTCGTATCCTTGATCAAGCCGAGCGTACCACTCGACGCCAGAATATCAAGTTTCTCAAGGTTCAATGGTCACACCATTCCGAGCAAGAAGCTACTTGGGAAAGGGAGGATCGTCTTCGACTTGATTACCCCACCTTCTTTCCGAAGGATCCTAAATCTTGGGACGAGACTCTTTTGAGTGGGGGTGAGTTGTCACATCCTAGCTAGTCCATGCATTAGAGTGTTGCATCATGTCTACTTTCATCAGAAACCTGAATTGGGGAAGACAGAACCCCCAGAACCCCTCTGAATCCAACTAAGGCTTACTAAAAATATTTTCAATGAACCTGAAATGCCCTTCTAAAAAGTTCACCCTCTTTGTCTTGGGTTAGAACCTCCGCAAAATTGGTGCACAATTTTCTAGAGTCAATGTAAGGTCATTGAATAAAATAATATGTAAATTGCATTTGGGCATTTAAATCCTAGTAAATATTTTAAATGCTCAAATAATTCTGAAAATAAGTGTGGGCTGTTGGATATTTTCTAAACAGTGCCTCTGATTATTTTCAGGATTTTTAGAAGTCCTAAGTATTTTGAATAAAGCCACAAACTTACAGAAAAATAGAAAAGAAAACCAAAGCAAAGCAGAGGCTTACCTGGCGCCCATCTGGCAAGCCCACCTGCCGGCCCAACCCAGCCACCGCTCCAGCGAGCTGCTTGGCTCGGCCAAGCAGGCAGCCAGGTGCTCGACGTCAGCACCAGCGCGCGCCACGCAGCAGCCCGCCGCCCTGCCTCCTCCCCTCAACGTTCTGCCGCCCTGGGTCGGTCACCCACTCCTCCCCCGAGCTCGCAGACACGCCCTTTCCTTCCCAGCTCCTCTCCCTCGCTCGCCCGCACCATGGCCGACGCTGCCGCGCCCGCGCCACTGTGATAACCGCGCTCTCCGTCGCCCCTGCGCCGCGCCACGGTGTCCAGAAGCTCCGCCGCCCTCCTCTCCTTCGAGAAAGACGAGCCCCGAGCTCTTGCTTGCCTCGAAGCCTCTGCACCGACCTCGCCCGACCCCGCCACCGCCGGAGATCCCTTTTGCCGTCACCGCCGCACCAGCTCGTCCCCGACAAGGCGTGCTCGCACCCGTCGTGACCGCCGTGAGCTCAGCTACCTCCTCCCCCTTCTCGTTCTCCCTCTCGAGCCCTGCATCGACTGCATGAAGCTTCACCGCACGCGCGACCACCGAGCTCGTCGCCGACGTGTCTCCGGCCAACCACCGGCCACACCACCGTGTCCAACACACTCACCGCATCGCGAGGAGTCCAACGCACCTCACCACGTGCCTCGCCGTGCCCCATAGCCTCGGGTTCATCTTCACCCGACTCCGGCGACCGCCAAGGTTGTCGCTGGCGACGTTCCCGGCCACCCCGAGCTCAACCACCACCACCAAACACTGCGGCTTGTTCCCAGCTACGCGTAGATGCCCTTCGCCGCTCATTTGGTCGCCGGAATGCACTAATGCACTCTCACCGCCGCGTCTGGCCTCGCCGGCGGCTAAACGCCGGTGTGTTTGACCTTTGACTTTGACTGGGTGGGCCCTGGTTGACTCCCCTGAGTCTATGACAAGTGGGGCCCCCCTCTGCTAATTAACTCACATTAGTTTTAACTAAATTTAGTTAGTTTAAATAATTGCTGACACGTGGGACCCACTGGTCAGGTTGACCTGGACGTCCCCTTTGACCAGTGACGTCACCCTGACGCATTGCTGACGCAATAACTAATTTCTAGATTTATCTTTATATAGAAAATTCCAACAATTCTTGCAAACTTCAAACAATCATAGCAATTAATCTGTAGCTCCAAATGCAAAGATTTATATATGAATTTGGATCAGAAAAATTCAATCTATCAATTCGTAATAGTTTCATGCATGACAGAACAAGTTAACCTTGCTGTTTAAGCAAAATAAGGTAATGCACTAATATGGCTATGTTAAATGAACTAACATTTGAATCTTTGATTGAAATGAGTTCATTCCTTTCTGTTCTAGCTTGCATTAGGACAAGACACATTCATATTGCCATGTCATAGCATGCATCATATTGTTGCATATCGTCATGTGTTGATTATGTTCGGTGTGTCTTTCGTCGTAGGTTCTGCCTCCAAGGATAACCCCGAATATCCGTCTGAAGGGCAGTACCCTGCTACCACTACATCAGGCAAGCAACCCATTGATCATTTTGATACAAACCCATGATCTCGCTTCTGCTCTTGTTTACTGCATTAAGACAACGCGATTCAAACTGTTGTGTGTTGCGGTAGTTGAACCCACTTCCTTTGCATGACCTGTCATTGCACAGTAACTAGATGAAACCCACTAGCATGTGTAGGAGTTGATTGAGCCATATTTGTGCTTCCTACCATGCTATGCTTGCTATACTTAGAGTTGTGTTAGGTCTGGCTCATCGGGATGATGAACTAGAGTGAAAGGTTGTGTCGGTAACGAGAGTGAAGTGTTGAACATGATTTGGTAAAGGTATCGATGAGAGGCCATGTAGGAGTACATGGTGGGTTGTTTCATTGAGGCCGTCCTTAAGAACTGAGATCTATGTGTGTGATTTAAGATTCAGCTACTACCACACATTGGGCCCGAAACCAATGGACCCTCTCGACTTATTAACCACTCTTGTCCTCTGTTCGGGAGTTGCAAAGTAGTTTCTGGTGTTTGTAGTATGCTGGGGGCCGCACGAAGCGCTGACCTTAGGGGTGGGCTGTGTTCCGGTAGGCACGTGGCACGGTGTACCGATTCGCCCGTTTGGTGTCTCGGGAACCCTGCACACATCGTTCGGGGCCGTTAGTGGAAACCTCAGCCGGACTCCTTGCGGATGGAACCCGAATAGGCGATAAACCTGGACTAGGGACTCGTGTGTTTAGTCAGGTCGTGGCCGACACCCTCGCTGGGCTTCCGCTTGAAGGTTGCCGAGTACACGTCGTGTAGCGGCAATAAGTGGTGAGAGCGTATGTGAAGAAGTACACCCCTGTAGGGTATAAAACTATTCGAATAGCCGCGTCCGCGGTAAAGGACTACTTGGTCACCTATACAGTTCATAGACAAGTAAATGGATACTACTAAAAGCCTCAAGATAAGCGTGAGGATCACGGATGGCCCTCTCGTAGGTTGACGAGAGAGGATCCACGATGGAGTTTTGTGATGGTGATTAGTGGACTCGTGTGCGACAAATGCTTTCCATGTGGTGTCTCGTAGGATAGCTTAGCCAAGAGTCAAAGATGGCTTGTTACAATAACTCCACTACCTTCTTGAGAATGTGCATGTATAGTGATTCTGTTGTAAGACTTGCTGAGTACCTCCGTACTCATGTTGCTTTAATTAATGTTTTCAGACGACAACACCGCCCCCTCCGATGGGTTCTACGTAGACCTTGATGTCGATGAGTGACTAGCCACCTAGGTGGTGGTCCAAGACTTGTGAAGGGCTGATGTAGATAGAAGGGCTTCGTCAAGCCTTCTTCTTTTTAGTGTCTGTACTCAGACTAGATTGCTTCCGCACGTGCTTGTATGTTTGTATGACTTGACTGTCGGGTCATGTGACCCCTATCTGTATGAACATGTTATGTATGGCTCCTCGAAGCCTTTTAAATAAAGTACTTTGAGTTGTAGAGTTTTGTTGTGATGCCATGTTGTATGTACTCATATGGGGCATATTGTGTGTATCATTGAAATGCTTGATATGAGTGGGATCCGACAATCTAGTTGTTTATCCTTGGCAACATCTCATATGGAGAAATGTAGTCTAGTGCTTCCTGAGCGATAGTAGTCCGCTACAGCCCGGTTCACCGGAGTCCTGCTAGCCCAGCTCTACTGCTCTGGACACTTGACTGGCCGGCATGTGTTTCACTTCACTCCTGTGTCTGTCCCTTCGGGGAAATGTCACGCGGTGACATCCGGAGTCCTGCCTAGCCTGCTACAAAGACGGGTTATCGAGTCCTGTTAGCCCAAAGGTTATAGCCCGGATTCACACGTTGATGACCGACATGCTCGATGTGATTCATGTATGCCTGCCCCATGGGTTAGTGCCGCTTTGGGTTCACGACTAGCCATGTCGGCCTGGGTTCTCTGTCATATGGATGCTAGCGACACTATCATATACATGAGCCAAAAGGCGCAAACGGTCCCGGGCCATGGTAAGGCGACACCCGTGGGATTACCGTGCGTGAGGCCGCAAAGTGATATGAGGTGTTACTGGCTGGATCGATGTGACTTGGAATCGGGGTCCTGACAGTTCAGTCGCCTCTCTCTCTCTCTCTCTCTCTACGATCTCTCTCTGTGCGTTTCTTCCAGATGCCTCTACTCTGTGGTGGCTAGCTCTATTTATAGAGGGAAGCCTTGGGCCTCTTCCCAAATAATGAGCGGGAAGGGCACCAACAATTGGCCATTTTGAAGGGGAACATCTAGTACACTTATCCTGACTAAAGTTGGTCTTCGGCTGCCAAAGGCTCTGACGGTGACGCCGTCCTGGGCTCAACGATGACCTCCACCCCTGCCGTTCTGCTGGTCTTGGTCTTGTTGCACCGAAGCGGCAACCTTTGCCTGATGCCTTGGCCTGTGCTTGCCTCCTTTGCACCAAAGGGGAAATGAGGACACTGCACGGGCTGGCGCCCGCCTGGCCTTGATCGTCATGGCTTGCGTCACGGGGCACCCTCGTGAGGTACCCTGCCTTGATCACTCCGCCTCCTCGCGAGCCTGCCTGACGAGGCTGCTCCTGAGGAAGGTTCCTGTCGTCCGCCCCGTGAGGCTTAGCCCCTCGTGAGGGTCTTGAGCTTGAGCTGATGAAGTTGGGCCGTGCTGGGATCCCACTTGAGCCATGCCGCAGGGCAGTGTGCAAGTCTAGGGACCCCTGCTCCTGCACCGACAGTAGCCCCCTGGCCCAAGGCGCGCCCGGACTTGGCTTAGCAGAGAAGCAAAGTGGCAAGTGCGAAGTGCCGCGGGCCCCAACAGCCTGCAACCTTGGGCGCCGCGTGGCGATTGATTGGTCGTGGGCGTCTCCACTTCCCCACGATGCCTCGTTACGCGCCCGGCTTAGCGGACCGGGGTTGCACACAGCCATTCCCCTTTCGCCATCCGTGCACTCCCGGTCCTTCCTTCTTCCTCTCGCTCAAACTTCCACCCTCAATCCAGCTCGGATTCTCGCCCTTCCTGTCGTCATGGCGCCAATGAAGAAGGAAAAGGGGAAGAAACTCGTGTCTTCGTCCCGTTCGCCTCCGGCGGTGGCTCCCACCGTCGGCCGATCTATCATACTCAACCCCGAGGACTTGGGTAAGGTTCGCTCTGCTTTTGCCACCATCTTCAATGAGTGCTGCAGGACCACGACATGGCCTGCGTCCCACGCCTCCCCGGACAGGATTATCACGGAGGTCCAGTTCTTCGGTGATGCCCTGTGGGCGGGTCTGGTTCCCCCTTTTCCACTTTCTTCAATGCGGTGCTCTCCCACTATCAGATCCACATGATGCATCTCGGGCCTGAGTCCATTACCCTCCTGGCTGTCTTCGCCTTTGTTTGTGAGGCAATGGTGGGCATCCCTCCTTCCGTTGCTCTGCTGCGTCACTTCTTCTCCTTGCGCCTGAGTGACCCTACCCAATGCTCGGGGTGTGTGAGCTTCCTTGCGGTGCCTGAGACGGCTGCTTTAGGGATTGATTCCGGACTCCCTCCCCCTGAGGCCAAGTTCAGAGAGCGGTGGTTGTATGTGGATGTTGGGGTGTTCAGCCCCCTACTCCCGCATCCTACCTCGCCTGTTGTTCCCAACTCGGGTTGGGGTCACGAGACGCTCGCAGACAGCTGGCTTGCATTCGTCTGGCGCCGCTTCGAGAGCTTGAGGGCGCTCAACGTGACGGCGCCCAAGGTGGTGAAGGAGTTCCTCCAGTGTCGCATTGCTCCTCTCCAGCGCCACTCTCACCGGATGTGGGACTTTCCGGGGCACAAAGACCGCAAGCGGCTTCAGGAGGAGGACCTGGCGCCTGAGGTGCTGAAGACGGTGCTCAGGGTCTTGGTTGGCGATTCTTCCCCGGACGGCCTTCGACGTGATGGTGCCCTCTTGTATCTCTGTTCGGGCAGGGCCGATTTCGTGGGGCAGATGCCGAGCTTCGACGAGTGGGGGCTGCGCCCGGTTGGCCTCAGGGGGCCTCGCGAGAACCCAGTTGCTATGGCAGCTCTTGCAGTTGCCCAACGTGGCTCTGTCTCAGGAGATGAAGCAGGGAGACGAGAACCTTCGGGAGTTGAAGGAGATGACGTTGAGGCGGTGACGCCGCGTGGGGCCCCGAGGGCGGCATCTCCCGGAGCTCGTTCCAGAATGGTGACAGGCGAGGTGTCGCGGCCTCCGGCTCCAGAGGCTGGGGCTCGCAATGCTGGGGCTCCCGAGGTCCCGGTCGTTCCTCATGAGGTGGCACCTGGGGGCGTCCCCCAGGCTGGTCCTGCTGGCGCTGATCATCTTGCCACCTCCTCCATTCCACGGACCGACCCCTACGCTAAGCGCTTAGGCCGGTTTCGCGTAGACTTCGTGGCCCTCCGCAAGAGGAAGGATGCCCCGGGCGGTGACGATCGCCCTTGCCGCTTGCTGAAGTGCAGGAAGTACTTCGCCACGGACGAGTAAGTCCTCTTCTCTCCCTGCTCCTCTACTTCTTGGTTCTTGCAGCTGGCCGTGGCTTTTTAGGGCCCTTCCTGCCGAATTCGCGGAGACGGCCAAGGAGCCATCTACCCAGGCTTCTCCCTCGTTGCCGGTCCTTGGTGCGTCGGGCTCAAGCAGCGCCCTCATCGCTCAGCCGGTCGGGGAGGTGATCCGTTCGGCTGAGTGTCCCGAGCCTGTGCGCCTGCTATCCTCCCTCCACGAGTTCCTCTGGGGCACAACCAGCTTGCCCCGTGCTCCTTCCTTGGTCGTGGACGGCGATCGGTTGAGGTTAGTCTTGAGCTCTTCTTCTGGGGACGGACCGGGGCCAGGCCCTGCTCCTGGCGAGGCCCGTCCGGCGATTGTTGGGGCGCCAGCCCCCTGCCCTGCGGGAGGAGGCGCACCGCCTCCGGGCCCCCCACATACCCCTGCAGTTGAGGGGGACGCAGAGGACGTGCTCAGGTGTGCTCGCGAACGCCATGCCCTTCGTCAAGAGCGTCTTCAAGGGGCGACGGCCGCAGTGAACCGGCTCGGGGTGGACCTCGCCGGCGAAGATGCGCGTCTTGAGGAGGAAGGCCTGCGCCTTGCTGAGGAGAGGCGCAAGATGAAGGTAGACGTGGCCCTCTCGCGTCATCTGCGTGACCTTGACAACGCGAAGGCTGAGGCGTCGCTGGCGGCCTCGCGACAGGCTTGCTCCCGAGCCGTCGAGGAGGCTCGGGAGGCAGATGGGCGGCACCAGGACGCGGAGGAGCGTGCGCGGGAGCTCCAAGCCTGGAGCAACTCTCTAGAGGAGCAGGTGGAATTGCGCTAGGCTGCTCTTGCCTCGTTGAAGGGGGCTTTCATCGACCAGGTGGAGCTTCAGAAGCGCGAGGAAGCACTGTTGCTGGAGGCCGCCGATCGCAACCTCGATCTTGAGCGGTTGGAGACAAGGGAGCGCCTGGTGTCTCGGGCGGAGGACGAAGTCGCCGCGCGCGATGCGCGAGCCCAAGAAGAGGTCGACCGCCACGTAGCGGAAGCTCGCTCTAGCCTTGAGCGCCAGTATGAGCTGAAGTTGGAGTTGGTCAGGGCCGAGGCTGAGGGCAGGACCGCGGCCCTCAAGGCCAAGCTAGATGAAGTGACGCGGGGTGCGGACGCCTCCGCAGCTGCCCTTCACGCAGCGAAGGAGGAGCTGACCTCCTCCCGCGCCGAACTGCTTCTTCTCCGGCAGAGGGTTGATGATGCCGAGGCCATTGCACGGCAGAACGAGGACGAGATCCGCCGAAGGCGGGTTCTGGAGCACGAGCACGCCTCCATGCTCCGTACGCTGAGGGAACGGGCAAACACGGCCCTTGGCAACATCTGCGAGGCCGCTGCTGAGGAGCCGCACGAGACCAACTACGCCGGCAACCTCCAGTATTTCGCTGACGTGGTGACGCTTCTGGAGAACAGCGCCGAGAGGTCTCGTTGGCTTATTGAGGAGAGGAGCCGAGCCTTGCTTGGGCGCGCTTTCTCACGTGTCTTCAGTTATCTGCAGTACAGGGATCCCCACTTCGACTTCGATGCCGCCATCGCACCGGTGCCCATAGCCGTCCGGGGCGACCTGGCGCAATGGGTGGATGGCCACGTGGACGACCTTGTCAGGGCCTTCACGTCTGATGATGATGGCGTGATCGTGGCCGCTGATGAAGGCGGTGTGGTGGACGGTCCTGGCGCTGGCGGAGGTGCTGGTGATGGAGACGATGTCAGCGACGCCAACGACGCCTCCGGAGGCGACCCGGAAGGCGCAACAAGCGACATGTCCGACTGATTGCTTGTCGCCGTTGTTTACCCTGTACAAAAGAAGTTCGGGCTTAGCCCTAAAGACTGTGAGAGCATTTTGGGAGGGGAATCCCCTCATGTAAGGATTTGCGATAGATGCATTTGTAACCTTAACGTTGCGCGAGAGCTTAACGGCCGGCCCGGTGGTGGGTCGGATGGCTCATTTACCTATTGGCCCTGGTGAGCCCCGAGCGGGGCTGCGGGGGCCTTAGCGCCATGTGTGTCTTCTGGGCGGACCCATTGATCCTGCGATAAGAACCTCCGGAGAGGGAGTGGCGACAGCCGTCCGAGCTGTGGACGCGGTTGGCCCGGCCCTTTCGCGAGGGGCTCGCAAAGGGGGGGCAGGCCGACGCTAGCTTTTGACGCAAAGCTGAAACCAGACACGAGAGATTGCTCGAACGAGACTAAACACCCCTTCCCCAAACGCACGCAAGGCTCGAATTCAAATCCAACTTAAATTCAAATCGAAGAATCTCGTCAGCGCGAAGAAAAGGCAAAAAAAGCAAAAAGGCGCGTCAGACACCTAGTCTAGTCTTCGACGTCTTCTCACCAAATATGAGCTAAATGCTGCCATCTGGGCGTGGGAGAGCCCTGTGGCCCGAGGCCGGGCGCTCCCGAGACTCCCGAGGCGTGTACAGCCCATTAATACGTGAGAGTGTCACGGGCGGCGAAGCTTCACGAGCCGGGCCTTCTTCACAGTACCGCCTTGCTTCATATCGCCAGACGAGGGCCCCGCCTTGCGCCACACTCTTTCACCACTGACGGCGGCCGAAGACCAAGGACGACGCCAATGGGGTAGAGCGGTCGCCAGCGGTTCCCCGACGACCACGGGTCCTCTGCAGGGGGCAGGCCCTGAGGCACCTCCCCGGCAGAGAGCCTACCTCCTGAGAACATCTTGTGCCGAAGCGCCAGGGATTTAACCGGATCTCGACCCCTCTCCTGCAGCCCCCGATGCCCTCCTCCTGAGGGGTACGAGGCTGCAGAGTTGGGGCAGCCGCCTATTGCAGCGACCTGTTCCTCCTGTGGCACATGGTTAGCATAAGCTTGCTCCTGAGGAATTAAGGGTACCAGATAGTTGTTGCCGCCGACGCGGTTGTCGAGGCCCTCTTGGGGTTCCTAAAAGAGCTCTGCTTGCGGTGTCTCCTCGCCCCAGCTTGGCCCAAGGAACGAGCCATGGTCTTCTTCCCGTGCGCACTCTTGGTCCATCATGCAGGGCACATAAGCTTCCGGGGACGCCGCTGAAGGAAATATGCCCTAGAGGCAATAATAAAGTTATTATTTATTTCCTTATATCATGATAAATGTTTATTATTCATGCTAGAATTGTATTAACAGGAAACATAATACATGTGTGAATACATAAACCTACAGAGTGTCACTAGTATGCCTCTACTTGACTAGCTCGTTAATCAAAGATGGTTGTGTTTCCTAACCATGAACAAGGAGTTGTTATTTGATTAACGGGATCACATCATTGGTTGAATGATCCGATTGACATGACCCATTCCATTAGCATAGCACCTGATCGTATAGTTTGTTGCTAGTGCTTTTCTTCATGACTTATACATGTTCCTATGACTATGAGATTATGCAACTCCCGTTTGCTCGAGGAACACTTTGGGTGCTACCAAACGTCACAACGTGAATCGGGTGATTATAAAGGTACATTACAAGTGTCTCCGAAGGTACATGTTGGGTTGGCATATTTCGAGATTAGGATTTGTCACTCCGATTATGGGAGAGGTATCTCTGGGCCCTCTCGGTAATGCACATCACATAAGCCTTGCAAGCATTGCAACTAATGAGTTAGTTGTGAGATGATGTATTACGGAACGAGTAAAGAGACTTGCCGTAACGAGATTGAACTAGGTATTGGATACCGACGATCGAATCTCGGGCAAGTAACATACCGATGACAAAAGGAACAACGATGTTGTTATGCGGTCTGACCGATAAAGATCTTCGTAGAATATGTAGGAGCCAATATGGGCATCCAGGTCCCGCTTATTGGTTATTGACCGGAGAGGTGTCTCGGTCATGTCTACATAGTTCTCGAACCCGTAGGGTCCGCACGCTTAACGTTTCGATGGCCAGTTACTATGAGTTGTTATGATGTTTCTGTACCGAAGGTTGTTGAGTCCCGGATGAGATCACGGACGTGACGAGGAGTCTCGAAATGGTCGAGACATAAAGATTCATATATTGGAAGTCTATGTTTGGACATCGGAAGTGTTCCGGGTGAAATTGGGAATTTTACCAAGTACCGGAGGTTACCGAACCCCGAATGCTAATGGGCCAACATGGGCCTTAGTGGAAAGGAGAGAAGGGGCCCAAGTGCTGGCCGCACCTTCCCCCTTCCCTAGTCCTATTAGGACTAGGAGAAGGCGCCCCCTCTCTCTCCCTTCCCACTTGGGGAAACCTAGTTGGACTAGGATTGGGGGAATCCTACTCCCAGAGGGAGTAGGACACCTGGCGCACCAAACCTTGGCCGGCCAGCCCCTCCCTTCCCTCCTTTATATATGAGGGCAGGGCACCCCATGACACACAAGTTGATCCTTGAGATCTTTCCTTAGCCGTGTCGGTGCCCCTTCCACCATATTACACCTCGAGAATATCAGAAGCGAGCTTAGGCGAAGCCCTGCGCCGGTGGAACATCATCATCGTCACCACGCTGGCGTCGTCTTTGTGAAACTCTCCTCAACACTCGGCTGGATCGGAGTTCGAGGGACGTCATCGAGCTGAACGTGTGCAGAACTCGGAGGTGCCGTGACGTTCGGTACTTGGATCGGTTGGATCGTGAAGAAGCACGACTACTTCCTCTACGCTATGCGTCAACGCTTCCGTTGCTGGTCTACGAGGGTACGTAGACAACACTCTCATCTCGTTGCTATGCATCACCATGGTCTTGCGTGATCGTAGGAAAATTTTGAAATTACTACGTTCCCCAACAGTGGCATCCGAGCCTAGGTTTTTATGGTTTGATGATATGCACGAGTAGAACACAAGTGAGTTGTGGACGATACAAGTCATACTACCTACCAGCATGTCATACTTTGGTTCAGCGGTATTGTTGGACAGACGATCCAGACCAACCTTACGCGTACTCTTACGCGAGACCGGTTCCCTCGACGTGCTTTGCACATAGATGGCTTGTGGAAGACTGTCTCTCCAACTTTAGTTGAACAGAGTGTGGCTACGCCCGGTCCTTGAGAAGGTTAAAACGGAGTCTATTTGACGAAGTATCGTTGTGGTTTTGATGCGTAGGTAAGAACGGTTCTTGCTCAGCCCGTAGCAGCCACGTAAAACTTGCAACAACAAAGTAGAGGACGTCTAACTTGTTTTTGCAGGGCATGTTGTGATGTGATATGGTCAAGACGTGATGCTATATTTTATTGTATGAGATGATCATGTTTTGTAACCGAAGTTATCGGCAATCTGGCGGGAGCCATATGGTTGTCGCTTTATTGTATGCAATGCAATCGCCTGTAATGCTTTACTTTATCACTAAGCGGTAGCGATAGTCGTAGAAGCATAAGTTTGGCGAGACGACAACGATGCTACGATGGAGATCAAGGTGTCGCTACCGTGACGATGGTGATCATGACGGTGCTTGAGATGGAGATCACAAGCACAAGATGATGATGGCCATATCATATCACTTATATTGATTGCATGTGATGTTAATCCTTTATGCATCTTATCTTGCTTTGATTGACGGTAGCATTATAAGATGATCCCTTACTAAATTATCAAGAAGTGTTCTCCTGAGTATGCACCGTTGCGAAAGTTCTTCGTCTTTGAGACACCACGTGATGATCGGGTGTGATAGGCTCTACGTTCAAATACAACGGGTGCAAAACAGTTGCACACGCAGAATACTCGAGTTATACTTGACGAGCTATGCATATAAGATATGACCTCGAACACGAGACCCGAAAGGTCGGCGTGAATCATATAGTAGATATGATCAACATATTGATGTTCACCATTGAAACTACTCCATCACACGTGATGATCGGTCATGGTGTAGTTGATATGGATCACGCAATCACTTAGAGAATTGGAGGGATATTTTTCTAAGTGGGAGTTCTTAAGTAATATGATTAATTGAACTTAAATTTAGCATGAACTTAGTACTGATAGTATCTTGCTTGTCTATGATGTGTAGATAGATGGCTCGTCTTTGTTGTTCCGTTGAATTTTAATGCGTTCCTTGAGAAAGCAAAGTTGAAAGATGATGGCAGCAATTACACGGACTGGGTCCGTAATTTGAGGATTATCCTTATTGCTGCACGGAAGAATTACGTCTGGAAGCACCGTTAGGTGCCAGGCCTGGTGCAAGGGCTGCGCCCGGAAGTTGTGAACGTCTGGCAAAGCAAAGTCGATGACTACTCTATAGTTCAGTGTGCCATGCTTTACGGCTTAGAACCGGACTTCAACGTCGTTTTGAACACCATGGAGCATATGAGATGTTCCAGGAGTTTAAGTTAATATTCCAAGCGAATGCCGGATTGAGAGATATGAAGTCTCCAATAAGTTCTATAGCTGTAAGATGGAGGAGAACGGTTACATCGGTGAGCATATACTCGTAATGTCCGGATATAACAATCACTTGATTCAACTGGGAGTTAATCTTCCGGATGATTGCGTCATTGACAGAATTCTCCAATCATCGCCACCAAGCTACAAGAGCTTCGTGATGAACTATAATATGCAAGGGATGACCAAAACAATGCCCGAAGCTCTTCGCGATGCTTTGAAAGTCAGCGGAGGTAGAAATCAAAAGGAGCATCAAGTGTTGATGGTTAACAAAACCACTAGTTTCAAGAAAAAGGGCAAAGGAAAGAAAAAGGAAACTTCAAAAGAACGGCAAGCAAGTTGTTGATCAAGAGAAGAAACCCAAGTCTGGTCCTAAGCACAAACTGTGTGCTTCTATTGCAAGCAGGCTGGTCATCGGAAGCGGAACTGCCCCAAGTATTTGGCGGATAAGAAGGATGGCAAGGTTAACAAAGGTATATGTGATATACATGTTATTGATGTGTACCTTACTAATACTCGCAGAGCACCTGGTATTTGATCTTGGTTACATTGCTAATATTTGCAACTCGAAACAGGGGCTACAGATTAAGCGAAGATTGGCTAAGGACGAGGTGACGATGCGCGTGGGAAATGGTTCCAAAGTCGATGTGATCGCAGTCGGCACGCTACCTCTACATCTACCTTCGGGATTAGTATTAGACCTAAATAATTGTTATTTAGTACCAGCGTTGAGCATGAACATTATATCTGGATCTTGTTTGATGCGTAGACGGTTATTCATTTAAATCAGAGAATAATGGTTGTTCTATTTATATGAATAATATCTTTTATGGTCATGCACCATTGAAGAATGGTTTGTTTTTACTTAATCTCGATAGTAGTGATACACATATTCATAATGTTGAAGCCAAAAGATGTAGAGTTGATAATGATAGTGCAACTTATTTGTGGCCTTGCCGTTTAGGTCATATCGGTGTAAAGCGCATGAAGAAACTCCATCTTGATGGACTTTTGGAGTCACTTGATTATGAATCACTTGGCACTTGCGAACCGTGCCTTATGGGCAAGATGACTAAAACACCGTTCTCGGAACTATGGAGAGAGCAACAGATTTATTGGAAATCATACATCTTGATGTATGTGGTCCAATGAATGTTGAGGCTAAATGGCGGGTATCGTTATTTTCTCACCTTCACAGATGATTTGAGCAGATATGGGTATATCTACTTAATGAAACACAAGTCTGAAACATTTGAAAAGTTCAAAGAATTTCAGAGTGAGGTGGAAAATCATCGTAACAAGAAAATAAAGTTTCTACGATCTGATCGTGGAGGAGAATATTTGAGTTACGAGTTTGGCCTACATTTGAAACAATGCGGAATAGTTTAGCAACTTACGCCACAGAACACCACAACGTAATGGTGTGTCCGAACGTCAGAATCGTACTTTATTAGATATGGTGCGATCTATGATGTCTCTTACTGATTTACCGCTATCGTTTTGGGGTTATGCTTTAGAGACGGCTACATTCACTTTAAATAGGGCACCATCTAAATCCGTTGAGACGACGCCTTATGAACTATGGTTTGGCAAGAAACCAAAGTTGTCGTTTATGAAAGTTTGGGGCTCGATGCTTATGTGAAAAAGCTTCAACCTGATAAGCTCGAACCCAAATCGGAGAAATGTGTCTTCATAGGATACCCAAAGGAGACTGTTGGGTACACCTTCTATCACAGATCCGAAGGCAAGATTTTTGTTGCTAAATTCGAAACTTTTTGGAGAAAGAGTTTCTCTCGAAAGAAGTGAGTGGGAGGAAAGTAGAACTTGATGAGATAACTGTATCTACTCCCTTATTGAGAAGTAGTACATCAGTAAATCAGTTTCAAAGTGACACCTACACCAAATAGGGAGGAAGCTAATGATGATGATCATGAAACTTCAGATCAAGTTTCTACAGAACTTCAGAGATCAACGAGCAAGATCCGCACTTTTGAGTGGTACGGTAATCCTATTCTCGGAAGTCATGTTACTAGAACATGATGAACCTACAAACTATGAAGAAGCAATGGTGAGCCCAGATTCCGCAAAATGGCTTGAGGCCATGAAATCCGAGATGGGATCCATGTATGAGAACAAAGTGTGGACTTTGGTTGACTTGCCCGATGATCGGCAAGCCATTGAGAATAAATGGATCTTCAAGAAGAAGACTGACGCTGATGGTAATGTTAATGTCTATAAAGCTCGACTTGTTGCAAAAGGTTTTCGACAAGTTCAAGGGATTGACTACGATGAGACCTTCTCACCCGTAGCGATGCTTAAAGTCCGTCCGAATCATGTTAGCAATTGCCGCATTTTATGATTATGAAATTTGGCAAATGGATGTTAAAACTGCATTCCTGAATGGATTTCTGGAAGAAGAGTTGTATATGATGCAACCAGAAGGTTTTGTCGATCCAAGAGCTAACAAAGTGTGCAAGCTCCAGCGATCCATTTATGGACTGGTGCAAGCCTCTCGGAGTTGGAATAAACGGTTTGATAGTGTGATCAAAGCATTTAGTTTTATATGAGACTTTTGGAGAAGCCTGTATTTACAAGAAAGTGAGTGGGAGCTCAGAGCATTTCTGATATTATATGTGGATGACATATTACTGATCGGAAATGATATAGAATTTCTGGATAGCATAAAGGGATACTTGAATAAGAGTTTTTCGATGAAAGACCTCGGTGAAGCTGCTTACATATTGGGCATTAAGATCTATAGAGATAGATCAAGACGCTTAATAGGACTTTCACAAAGCACATACCTTGATAAAGTTTTGAAAAAGTTCAAATTGGATCGTGCAAAGAAAGGGTTCTTGCCGGTGTTACAAGGTGTGAAGTTGAGTAAGACTCAATGCCCGACCACCGCAGAAGATAGAGAGAAAATGAAAGATGTTCCTATGCTTCAGCCATAGGCTCTATCATGTATGCAATGCTGTGTACTGGACCTGATGTGTGCCTTCTTTGTAAGTTTGGCAGGCGGTACCAAAGTAATCCAGAGTGGATCATCGGACAGCGGTCAAGAACATCCTTAAGTACTTGAGAAGGACTAAGGATATGTTTCTCATTTATGGCGGTGACAAAGAACTCGTCAGAACGGTTACGTCGACGCAAGCTTTGACACTTGATCCGGACGATTCTAAATCGCAAACCGGATACGTATTTACATTAAACGGAGGAGCTGTCGGTTGGTGCAGTTCCAAACAAAGCGTCGTGGCGGGATCTACATGTGAAGCTGACTACAAAGCTGCTACGTAAGCAGCTAATGAAGGAGTCTGGATGAAGGAGATCATAACCCATCTACGTGTAGTACCTAGATAATAGGGTCCAATGAAAATCAATTGTGACAATATCGTGCAATTGCCTTAGCAAAGGAATCCAGATTTCACAAGAGAACCAAGCACATCAAAAGACGCTTCAACTCCATCCGGATTTGGTCCAGTGGGAGACATAGAGATATGCAAGATACATACGGATCTCAATGTTGCGCACCGCTGACTAAGCCTCTTCCACGAGCAAAACATGATCAGCACCAAGACTCCATGGGTGTTAGAATCATTCTTGTGTAAACTAGATTATTGACTCTAGTGCAAGTGGGAGACTCAAGGAAATATGCCCTAGAGGCAATAATAAAGTTATTATTTATTTCCTTATATCATGATAAATGTTTATTATTCATGCTAGAATTGTATTAACAGGAAACATAATACATGTGTGAATACATAAACCTCTGAGTGTCACTAGTATGCCTCTACTTGACTAGCTCGTTAATCAAAGATGGTTGTGTTTCCTAACCATGAACAAGGAGTTGTTATTTGATTAACGGGATCACATCATTGGTTGAATGATCTGATTGACATGACCCATTCCATTAGCATAGCACCCGATCGTATAGTTTGTTGCTAGTGCTTTTCTTCATGACTTATACATGTTCCTATGACTATGAGATTATGCAACTCCCGTTTGCACGAGGAACACTTTGGGTGCTACCAAACGTCACAACGTAATCGGGTGATTATAAAGGTACATTACAAGTGTCTCCGAAGGTACATGTTGGGTTGGCATATTTCGAGATTAGGATTTGTCACTCCGATTGCTCGGAGAGGTATCTCTGGGCCCTCTCGGTAATGCACATCACATAAGCCTTGCAAGCATTGCAACTAATGAGTTAGTTGTGAGATGATGTATTACGGAACGAGTAAAGAGACTTGCCGTAACGAGATTGAACTAGGTATTGGATACCGACGATCGAATCTCGCAAGTAACATACCGATGACAAAAGGAACAACGATGTTGTTATGCGGTCCGACCGATAAAGATCTTCGTAGAATATGTAGGAGCCAATATGGGCATCCAGGTCCCGCTATTGGTTATTGACCGAGAGGTGTCTCGGTCATGTCTACATAGTTCTCGAACCCGTAGGGTCCGCACGCTTAACGCTTCGATGTGATGCTACTATGAGTTGTTATGATGTTTCTGTACCGAAGGTTGTTCGAGTCCGGATGAGATCACGGACGTGACGAGGAGTCTCGAAATGGTCGAGACATAAAGATTCATATATTGGAAGTCTATGTTTGGACATCGGAAGTGTTCGGGTGAAATTGGGAATTTTACCAAGTACCGGAGGTTACCGAACCCCGGAATGCTAATGGGCCAACATGGGCCTTAGTGGAAAGGAGAAGGGGGCCCAAGTGCTGGTCAAGACCTTCCCCCTTCCCTAGTCCTATTAGGACTAGGAGAAGGCGCCCCCTCTCTCTCCCTTCCCACTTGGGGAAACCTAGTTGGACTAGGATTGGGGGGAATCCTACTCCCAAGAGGAGTAGGACACCCTGGCGCACCAAACCTTGGCGGCCAGCCCCTCCCTTCCCTCCTTTATATCTGAGGCGAGGGCACCCCATGACACACAAGTTGATCCTTGAGATCTTTCCTTAGCCGTGTGCGGTGCCCCTTCCACCATATTACACCTCGAGAATACCGTGGCGGAGCTTAGGCGAAACCTGCGCCGGTGGAACATCATCATCGTCACCACGCCGTCGTCTTGTGAAACTCTCCTCAACACTCGGCTGGATCGGAGTTCGAGGGACGCCATCGAGCTGAACGTGTGCAGAACTCGGAGGTGCCGTACGTACGGTACTTGGATCGGTTGGATCGTGAAGAAGTACGACTACTTCCTCTACGTTGCGTCAACGCTTCCGTTGCTGGTCTACGAGGGTACGTAGACAACACTCTCATCTCGTTGCTATGCATCACCATGGTCTTGCGTGATCCTAGGAAAATTTTGAAATTACTACGTTCCCCAACAGCCGCCCCGTAGGCCTCGCTGTAGTGCCCCACATGCCATGCAGTCCGGCCCGGAGCGTCGTCTTGAGAGTGGTGGCGCGGTGGTCCGCCAAGTCCAAAGGTCATGGCGTGCGCTCCTTCGCCGGCCGGAGATGGGGTCTGCGCGCCTTGCCGCTTGGTGCTGCTGGCCAGGTTGGCGTCAAGTAGGCCCTGGAGCCCGCTTGAGGTTGCATGGGCGTGCATGGGGCCGCCATACGGCGCGCTCTAGGCCAGAGGTGGTAGCCTGACGTAGAAAGGAGGTGCTGCTGAGGCGGCGGCGTCTAGGAGCTCGGCGACCCGCTCCAAGAGCACGTCGCGGCCGCCCTCTAGAACCCGGCACCGTAGCAGTTCTCGGGCCACCGTGAGCGCGACCCTGGAGTTCGCATGCTCCCGTAGGGTGTGCGGCGCAGTGGCCGCGGCGTGGCTTGAGGCTTTGGCCACTGACCGTACCTGCCGCGGCGTGAGGGCAGGCGACGTCTGGCCGCGCCGCCCGCGCCCCGCAGCGCCTTGCGGAGCGCGGGCTGCCTGGGATGCAAGGTTGAGGTCGCCCTAGGCTGGCGGCACGGCGTGGGCGGGCCACGCTGCCCAGCGATCGGCATCGGCCGCTGGGTCGTTGGACAACGGACGGTGAGGTGACGAAATGTGAGGCGGCGGAGGAAGGATTCCGGAGCACCCCTACCCCGCGCGCCAAATGTCGGATTTCGGGTTCCGGCAGACCCTTGAGGTTCGAACATTGGGGTGCGCGCGGAGATCCTTCCCCTACCAGTTCATGCGTGCAAGGATTGCGAGGGATCTAAACTACCTACGATGAACAACACAGAGACTTGAGGTTTATACTGGTTCGGGCCACCGGTGTGGTGTAATATCCTACTGAAGTGTGTGGTGTGGTGGATTGCCTCAGGGGCTGATGATGAACCATACAAAGGGAGAACAGCCTCGCGAGGGTCTGTTCTTGAGCTGGTGCGATGAACTGCTAGGGTGAATTCAGTCGCCTATCTCTCTCTGTGATTTCTCTCTGTGCATTTCTTCCAGATGCCTCTATACTGTGGTGGCTAGCTCTATTTATAGAGGGAAGCCTTGGGCCTCTTCCCAAATAATGAGCGGGAAGGGCGCCAACAATTGGCCATTTTGAAGGGGAACATCTAGTACACTTATCCTGACTAAAGTTGGTCTTCGGCTGCCAAAGGCTCTGACGGTGACGCCGTCCTAGGCTCCACGATGACCTCCACCCTGCCGTTCTGCTGGTCTTGGTCTTGTTGCACCGAAGCGGCAACCTTTGCCTGATGCCTTGGCCTGTGCTTGCCTCCTTTTCACCAAAGGGGAAATGAGGACACTGAGCGGGCTGGCGCCCACCTGGCGCCCGCTTGTCCTTGATCGTCATGGCTTGCGTCATGGGGCACCCTCGTGAGGTACCCCGCCTTGATCTCTCCGCCTCCTCGCGAGCCTGCCTGACGAGGCTGCTCCTGAGGAAGGTTCCTGTCGTCCGCCCCGCGAGGCTTGGCCCCTCGCGAGGGTCTTGAGCTTGAGCTGATGAAGCTGGGCCGTGCTGGGCCCCCACTTGAGCCACGCCGCAGGCCGCAAGCAGGCAAGTGTGGGGACCCCCGTTCCCAGAACGCCGACACTTATAGTGGCCTTGGTCCTCTTCCCTCATAGCTTAGGCGGGAAGGGATCCCACAACGGCCAATTCGAAAGGGGACAAGAATTACATCTTATCCTGACAAAAGGTGGTTTTCGCCTGCAAAGCTTCTGGTCATGACGTAGAGGTGGGCTCGGCGATGACATCCCTCCTGCCGAGCTCGTGGTCTTGGTCTTGTTGCACATAAATGGAAACCTTTGGGGGTTTCCTTGGGAACCGGCGTACGTCCTTGTCTCCTTAGCACCAACGAGGAAACTATCCTCCTCTATGCCCGTTGGCACCCTCTTGGCCTTGGTTGTCATGGCTTACATCATCGAGAGCCTCGTGAGGCTGGGTACCTGCATGGAAGTCGCCGCTCCTCGGGAGGCAGGCTCGGGGAGCTGCCTGTTACGAGGCTAACCCGGTGTAGGCTGATCTTTCATGATTAGAGTGGATTCTCTCGAAGAACACGAAGGACACGATGAACACGGGCAAGAACGAAGAGAAATCACAAGGGGCAACACTCAAGAACAGGTCCAATCACACATCCACTAGACAATCAAACACACAAGATCCACAAGGTACATGAACAACAAAAGGAAAGATACAAGGTAGAGTTCATCCCAAATCCATGAAGGGATGAGGTCTTGATGATATCCTAGACGAATCTTCCCGTGAGGGGTCTTAATGATATCCCGCAGGATCTTCTCTCATGGAGGTCTTGGACTCCATGGGAGTGGTAGTCTCTCTCTCTCTCTCTCTCTCTTAAGAAGAGAAGGTAGGAGCAAAGCTCACATACAAATGAGCTATGACTTTGCTAACCCTAGAAAAATGTGGAGGTGGTCTATTTACAGTCTAAGCCACCAAGGGATAAGTGGGAGAGGGATACAAGGCCAATGGCCCGCGGCTGCGCACAGGCAGGTATCGGACGTCCGGTCAGTGACGAATGTCCGACGGCTCATGGGGGACCGGTCACCCGGCGCGCGTTGGAAGTCCGACATTTCTTCACTGTTGAGGTGGCGTTGTATATCCGGTGTACGTCGGACGTTTGGAGGCTGGGACTTGTCGGTCGTCCGGAGTTTGTCAGTCGTCCGACCACAATAGATCTTCTAGCTTGTATGGGCGTGGTCGCATAGGACGTCCGGTGGACATCGGCCGTCTGGGTGCTGTAGAGTGTCGGACGTCCGGTGGCCCGTCGATCGTCTGGCCGCGCAGACTCCGCAGCTCCTTCTTCTTCCATCTTCGCTTCCACGCTGCCCTCGCGGATGGTGTAGGTGTTCCTTGGCACTTGCACTGCTCCTCCATGTCTGTGAAGCTCTGACAATACCTATGCATGCACACGAGTGGAGTATCAAGTAGTATACCATCCTTGAAGGGAGCATCTGTAAAGGAGATGATTCACCTTTATGTATGTGAAATAGATGTCGCACGTGTCACTTGCCAAACGTACTCTTGACATGGTGATGTCCATAGGATGCTCCGCATCATCTCCCCCTCCTTGGAAAAGATCCGACCTCGGATAGAAAACCAAATCACCATGGCAAAGAGATGGCTTCAACGTGCAGAGGTTGACGATCACCAAGTACTCATCATCTTCAAGCTCGAAATGGGCACTCTCCAATGTCGCACCGTGTTGTGATTCCTTCAAAAGGAGCAAGTACAACAAATACTTGGAAAAACAAATGTGGTTAGCGTTATTCCAAAACCAAGCATTCAAGAGGTGATTCACCAAACAAGTGTCATCATCAAGCATAGCATAAGGTGTGACAAAGGATTGTGCATGGTATGTAAGCACATAAACTGAGCACAATGAAGGACATCATGGAGACAAGCATGTAAATGTGAGGTAGTAATGCAAATATGTGTGACAAGAGAAGAAGCATCTACCTCAAGTTCATGGCAAGCATTTACAAATTTCTCAATGAGAGGTCTATGGTAGACATGAATCATTCACAACACCAAATAAAATGAAGTGTCTAAACACATGTTCAAGTGCAAGACAATCCAAGAATAACGTGCATAGGGTGTAGTGAAGATAGTGTGGCACTCAACACAATAGAAAGAGCAATTGTTCATCATGTGTGAGGCAATCAAGGCAAGCATGTAGAAATCAATGGGACATGGCATATGTGAAGTGATGACATTGTTGCAACCAAGCATATGATAGTAACAAGTAATCCAAGAATTGGATGCAACACACAAGGCATATATATCATGAAGCATGGAAATGTGAGAATGGCTAGTCGAAGCAAGATCTCAAACATGTGTGCAATCAAGTGGTCCAAGATGGCCAATAAGTCGCAAGGTGCAAGAGACACTAGTAGTATGATCCATAATATGCATGCTCATGGTTTGGGGGTTCTCAAAAGAGAAGGATATCACCTTGAAAGCATGTCCTTGTGCGTCCTTCACAATGCCGAAGCACAAGCAAGTATGATGTAGAAGGGTCGTAGTAGAAGGTGGTTCGCTCTCAAGAGCTCGGATTGTCAACTCACGTGACGTGGAAGTTGACACGAAGTCCAAGTTTCCTACACTTGCACAAAACAAGGCAAAGAACATATGCGCATGGTAGATAAACACATCATCCATCATGATGGTTCTCTTCTCTTCCACATAACCATTAAAATCACAAGTGCATTAATAATATGATGCAACAATGGCTATATTCATGGCACTAGGTATATGGTGCAAAGAGGTAAGTGATAACCCACAAGTATAGGGGATCGCAACAGTTTTCGAGGGTAGAGTATTCAACCCAAATTTATAGATTCGACACAAGGGAAGCCAAAGAATATTTGGAGGTATTAGCAGCTCAGTTGTCAATTCAACCACACCTGGAGATTAATTATCTGCATCAATGTGATCAGTAGAAAAGTAATATGATAGTTTGATAATAGTAGCATCAGCAATAGTAACGTTAACAGTGATAGCAATATTTTTGTAGCAAGTGTAGAAGTGATGATAACCGTAGTAACTTAGCAAGAACAATATAAGATAAATTCGTAGGCATTGGATCGGTGACTTGTTGGATGATATTCATCATTAGAAAGTTATAACCTAGGGCGATACGGCACTAGCTCCAGTGCGTGAATATATTGTAGGCATGTATTCCGTAAATAGTCATACATGCTTGTGAAAAGAACTTGCATGACATCTTTTGTCCTACCCTCCTGTGGCAATAGGGTCCATATTGGAAACTAAGGGATATTAAGGCCTCCTTTTAATACAGAACAAGGACAAAGCATTAACACACAGTGAAAACATGAACTCCTCAAACTACAGTCATCATCGAGAGTGGTCCCGACTATTGTCACTCCGGGGTTGCCGGATCTTAACATGTAGTAGGTGACTATGACTTGCAAGATCAGATCTAAAACATGGATATAATGATGATAACATAAACGGTTCAGATCTCAGTTCATTGCACCCGGTCCCAAAGTGACAAGCATTAAGCATAGCAAAATCATAACAACATCAATCTAATAACATAGTGGATACTAGGGATCAAGCCCTAACAAAACTAACTCGATTACATGATGAATGTCATCCAACTGCTCACCAACCAGCGAGCGTATGAAGGAATTACTCACTCCCGTTGGGGAGCATCATGGAATTGGCGACGGAGAAGGGTTGGTGATGACGAAGAAGGAAGATCCCCCTCTCCGGAACCCCAAAGTGACTCCAGATCTGGCCTCCTGATGAAGAATAGGAGGTGACGATGGCTCCCTCTCGTGGATCACGATAATTCTTTCTCCCTCATTTTTCTGGAAAAATAGGATTTTATAGCGTCGGTTTCAGGGTCTGTGGGGCCACAGGCGAGGACACCCACCTGGGCGTGCCAGGAGAGGGGGGCGCGCCCTGGTGGGTTGTGCCCACCCAGGTGCCCCTCTCCGGCAGGTCTTGGCTCCAGAAATTCTTATTTATTATATAAATATTCCTCGCAAAGTTTCGTTCCATTCCGAGAACTTTTATTTCTGCAATAAAACAACACCATGGTAGTTCTATTGAAAACAGCGTCAGTCCGGGGTTACTTTCGTTCAAATCATGCAAATTAGAGTCCAAAACAAGAGGAAACGCATTAGGAAAAGTAGATACGTTGGAGACGTATCAACTCCCCCAAGCTTAAACCTTTTGTTTGTCCTCAAGCAATTCAGTTGATAAACTAAAAGTGAAAAAGAAAAACTTTTACGAACTCTTTTGCTCTTGTTTGCATAAATAAGCTTAAACAGCACCCAGATTTTCAACCATGCCAACAATAACTCTTAAAGATTATAATGACTCGTATCGATGAGATAATCAGCTAGCGAGCAATAATAAGATATCTCAAACGACAACACGTTGTCAAAATAATCATGATATAATATGACAATAGTGATATCTCTCTAGCCCTTTCTGAGACCGCAAAACATAAATGCAGAGCACCTCCAAAGTTCAAGCAGCGGCTAAACATTGTAATTCATGGTAGAAAAGGTCCAGTCATGATGCACCCAACATTAGCTACACACAATGCATAAGTCATGACAGCTGTGCTCTCAGGTTCTAGCGCTTGTTTTAGAAGGTGATGACACAACATAAAAGTAAATAGATCGTCCCTTCGTAGAGGGAAGCAGTGATTTGCAGAGGTGCCAGAGCACAAGTTTTAAAACAGAGGTACATGATATTTTGAGACATGCACCCTTCTCATTTACTTCACGACCATCAGTTATCAATATCTTCCATGCTAAGCATGCTAGTGGCGGTTCCCAAGCGATAAAAGTAAAGGTTTACTCCCCCTCCACCAACAATCACATTACACGGCTTGTCCGAAACAACGGGTGCCGTCCAAACCAACAACAGTCCAGGGGGAGTTTTGTTTAATTATTTCCATTTTTGAGTTCGGGACTGGGAATCCCTATTACCGCCCTTTTCTCGTGCGATGGCAAGTGAGTAAACACTCGACCTGAGAATAACCCGCTTAGCATGGAAGATACGGACCACCTCATGTCGTTCCATGAACATTCCAGGCACACAAAAAGGATATTTATTTAGAAGTTTTTAGAGGTGGCACATGCAAATTTACTTAGGACGGCGGGGTAATACCGCATATAGGTAGGTATGGTGGACTCATCTGGAATAACTTTGGGTTCAAGATTTTTGATGTACAAGCAGAATCCCCACTTAGTACATGCAAAGGCTAGCAATTAGATTGAGAAGCGGCCAGCTAGAGAGCAACAACGGTCCTAAACATGAATTATGCATAAGTAACATTGGACACTAGCATGAGTAGGATATGAACACCATGAACATAAATATCATAGAGGCTATGTTGGTTTTGATTCAACTACATACATGAACATGCGCCAAAGCAAGCCACTCGAACATTCATAGGAGGTTACCATATCATCATACTACATCACAATCATTTTAATGCAATGTTGATATCCAAGATAAATCATTATCCACTCCCAGCTACTTATGCATGGCATGAGAAACTATAATCTCTAATTGTCATTTCAAACATGTTTAATCATATTGGCTGAATCACGGATACTAGGTTAAACATATTTACACAAACAGAACAAGTAGAGTTCATACCAGTTTCTCTCTGCCACGGCCAGTTCATCGAATATCGTCATTATTGCCTTTCACTTGCACGACCGAACGATATGAAAATAATAATTGTGCAAGAGTGCCGTTGACTAAGATGGAATCTGCAAACATTTTATTCAAAAGGAGAAGACAAGGTAAAATGGGCTCTTTATTAGTTCAACAATTATTCATATGAGATCCACTCAGCATTTTCATCGTGGTCTTCTCCTCGGTACAACTCGAATAAGAAGAAAAGAAGTTCAGAGAAACATAATGAAATATTTTTGGAGTTTTTGGTTTTCTTGAACAAGCAAATAAAAAGCAAAAACGAGAAAAAGTATTTACATGGGAAAGCTTCCAACAAGCAAAAGAAGAATAAGGAAATCTTTTTAGGTTTTCTTTTTAATATTACTACTAAGCATGCGTAGAAAGTAAACTAGCTACAACTATTTTTTTAGTTTTTCTAAAGTTTTTCAAACACACAAGAAGAAGACAAGAAAATAAATCTAGGCATGGGTGATACAATAAAAAAGTGTGAACACCGACATATAGAAATAAGTGGACTTGAATGTAATGTCGGTGAGAACACGTACTCCCCCAAGCTTAGGATTTTGGACTAACTTGGTAGTCGATCAGTAGCCTGGATGGTAGTAGGGGTGCTGAGAAGCGAGCATCCATTCATCCCACTACTGAGGTTCTTGTGCTGCCTCCGTAGCAGCGTGAGCGTTCCGGTAGGCGATGATGTCCGCAAGCATAATCCTATATCTGCCCCTGGCAACAGGATCAAACAAAGCAGGTGTAGGCAAAGGAATAATATCACGAGTTTCAGCGCTAAAAACCAGGTTATAAGGAATAGGAATGTTAGGACAATCTCGTGCAAGAAAATGATGGTGTTCCATGGCTATGTGGTCCAGGTTAACCTTGGTCAGAGGGTAATCATGAGGGTGTATCTCACCATTAAAGTGAGCCGCCAAACGAGTAGCATAAATCCCACCATGTATTTTACCCTGGGTTTATTAATATGGAGGCGACGAGCCACAATAGCTCCCAAGCTATGAGTGTTGTCGTCCTCTAATGCACGACGTGAAACAGGAAGGTCTGGTGAACTAAGTGCACCCACCTTCTCCCTAGCAAGCAAGCATTTTGTAATGAAAAGTGCAAAGTAATGAACAACAGGAAAATGCAAGCCAACGGCAGTGGTAGCTGACACCCCTCTCTCATGTCCCACTGTCAAAGTGTGATAAAAGGCCTCAAACCCAGCCAGCCTAGGCTCGGCTAAGCTCCCATCAGAAGGGATCATGCATACGTCACAAAATTCAGTAAGTGGTATCTGATGGTTTCAGTATATAAATCAAAGCTCACTTCAGGAGGATTATTCCTAGGTAGAAGTAAAACCTTGAACAAAGATGTTTGTGAGGATTTGATGTTGTTCACACTCATCTGCTATGAAGTTGGTGAGGCCGGCATTAGCAGCATATTGTGTGAACTGCTAAAGGATTCCAGCCTCTTCCAGGAATGGGGTGTGCGGCCATTCACATGGCCATACTTCCGCCAACCTCCGAGGATGGAGATCACTATCAGATGACTCCCCAATAACACCCTTGGAGTTCTTCTTAGAGCCAAGCTTCCTAAAGATATTCATGGTTTTCCTATGGACAAAAGTTCTGCAATTTATTGGCCCACAAAAGTTTCTCAACAAAACTTCACAAAAATGATACCAACTACTCATAGGGATGCGACACATACATCGACTGGTCAATCCACTCCCTCCGATAGAAGAAGAGTGTATCCTAGTACCGGAAACGTTTTCTCAAGACCCCGTCCATTTAACGTTTTCAATTTAGATGCACCGCTGTGTTTATTGTCGCATTTTTATCTATGTGTTGTAACTTATGCTTAGTACCCCGAGTTTCGCAGCGAGTGAATCATTAATATAAGCAGCTCTGTTGCTCTTGGACTTTAATGCATTACTGTTTTCCCTCGCAAGAAATCCTGGAGCGTGATTTGTTTTTCCTGAGTTGCCGCATCGTATGTTTTCTCACGACATAGATCATTTATTTCACACAGCCCCAAGGCAGCAGACTCACCCCCACAGTTACACGAACACATACACTGCTTGCAAAATTTTGCAACTATGTTGCGTCTAACTAAGCACCTTCAGACAACAGTTATCACCCGGCACACCCCCACCTACTCGTCGTGGCCACCGCGACCGCGGAGAGCCAGCAGCCGAGCAGCGGCATCACGACGGTCGTCGAGGATCATCGCACACAGAAGCACCGAGAGCCCCAGCACCGCTGCCAGCCCTACGCACAGCAGGATCACGTACCAATCCAGCGCCGCCTCTGCCATTAGCGCCCCGTCTCGAGCTCCGGCAATCGGGAACAGAAGAGAAGAAGAGAGAAGGAGGAGCGAGGCCAGGTGTGAGGAAGAAGAGGAGGACGCCGCGGTCGTTTTATAAGCCCGAGCTCGGTGTACGGTGGGCGAGGTCCACCAGCGCCGCTCGTCGCCCGACCGCCGGTGTTCGGAGGCGAATCCGTGAGCAGTGCCGACAGCGCACTGGCCCGCGAGGTGAGTGCACGCTGCACCGGCAGCTAGCGCGCCACGCACTACCGTGGTACGGCCTTAGTACCCTACGCGCTAGGCGTCGCCGGTGGATAAAGCGCAGGGAAACGCGCGGGAGAGAGGAAGAAGAAGGAGCCGGAGGAAGGAGAAGAGGCTGACCGTGGGCCCGGGGCCACCAGCCAGCCACAGAGAGCACTGTGCTCTCAGGTGCGACCAGCGTATTTTAAGATTTAGGATTTAATCTAAATTTTTGTCCAGTGTAGAAATCGCTAGTTTTTCCCCAAGACCGTGGATTTGCCCCCCCCCCCACACACCGCGCGAGTATCCCACACTGTATTTTTGCATCACTTATTGCTCTCACTGTGGCCGCTTTCGTTTTTATTCTTATTCGTTTAAATTTTAACTCTTTGCAAATCTCGAGGACGAGATTTTTCCTAAGGGGGATAGTAGTTGTAACACCCCAAATTTTCTGGCCAAGTTTTTGATATTAAAATTTTTGCCAGGAGTTTTAAATTTTATTTCGTGGATTTTCGTAACTCTTCTTTTATTGTTAAGGAGTTTTTCATCTTTTCCCAAGTAGAGCTTTCCAAAATATATGGGACTTTTATGCCAACCCCTTATAACATTTTCTTAATCAGTGGATTTATTTATTAGATCATTTCATCCTGAGCTTTATTCATTAAAATGGATTGTTTTAGATTTTGGAGCTCTGTTTGTACTACAACCATTTGATAGAATCACTTAAAATTTCAACCAAAATTTGGAGATGTCATGAGATGTCTCTAAATCAATTATGTGCACTAATAAAATTATTTCATTGCTTATTTTGGGTTCTTTCACCTGGTTTGCTTCTCTGGTCCAATGGGCATTTTTGCACTACAACCCATTTAAATATTTCCCTAGAGCCTCCACCAAAATTTTGGGATGTCAGTAGTAGCATGCCATCCAACTTTATGCAAAAACATAGTGATGTTCTTTGGAAAATTTGAGTGCAACAGCCTCTTTTTCATTCTGAACCAGACTTGTGTTTTCTACTACAACTCTATTATTCCTTGCTCAAATGACCTTGTGTTTTCTCATGCTTGTAGTCAACCCTGCAAAACCCCTAAGTCCAGGAGCATGCTCTATTTGGAACACTTTTGGTCCATGTAATGATGCCACTCACTCCCTGCCCAGAACTGAAGTTTTGCAAAACTTGCACTAGCAAGTTTCTCCTTTTGCAAACCGACTTCACCACCCTCTCTTATATCCATAGAGACATCGATCTGGAGAGTTTGACCACTCCAAGAGCTACCTAGGTGCCTTTGGCATTTTGTCAAACACCACATGTGCATGACCAGTTTTGGCATGACTTCAAGTTTACTTGGTGAACTTGATCTCCTGGCCTATCCATCATGCCCCTTGATCCCCTTGCTAACCTTAACCCAGCCTGGTTCCTTGACAGCCTCACCCAAGCCCTGTAGCAGGCCATGGCATTTCATCGAGCACCTTTCGCGCGTGCTTTGGGCGCGCCCAGAGCGTGCGTTTGGCACCCGCATGCACCCGAGCCGCGCACACACCTCAAGACTCAAAACCCGGCCCCAACCAGCTCGCCGTGTCCCTTGCACCGCCACGCCACCCGACCACCACTGGCACCCCATAGCGCCACCGCCCGGTATAGCCATGGCGGCTAGCTGCCGGCCGCTAGCGAGCCGACCGTGGTCGTCGCCGCCAAAGCCACCCGGCTTGCCACCTGCCTCCACAGCAGTGCGAGCTCATCCGCAGCCTCGTCGCTAAGCGCTGTCGCCGCCACGTCGCCCAAGCTACAGGGAGGCGGTTCGCCATCGTCCTTATCGCCGGCCGCCCCAGAACCGACCTCCACCACGTATATAATGGCCCCGGAGCTCAACCGAGTCCTCGAGCCACCTCATATGATCCTCCTAGTGTTGCCTTGGCCAGCAGTCGAGCAAGGGAAGGCCTTCTTCCCCGAGTCCGGCCAGTTCGGTCGCCGCCAAGCCCTGGCCGATTCCATCACCACCAGTGCCTCTCCCTCTCCACTCTATCCACCAAGAACTCTCCCTTCCTCTCGCGAGCACAACCCCTCGCTCAATTTTGGCCGGAGACCACCGCAGCCCCAAACTCACTATCCACCCGAATGCCTCCTCCACCGCGGAGCTCGCCGCCGGAGACTCCCTCCACCCCCGGCTACCCTACGACCACCGGAAGGGTCGCCTAGGAGTGGCGGATCCATCCCTGCACTCGGATGCCCTCGAGGAGCGGCCTAACGCTGGCGAAGATCGCCGGAGTCCCCGCCTCCGTTCGGCCAGAGGAATGAGAGGGAAGGAGACTGGTCAAACCTGACCCGGTGCCCCCTTGACCCATGGCGGTGACTCAGGCGCAGTCCACGCTGGATAAGTGGAAGCGCGTTTTCAAAATGCGCCTTCGACGTGTACGTATTTTTTGAAACGTTTTCTTTCTGTTTTTATTTTAAATATCAGATTTTGACCAAACTTTGACCGGTTGTATCTTTTTGAAAACAACTCCAAATGAATTGATTATTTTTGCTACCTCTCTCAAATATTGTCTAGTTTATTTTAAGATTTATTTAAAAAAATTCAAGCCAACTTTTTGAGCTGTTTTTATTTTGTGTGTTAATTCGAATACATTCTTTTAAATAGGATTTTTGAAGATTTCATGATGATTTGGATGCACCCTTCCTTCCCATGACCTGAAGGCAAGCATTCTGAACCCTGGTGAATTTTTTGTGTGTGTTGCATAGCACGGTGGCAACACTTCCCCGACACATACATGCGTCATTTTATGTGAGGACGAGATCCTATTCATTGGTGCATATTAATGAGTTTATGCTAATGAAGTTGACATGTTTTGTGATGGAAATCACCGTCATACGTCTTCCATGCATACCGGAAGGAAAGACGGGAAGGCCTCTGTCTTGGGTAGACACGGGCTTGCCCCTATTCCTCCGTCGAGACGGTCGTGTCGGTATGACATGAGGGATGTCGCGTGATGTTTCCATATGTTGTTTGAGATATATGCATTGTTAGGCTAATCATGCAGGAAATATTACAACCTCTGAGTCGTGTAGATCGAGTCTTGTGCCAAGAACCCCCATACTTGCTTTCAGACTACCACTCGTCCCTACACCAAGTAGGGTACGGCTCAGTAAGTTGTCAACCCTTTCCTAGCACACACCGTACAGAGAGGCCATGGTGGAAGATACTGGAGGCATCCGGTAGTCATACCACCGGGTCCAGGAGCATGGGTGTTTCGGTTGTAGCCGAAAGGGGGTAGCTCCCCAGTTTGCGCGCGGTATAAATTTTGTGATCCCATGTTACGTCGAGGTTGTGGCCTCCCCACTTAGAGTTTTGCTTATGTGTGTCGTGGGTGATTCCGGACACATGTGAGTTAAGCTGGTGTGTGCAAGTTAGGTGTGTTTTCAACAAAAAGACCGTGAAGCGTAATTAGTCCCGATGGACTAAAGAAATCCATTACTCGTGGGTAAAGAGTACACCATCTGCAGAGATTAAACTTATTCGAATAGCCGTGTCCATGGTTAAGGATTACAGTTTGGGATAGGTCAAGTGTCGGTCTTAGTGTCAGTCTTCGGAGGTGGAACTGTTAAACCTGGAATCACGATTGTGACTTGTGAAAATTTATGATTACTATTTTGTATGTGAACTAACCCGTGAAATGTTTCTAGTATTATCGAATATCCCTGGGATGGTTCTACCTCCTGGATATTCATTGTGGCATTTCTTTTAAAGCCCTTTATGCAAGGTCGCTCGGGACGCCTTGGACCGTGGCATTTCTTTTAAAGCCCTTTATGCGGTGTCGCTCGGACGCCCGACTATGGCATTTCTTTTAAAGCCCTTTATGCGGTGTCGCTCGGGCCTTGACCGTGGCATTTCTTTTAAAGCCCTTTTTGCGGTGTCGCTCGGGCCTTGGATTGTGGCATTTCTTTTAAAGCCCTTTTTGCGGTGTCGCCGACGCCGGCGTGGCATTTCTTTTAAACCCCTTTATGCGGTGTCGCTCGGGCCTTGATCATGACATTGTTCTTGTTTATTTATAAGCCCTCTATGCGGTGTCGCTCAGACGCCCGATTGTGGCATTTCTTTTGTATTATCTACTTCATGATCTTTATACTACCATATTATTGTATATCCATTAATAACATGCTCGTACGCATTAGAGTTTTATTTATCTCATGAGACTAACGTCTTGAGCATAATATATTTTTAGTACATCATTATTAAATCATGCCTGTGTTCATTGTGTTTGCGAGTATATTCAAAGTACTCACTGGCTTGTGCCTGGCTATTGTCTTGGCCAGATTTCATGCTTGGAGAGGAGCGTTGCGGTGACTGTCCCAGAACCTAGGCAACGGTGATAGCAGCCTCGCGTAGATAGGAGTTATCCTGGTCAGCTGTTCCTGTGGGAAATGGAGTCCCATAGTCGAGCATATTTCATAACCCGCTTCCGCCATCAACCTTTAGTAAAACCTTTTGTTGTACTCACAGGCCAGAATGGTCTTGTGCAACATATATTGTATTTTTTTCTTGGGTTTTTCTGTATTAAGTTAGTGCCTTATGAGCTAACAGTTATCCTGGGGTTGATAAGCACAAGGACCATTTTTCCTGGGATTAGCACCCGGAGAATTCGGTCGCCACAGACTTGGTATCAGAGCCAGGCTGACCATTGGCTAATCCTATCTTAGCCAGGTCAATAAACTTAGGCTAATAACCCGCCGAGCCATAACCAAGACCTCAGCCAAGCTTCTCGCACAAGATAGCCACCACGGTGACCGGCGCTTTCTGCGTTGATTGCCCAACCTATCGACTAGCCCGTCGATCACCCACCAGTGATCAGCACCAAAGGAGTCTCATTCGCAAGCGTGCGAAGGAAGACTCCGTCTCCTTTTTCTATAAAAAGGGACGTGCTCGCCTCAACCCAGCCCAGCACAGCCGCTATCCCAAAACCTAGCCACAATGCCTGGTCCCGTTGTACACCATGAGACTACAACAACCAACCTTGGAGGTTTTGTGACCATACTCGCAAACCTTACCCGCCGTGCCTATGCGTTAGAGGAGCCACCCGAATACGTTGTGTACCAAGGACCCATTAGTGGCGAGAGCCGTCAATTCTGAGCCATCATGTACACATCTACGGTAGGGTCTGCACCCGGCGCCCTACAGGTTCACCGGAAGAACAACTTCCTTTGAGCCACAAGCCATCCAACTAGCTGCTCGAGAGGCTATAGTTCATCTCGGGCATCTGTCACCAGAGTTAATCGTCGCCGTTCAACTACTACCCCAGGCGTGAAGGGTAAGGTAGGCCACCTCAAGTTGCCAACGGAGACCACAAGACAGACCCTGCATTACTGCATCTAGTACACTATGTAAGTGCACTGGAGGACCTATTCGATCAAATCACTATTGATCTGGTCGCAGCTCGTGGAGAGCTGGTTCGTCGATCCCCAGCAAGAGAGGAGATCGAGCCCAAAGCCGACAACCCCGTCGTGCTGTTTGGACAACCGATCGAGACCCTGAGGCCAGCCCCAGCCGTCAACCAAGGTGCTTTGATGACCCTAGAAGTGCTCCGTCGCCTCCTGGGTGCACACTCCAACGGGGTTGTGGTCAACAATCCCCACGATGGTCAGGATCACTACCCCGAGCCTGCAGCCCCTCAGCCCTCTCCAGCAAATTCCGACGGTGAGAACCGTGGGGAAGCCTCGACGTCCACAAGGGACGCCCGCTTGGATGTGAACGAAGTAGACCGAGTCACCGAGTAGTGCCGAGTCCCAGTGTATCCTCGCTTTGTAATTCTGTGATTCCTTAAATTAGCGCAGCCTGGCATCGTGCATCTGTTTTATATAGTAGTTTTGCTTGGATGTATTAGCATGCAGTGTGATTTCTCTATCCTTGGTGCAGCTACCCAGAACCGCCCCGACAACATCCACAGTGATACATCACTTCAGTAAGATGTGTGTACCTGTATTTGACCCCGAGCTGAGCTGGCCAATTCTTTACCTTTTACCATGGTAAATGACCCAGTCCCGGTGCTATAAAAGGGCCACCGAGTGACCTTGCCAAGCACCTTCACCTTGTGCACCATCCCCACAACCATTTCCTGCCATGCCGAGCCCTAGTATTTATCTGAGGACTCCAGATGTACCCCAGGTAGTTTTGTCAAGATATTGTGGGATTTTACCCAGCATCATGGGCGCAACCCAGCCACCCCAGTACGAGCTGTTCAAATCAAGGATCACCCCTTCCACCTCGAGATATTGGGCAGCCGTGCACATCCCGCCCGTAAACCCAAACCAAGACCCCACAGAAGTCTCCTTCGTGGGGAAATCTATGCCAACCCCGCACATGGCCGTAGAAGCTGCTGCGTATGAAGCGCTTGCTCGCCTTCGATTCGCGGTACCCTACGCCAAATGACGACGGTATTATTATTTTCCGAGCCGTGCGGCACCGGAGGAGTAACATCCTTTCCGGTGGACGTATTGAGAGAGACCAGTCTTGGCCAACCTCGTCAATACGTCATCAGCGCAGAACGTTTGACCCAACATGTGATGGGTTATCTGCAAAGCCTCATGATTTAAACCCTCAGATCGCCATCGGCAGATCACTGAGGCCCGACCAGGAGAGACACATACATCGACTGGTCAATCCACTCCCTTCGATAGAAGAAGAGTGTATCCTAGTACCGGAAACGTTTTCTCAAGACCCCATCCATTTACCGTTTTCAATTTAGATGCACCGTTGTGTTTATTGTCGCATTTTTATCTATGTGTTGTAACTTATGCTTAGTACCCCGAGTTTCGCAACGAGTGAATCATTAATATAAGCAGCTCTGTCGCTCTTGGACTTTAATGCATTACTGTTTTCCCTCGCGAGAAATCCTGGAGCGTGATTTCTTTTTCCTGAGTTGCCACATCGTATGTTTTCTCACGACATAGATCATTTATTTCACACAGCCCCAAGGCAGCAGACTCACCCCCACAGTTACACGAACACATACACTGCTTGCAAAATTTTGCAACTGTGTTGCGTCTAACTAAGCACCTCCGGACAACAGTTATCACCCGGCACACCCCCACCTACTCATCGTGGCCACCGCGACCGCGGAGAGCCAGCAGCCGAGCAGCGGCATCACGACAGTCATCGAGGATCATCGCACACAGAAGCACCGAGAGCCCCAGCACCGCTGCCAGCCCTCCGCACAGCAGGATCACGTACCAATCCGGCGCCGCCTCCACCATTAGCGCCCCGTCTCGAGCTCCGGCAATCGGGAACAGAGGACAAGAAGAGAGAAGGAGGAGCGAGGCCAGGTGTGAGGAAGAAGAGGAGGACGCCGCGGTCGTTTTATAAGCTCGAGCTCGGTGTACGGTGGGCGAGGTCCACCAGCGCCGCTCGTCGCCTCGACCGCCCGGTGTTCGAGGCGAATCCATGGCAGTGCCTACAGCGCACTGGCCCGCGAGGTGAGTGCACGCTGCACCTGCAGCTAGCGCGCCACGCACTACCGCGGTACGGCCTTGGTACCCTACGCGCTAGGCGTCGCCGGTGGATAAAGCGCAGGGAAACACGCGGGAGAGAGGAAGAAGAAGGAGCCGGAGGAAGGAGAAGAGGCTGACCGTGGGCCCGGGGCCACCAGTCAGCCAGAGAGAGCACTGTGCTCTCGGGTGCGACCAGCGTATTTTAAGATTTAGGATTTATTCTAAATTTTTGTCCAGTGTAGAAATCGCTAGTTTTTCCCCAAGATCGTGGATTTGCCCCCCCCCCCCCACCGCGCCAGTATCCCACACTGTATTTTTGCATCACTTATTGCTCTCACTGTGGCCGCTTTCGTTTTTATTCTTATTCGTTTAAATTTTAACTCTTTGCAAATCTCGAGGACGAGATTTTTCCTAAGGGGGATAGTAGTTGTAACACCCCAAATTTTCTGGCCAAGTTTTTGATATTAAAATTTTTGCCAGGAGTTTTAAATTTTTATTTCTGTGGATTTTCAGAACTCTTCTTTTATTGTTAAGGAGTTTTTCATCTTTTCCCAAGTGGAGCTTTCCAAAATATATGGGACTTTTATGCCAACCCCTTATAACATTTTCTTAATCAGTGGATTTATTTATTAGATCATCTCATCCTGAGCTTTATTCATTAAAATGGATTGTTTTAGATTTTGGAGCTCTGTTTGTACTACAACCATTTGATAGAATCACTTAAAATTTCAACCAAAATTTGGAGATGTCATGAGATGTCTCTAAATAAATTATGTGCACTAATAAAATTATTTCATTGCTTATTTTGGGTTCTTTCACCTGGTTTGCTTCTCTGGTCCGATGGGCATTTTTGCACTACAACCCATTTAAATATTTCCCTAGAGCCTCCACCAAAATTTTGGGATGTCAAGAGTAGCATGCCATTCAACTTTATGCAAAAACATAGTGATGTTCTTTGGAAAATTTGAGTGCAACAACCTCTTTTTCATTCTGGACCAGACTTGTGTTTTCTACTACAACTCTATTATTCCTTGCTCAAATGACCTTGTGTTTTCTCATGCTTGTAGTCAACCCCTGCAAAACCCCTAAGTCCAGGAGCATGCTCTATTTGGAACACTTTTGGTCCATGTAATGATGCCACTCACTCCCCTGCCCAGAACTGAAGTTTTGCAAAACTTGCACTAGCAAGTTTCTCCTTTTTGCAAACTGACATCACCACCCTCTCTTATATCCATAGAGACACTGATCTGGAGAGTTTGACCACTCCAAGAGCTACCTAGGTGCCTTTGGCATTTTGTCAAACACCCTGTGTGCATGACCAGTTTTGGCATGACTTCAAGTTTACTTGGTGAACTTGATCTCCTGGCCTATCCATCGTGCCCCTTGATCCCCTTGCTAACCTTAACCTAGGCTGGTTCCTTGCCAGCCTCACCCAAGCCCTGTAGCAGGCCATGGCATTTCATCGAGCACCTTTCGCGCATGCTCTGTGCGCGCCCAGAGCGTGCGTTTGGCATCCGCATGCACCCGAGCCGCCGCGTCACACCCCGCACTCAAAACCCGGTACCAGCCAGCTCACCGTGTCCCCTTGCACCACCACACCACCCGACCACCCCTGGCACCCAACAGCGCCACCGCCAGGATGGCCGTGGCAGCTAGCTGCCAGCCGCTAGCAGGCCCGACCGTGGTTGGCGCCGCCAAAGCCACCCCAGCTTGCCACCTGCCTCCTGGAACAGTGCGAGCACATCCGCAGCCTTGTCCGCTAGCGCTCGTCGCTGCCACGTCGCCCAAGCTACAGGGAGGCGGTTCGCCCTCGTCCTTATCGCCGGCCGCCCCAGAACCGACCTCCACCGCGTATATAAGGGCCCCGGAGCTCAACCGAGTCCTCGAGCAACCTCATATGATCCTCCTAGTGTTGCCTTGGCCAGCAGTCGAGCAAGGGAAGGCCTTCTTCCCCGAGTCCGGCCGGTTTGGTCGCCGCCAAACCCTGGCCGATTTCATCGCCACCAGTGCCTCTCCCTCTCCACTCTCTCCACCAAGAACTCTCCCTTCCTCTCGCGAGCACAACCCCTCGCTCAATTTTGGCCGGAGACCACCGCAGCCCCAAACTCACTATCCACCCGAATGCCTCCTCCACCGAGGAGCTCGCCGCCGGCGACTCCCTCCACCCCCGGATACCCTACGACCACCGGAAGGGTCGCCTAGGAGTGGCGGATCCATCCCTGCACTCGGATGCCCTCGAGGAGCCGCCTAACGCCGACGAAGATCGCCGGAGTCCCCGCCTCCGTTCGGCCAGAGGAAGGAGAGGGAAGGAGACTGCTCAAACCTTACCAGTGGCCCCCCCCCTTGACCCACTAGCAGTGACTCAGGCGCAATCCACGCTGGATAAGTGGAAGCGCGTTTTCAAAATGCGCCTTCGACGTGTACGTATTTTTCGAAACGTTTTCTTTTACATGTTTTATTTTAAATATCAGATTTTGACCAAACTTTGACCGGCTATATCTTTTTGAAAACAACTCCAAATGAATTGATTCTTTTTGCTACCTCTCTCAAATATTATCTAGTTTATTTTAAGATTTATTTAAAAAAATTCAAACCAACTTTTTGAGCTATTTTTATTTTGTGTGTTAATTCAAATACATTCTTTTAAATAGGATTTTTGAAGATTTCATGATGATTTGGATGCACCCTTCCTTCCCATGACCTGAAGGCAAGCATTCTGAACCCTGGTGAATTTTCTGTGTGTGTTGCATAGCACGGTGGCAACACTACCCCGACAGATACATGCGTCATTTTATGTGAGGATGAGATCCTATTCATGGGTGCATATTAATGAGTTTATGCTAATGAAGTTGACATGTTTTGTGATGGAAATCACCGTCATACGTCTTCCATGCATACCGGAAGGAAAGACGGGAAGGCCTCTGTCTTGGGTAGACACGGGCTTGCCCCTAGTCCTCCGTCGAGACGGTCGTGTCCGGTATGACATGAGGGGATGCCGCGTGATGTTTCCATCTGTTGTTTGAGATATATGCATTGTTAGGCTAATCATGCAGGAAATATTACAACCTCCTGAGTCGACCGTAGATCGAGTCTTGTGCCAGTAACCCCCATACTTGCTTCGTACTACCACTCGTCCCTACACCAAGTAGGGTACGGCTCGATAAGTTGTCAACCCTTTCCTAGCACACACCGCATGCAGAGGCCATGGTGGAAGATACCGAGGCATCCGGTAGTCATACCACGGATCCGGGAGCATGGGTGTTTGATTTGTAGCGAAAGGGTAGCTCCCCGCTTATGCCATGTATAAATTTTGTGATCCCATGTTACGTCGAGGTTGTGGCCTCCCCACTTAGAGTTTTGCTTAACAGGTGTCGTGGGTGATTCCAGACACATGTGAGTTAAGCTGGTGTGTGCAAGTTAGGTGTGTTTTCAACAAAAAAGACCATAGACGGAATTAATCCCGATGGACTAAAGAAATCCGTTACTCATGGGTAAAGAGTACACCCTCTGCAGAGATTAAACCTATTCGAATAGTCGTGTCCATGGTTAAGGATTACAGTTTGGGATAGGTCAAGTGTCGGTCTTAGTGTCGGTCTTCGGAGGTGGAACTGTTAAACCTGGAAGCACGATTGTGACTTGTGAAAAATTATGATTACTATTTTGGATGTGAACTAACCCGTGAAATTTTTCTGGTATTATCGTATATCCCTGGGATGGTTCTACCTCCTGGATATTCATTGTGGCATTTCTTTTAAAGCCCTTTATGCGGTGTCGCTCAGACGCCTTGACCGTGGCATTTCTTTTATAGCCCTTTATGCGGTGTCGCTCAGGGCCTTGACCGTGGCATTTCTTTTAAATCCCTTTTTGCGGTGTCGCTCGGGCCTTGACCGTGGCATTTCTTTTAAAGCCCTTTTGTGGTGTCGCTCAGCCGGCCTATTTGTGGCATTTCTTTTAAAGCCCTTTATGCGGTGTCGCTCAGACGCCCGATTGTAACATTTCTTTTAAAGCCCTTTATGCGGTGTCGCTCGGGGCCTTGCATGACATTGTTCTTGTTGATTTATAAGCCCTCTATGCGGTGTCGCTCAGACGCCCGATTGTGGCATTTCTTTTGTATTATCTACTTCATGATTTTTATACTACCATATTATTGTATATCCATTAATAACATGCTCGTACGCATCAGAGTTTTATTTATCTCATGAGACTAACGTCTTGAGCATAATATATTTTTAGTACATCATTGTTAAATCATGCATGTGTTCATTGTGTTTGCGAGTACATTCAAAGTACTCACTAGCTTGTCCCTGGCTATTGTCTTGTCCAGATTTCATGCTTGGAGAGGACCATTGCGGTGACTGTCCCACAACCTAGGCAACGGTGATAGCAGCCTCGCGAAGATAGGAGTTATCCTGGTCAGCTGTTCCTGTGGGAAATGGAGTCCCATAGTCGAGGATATTTCATAACCCGCTTCCGCCATCAACCTTTAGTAAAACCTTTTGTTGTACTCATAGGCCAGAATGGTCTTGTGCTACATATATTGTATTTTTGCTTGGGTTTTTCTGTATCAAGTTAGTGCCTTATCAGCTAACAGTTATCCTGGGGTTGATAAGCACAAGGACCATTTTTCCTGGGATTAGCACCCGGAGAATTCGGTCGCCACAGGCACGCCTGGGGGTCTTGGCGCACCCAGGTGGCTTGTGCTCACCTGGTGCACCTGATAACCCACAAGTATAGGGGATCGTAACAGTTTTCGAGGGTAGAGTATTCAACCCAAATTTATTGGTTCGACACAAGGGGAGCCTATTCTCAAGTATTAGCAGCTGAGTTGTCAATTCAACCACACCTGGAAGACTTAATATCTACAGCAAAGTATTTAGTAGCAAAGTAGTATGGAAGTAATGGTAACAGTGGCAAAGGTAACAGTAGCCGTTTTGTAGTAATTTTAACAGTGGCAACGGAAAATTAACTAAGCGAAGATCAATATGTGAAAAGCTCGTAGGCAATGGATCAGTGATGGATAATTATGTCAGATGTGATTCCTCATGCAATAGTTGTAACATAGGGCTACACAGAACTAGCTCCAGTTCATCAATGTAATGTAGGCAAGTATTCCGAATATAGTCATACGTGCTTATGGAAAAGAACTTGCATGATATCTTTTGTCCTACCCTCCCGTGGCAGCGGGGTCCTATTGGAAAGTAAGGGATATTAAGGCCTCCTTTTAATAGAGTAACGGACCAAAGCATTAACACTTAGTGAATACATGAACTCCTCAAACTATGGTCATCACAGGTAGGGCTGGGCATATAACCCGAAAACCGATGTACCGAACCAAAATAACCTGTACTGAAACCGAAAGATTCGGCAGTATGATCGGTTAGCAGATTTGGAAAACCGAATTTAGTTCGGTAATTTCGGGTATTAACCTCGGTCAACTGAACTGACCGAAACACCGACTAAAATACAGTCCCAGTCGGCCGGCCCATATGTCATCCCTAATCCCGTGCAACCGCACCCGCACCACACGCGTGAGGCAGCGATACCGAAGTAGCGGGCAAGCCGGCGCCGGTTGACCTCTCCAATTACTTTCGCCGCCTCCTCACTTCCCGCATGGAGTTTATTGGCAGATGCTTCACCTTCCTGGCGTTCCCGATGCTGAGCCTTGTCCTTTTATACTGTGACGCCCGCTGGATGGCGAGTCAATCATCGGAGAGGCGGGGACGAGGAGCTCCGAACACTAGCCGGCTCGCTGGAGACGGACGCTAGCCGGCCGCGCTGGTCACGCCACCATCTGGCGGAACTGCGGATCTATGCCTACAGGACACAGCCACAGGACGATTCTGCAAGGCTGCAAGCCTGCAACGTAAGCCCCCTGTTTCGATCTTGTGTTCATCTTTTTTTCCCCATCTAAAAATCTGAAACTCCTACAGACCATAGTCCCTGTATTATTGCATCTGATGTTAGTCTAGTTAGATAAATCATTCTTTTATTGAACTATTGATGAATATGTAGGCTAATTGCCGAACTATAGTATTGTCAACCTGCCGTTGATGAATATCATATTTCTGTCAACCTGCTTTGTAAAATCCATTGCCAACCATCTGCTTTGTAATTTTGTCCAGCAAAGTATGCTGTTGAATACAAGATTTTGTACTATTCATTGCCAACCATCTGATTTTATTTGTTTGTATGGAATACTTGTTGACAATGAAACTTGGTTTGACTGTAGATCTCGTCCGAGGTTCAAGAGATCGTGGGGAAGGCCGTTGTTCCTTATTCAGCTCTAACAGCAGCTGGTGTAGTACCTATGGACGTCGAGAAGGCCGTTGCCAGTGATCAAGCTGTTGAGATGATGCAAGCAGCAGAAGCAGGAAAGGAGGATGACAAACAGGGGACTGGGAAAGCAAAAGCTGTGAAGGGGGATGACAATGATAAGAAAGACACCCGGAAGCAGATGGCCTCAAGATCAGAGATGTGGAACCACTTTGAAAAGGTCATCACCAATGGTGTTTTGCAGAAGGGAAAATGCAACTACTGCAAGAGTGATATCAACGCCCATACTACAATTAATGGTGCATCTGCTTTGCGCAAGCATTTTAATATTTGCAAGCGTAATCCTCACAGAAATATTGGTGATGATAAGCAATCAGTGTTGCAATATAATTAAGGTGATAGTGTTAGTACTTGGAAATGTGATCCTGATTCTAGTAGGGTTTCTTTTGTTGAAATGATAATAGAGGATGAACTCCCGTTTGCATTTTGTGAAAAAGTTGGGTTCAAGAAGTTTATGTCTGTAGCATGCCCACGTTCCTTAGTTCCATCTAGGAGAACATGCACTAGGGGTTGGCAAATATTTTGAAGAGAAGGCTAAACTGAAACTTTTCTTTAAAGAACATTGTGAAAGAGTGTGTCTCACCACTGATTGTTGGTCTTCTCAACAAAAGGATAGCTACATGACTGTTACTGCCCACTTCATTTGTAAAGACCGAAACTTCACAAGAAAGTGATTGGTCTTTTCAATGTTAAGAGTCATAAGGGAGATGATATTGGGAAATACTTGCAAAAAACCTTGATCGATTGGGGGATAGAGAAGGTCATGACCATTACTGTTGATAATGCTAGTAACAATGATGGTGGGATTGGTTATATGAAAAAGGAATTAAATAAAGCTAAGACTTGCATATCTGAAGGCAAATATCTCCACATGAGGTGTGCTGCCCACATTGTCAACTTAATAGTTACTGATGGTCTAAAAGAAGTTGATACTTCAGTCAAGCGTGTGCGTGCAGCTGTTAGATATGTGAGGAACAACCCAAGTAGGTTGACTAAGTTCAAAGAATGTGCTGACCTAGAGAAGGTTAACACTAAAGTTTTCTTAATCCTTGATGTGACCACTAGGTGGAGTTCTACATATTATATCCTGAAGGCTGCTGCTAGCTATGAGAAAGTCTTTGCAAGGTATGCTGATGAGGATCCGTACTATGTAATTGATCTACTTAGTGACAAAGGTAAGGAGAAGGGCCTTGGAGTTCCAGAAGAGTAGGATTGGGAGAATGTGAACAAGTTGGCAGAATTTCTTGCACATTTTGCTGATCTAACAATTCTTGTTTCTGCCTCACTACATGCGACTGCTCACAGTTTTTTCCATGAGATTGGTGAGGTGAATATATTAGTGAAAAAATGGATGGACAGTGGGGATGGTTTGAAAATTGCAATGGCAGATAGGATGAAGGAGAAGTATGACAACATCTGGGGTAATTGGCATGAGCCCGATCCCAACAAGAAGGGGAAGGAAAAGGATAACATGAACTTGCTGATTTTCATTGCAACAACACTTGATCCAAGGTAAAACAATTCAAGTATTGTAATCTTTTTTCTTATTAGGTGAGCTTTCTTCTTATCTAGCAGCACATATTAAATTTATCTGTTGTTGAATCGCAAATACAAGCTTGCAGAATACACACATCTTGCCATTTTGGAAATGTATGGGGATGACAAAGGGCCTAAGGTGTGGGCTGCAATCAATACTTGTCTCCGAGATTTGTTCGAAGAGTATAGGGTGATGTATGCTCCAGAAAATGTGTCGCCTCAAACCACCTGGGAAGCTGAATCTGCAAGTTGAGGGCACGCAAGCATGATGTAGTCTTTGATTGCCAAAAAATGAGGTTGAACAATGGAGGTAGCAGTAGTAGCAAGTCTGAGCTGGACAAGTTCCTTGCTGAGGAAACTGAAGATGATGGCCCAAACTTTGACATGTTACTTTGGTGGAAGATCAATTCGTCCAGGTTTCCTATACTGGCATGCTTGGCTCGTGATGCTTTGGCAATCCCCATTTCGACAGTTGCATCAGAGTCTGCATTCTCCACCAGTGGGCACATTCTTGATGACTTCAGAACTTCTCTTACTCCTTTTATGGTAGAAGTTCTTGTATGCACTCAAGATTGGCTTCGACATGGCACTCCTCCCAAAGATAGCAGAGAACATCGAAGAGCTCACCAAGCTTGAACAAGGTAACTCAAATACATTAACCTTGCATCATCTAGTTTGTGTTAATTTGCGGTTATACAATGCTTGATTCCACCATTTCTGTTTTCAGAATTGATTGCAGAGCACAAGGAGAAAGCAAAGCTGCAAAGCAATGCCAAGTCCACCACCACCGCAAAGCCTACTTAAGAATTGGTGAGATTTCAAAATGGAAAAAGCATAAATTTATTTATGAGTGTATCTATTCGTATGAACCACTCATGTTGTATTTTTGGTTGTAAATCTAGATAACTTGTTGATGAAGGCCGGAGCAGAAGTTTTTGATAGCTTGATGATGAAGGCTGGAGCAAAAGTGAAGCTTCCAAGTTTAGATGTTGGCGAATTCCGAGCAGTGATAATGCTCTTATATGCTGCCTGCTACTATCTATTTCCTATTTCCAAATTAACTCCTGAGGGCTAAGTTATTTTTGAACTTTACTGTTATTGTCGTGTCTTGAGACTTGAGTTGGTTCGTCTGCTAAATTATTGTTTGGATGCTATATTTTGAGTCAAATTTGGTATGCTTATGTCTGTTCCAGAACTGTAGTCTGTTATTTGGTTTTTCACTTTGTTATTACTTCCTATGAGAGAATTGGTAAGTACTCTGAGACATGCCAAAAGGGATCTCTCTCCCTAATCATATTCTATCATTTTCTAATGTTGGCCTACTTGGCGTGGAGGCTAGCTTTTAACATGTAGGCATGCAGTACTACAGTCACTTTGAGTCTTTGTCTGTCGACATGTTCATCCACGATCTCGAGAGAGATTCCTGTTGCTGCTGGCCTTTTCTATTATATAATTGTACATATCGGTGCTGTTCGGTCACACTGATGACCGAACCGATCTCTCGGTTCACCGAAGCCTCGGTTTGGCAATTTTTTATTAACTGATCGGTCATTGATTTCTCGAAACCGAACTATTATAGAGACCGAAGAACCGCACCGTTCGGTTCGGGGGAACCGAACGCCCAATCCTAATCACATGGAGTGGTCCCGATTATTGTAACTTTGGGGTTGCCGGATCATAACACATAGTAGGTGACTATTGACTTGCAAGATAGGATCAATAACTCACATATATTCATGAAAACATAATAGGTTCAGATCTGAATTCATGGCACTCGGGCCCTAGTGACAAGCATTAAGCATAGCAAAGACATAGCAACATCAATCTCAGAACATAGTGGATACTAGGGATCAAACCCTAAACTCGATTACATGATAAATATGATCCAACCCATCACCGTCCAGCAAGCCTACAATGGAATTACTCACGCACGATGGTGAGCATCATGAAATTGGTGATGGAGGAAGGTTGATGATGACGACGGCGATGGATTCCCCTCTTCGGAGCCCCGAACGGACTCCAGATCAGCCCTCCCGAGAGAGATTAGGGCTTGGCGGCGGCTTCGTATCGTAAAACGTGATGAATCCTTCTCTTTGATTTTTTCTCCCCGAACGTGAATATATAGAGTTGGAGTTGAAGTTGGTGGAGCCTTAGGGGCCTCACGAGACAGGGGGCGCGCCCAGGGGGTAGGCGCACCCCCACCCTCATGGACAGGGTGTGGGTCCCCTGGTCTTGATTCTTTTGCCAGTATTTTTTATATATTCAAAAAATATTCTCCATGAAATTTCAGGTCATTCCGAGAACTTTTATTTCTGCACAAAAATAAGACCATGGCAATTCTGCTGAAAACAGCGTCAATTCGGGTTAGTTCCATTCAAATCATGCAAGTTAGAGTCCAAAACAAGGGCAAACGTGTCTGGAAAAGTAGATACGATGGAGATGTATCACCTCCCCCAAGCTTAAACATTTGCTTGTCCTCAAGTAATTCAGTTGACAAACTGAAAGTGATAAAGAAAATCTTTTACAAACTCTGTTTGCTCTTGTTGGTGTAAATATGTAAAGCCATCATTCAAGTTTTCAGCAAAGATTATGAACTAACCATATTCACAATAACACTGAGGTCTCATGTTTACTCATATCAATGGCATAAATAACTAGCGAGCAATAATAATAAATCTCGGATGACAACACTTCCTCAAAACAATCATAGTATGATTTAACAAGATGGTATCTCGCTAGCCCTTTTTGAGACCGCAAAACATAAATGCAGAGCACCTCTGAAGATCAAGGACTGACTAGACATTGTAACTCATGGTAAAATAGATCCAGTCATAGTCATACTCAATGTAAATTAATAGTAATGGATGCAAATGACAGCGGTGCTCTCCAACTGGTGCTTTTTAATAAGAGGAGGATGACTCAAAATAAAAGTAAATAGATAGGCCCTTCGCAGAGGGAAGCAGGGATTTCTAGAGGTGGCAGAGCTCGATTTTTGAAATAGAGATAAATAATATTTTGAGAGGCATACTTTCATTGTCAACATAACAACCGAGAGATCTCGATATGTTCCATGCTACACACATTATAGGCGGTTCCCAAGCAGAATGGTAAAGTTTATACTCCCCCACCACCAACAAGCATCAATCCATGGCTTGCGCGAACAACGGGTGCCTCCAACTAACAACAATCCTGGGGGAGTTTTGTTTGCAATTATTTTGATTTGAGCATTGGACTGGGCATCCCGGTGACCAACCATTTTCTCGTGAGTGAGGAGCGGAGTACACTCCTCTTGAGAATAACCTGCCTAGCATGGAAGATACAGACATCCCTAGTTGATACATGAGCTATTTGAGCATACAAAACAGAATTTCATTTGAAGGTTTAGAGTTTGGCACATACAAATTTACTTGGAACATAAAAATTTACTTGGAACGGCAGGTAGATACCGCATATAGGAAGGTATGGTGGACTCATATGGAATAACTTTGGGGTTTATGGAAGAGGATGCACAAGCAGTATTCCCGCTTAGTACAAGTGAAGACTAGAAAAGGACTGGGAAGCAACCAACTAGAGAGCGACAACAGTCATGAACATGCATTAAAATTAATCAACACTGAGTGCAAGCATGAGTAGGATATAATTCACCATGAACATAAATATCATGGAGGCTATGTTGATTTTGTTTCAACTACATGCGTGAACATGTGCCAAGTCAAGGCACTCGAATCGTTCAAAGGAGGATACCACCCTATAATACCACATCACAACCATTTTAATAGCATGTTGGCACACAAGGTAAACCATTATAAACTCCTAGCTAATTAAGCATGGCATAAGCAACTAGAATCTCTAATTGTCATTGCAAACATGTTTCATTCATAATAGGCTGAATCGGGAACAATGAACTAATCATATTTACAAAAACAAGAGAGGTCGAGTTCATACCATCTTCTTTCATCTCAATCAGTCCATCATATGTCGTCATTATTGCCTTTCACTTGCACGACCAAACGGTGTGGATAATAATAATAGTGCACGTGTGTCATGGAATTTTCACGTCAGATGTCCTAGTGTGAGGACTTAGTTGTGGAGCCATCGCAACGAAGTTAGCTTAAAGGGGTTAACCAGGACAAAGGACACAAGGAGTTGGCCCCTTGCGGTGAAGGTAATGGCCTAATCCAGTTTGAGGTGGTATTGCTAGGGTTTCGATGACCTGGGAGCGAATACGCTAAGCCTGGCTCTGGATCTGTTGTTTCTTGTCCCTAAACCGCCGCCGGGTCGTCCCTTTATATACACAGGTTGACAACCGGAGGTTCACAGAATTTCGGCCGGCTCATAAACGTGTCCGGCTCGGTTTCTACTCTTTCCTATCTTACAATACAAGTCATACATCTTATGGAGGTTTACATCTTTGGGCCCTAATCCGCCTTTGGGCTTTGGCCCTTACTATTAAGGCTCCTTCGTAAAGCGCCATCTTCCATGTCTTCATGGGCTTCAAATATGGGTAAGTCACTCTGAGCATAACCCGGTCCCTCCTGGGCGGTGTATACTCAATAGTTATATCCCCAACATTAGGCCCTAGGTTGATTTGAACTTGTTCATGTCAATCTTCAATACTTAGGAGAATTCCTTCTTTAACACCTTCGCAAAATCCTTGTAACTCGCTGTGACATCATCTTCCAAGATCATGGTAATCCACCATGACGTCACCTGTTATTAAAAAATCATAAATACATCCCCCTTTTATAATGAGCCTCTGACGATCGAGGCGACAACCCTGTCACCTATCCAATTTGGGGCTCCTCGATTCCCGTGCATGTCACTTATACATTCGCCTTATAAATAGGGCCGAGGGTCTCTTTCACTTTCCCCCCTCGTGCCTCTTCGCTTTGTCTTCTTCCTCACGTCGACCTAGCGCTCAAGCTCAGCCACCGCCACCAAATCTCGTCCTCGACCTCTACTCCGGCCGCTGCATCACCTTGAACGCACCAGAGAATCACAGCGCCTCTTCGCTGTTCCTTCAACATTAGTAAGCCTTCTTTCCTTCTGCCATAGATCTGTCATTAGGGTTCCAGTGTTCATCGGTGTTCGTTACTGTGCAATGGCTCTTTGATTCAAACCTTAATAGTTAACCTATACAGTGATAGCCGTAGCCCTTCTCCATCAGTGCATCTCGTTTAAGTAGAAAATCCCATCTGAACCTTCATCAACTGCTCTAGTGCCAATATTTTGGACTGAATATATTTTGATTTTCTGATACGTAGCTGATCTAAAATTATCATATCAATCTGTGAAACTTGTTTTTCATCACTTAGTCATTTTCCAACTTTAGATCTATAACTTCCATACCAGTGTAGGCGGTTCCACTATAGAAAATGATAACCCGCCAGGTACCATTAGTCCCCTCTTAAACCGCCAATTGCTTGTCTTTGCAACTGTGATAATTTCAGCCTCCGGTTTAACACATATGCACATTTCAACACTTTCTGCTTCTTAACCTTCGACGGTTTATGCTTTGTATTTCGTGAGCCTTAAACTGGCTCAAACCTTCTTTCAGGTTGTCGAATAAATGGCTAAGTCTTTTTATGCCTGCAACTGGGTTCCCTCCCGGGTTACGGAAGAACAACTGAACGGGTGCGTTGCAATCGACGCTTTAGCAAAAAAGGAAAACATCCAATGGAGAGTCCCCGGTCCAGAAAATCCTCCTGAGCCCAAAGATGGAGAAGTGATTGTGTTCGTTGATCATCTGAGTCGAGGGTTTAGCAATCCCGGATCGAAATTTTTCCGTGATGTGCTTTATAGCTTCCAACTCCACCCTCAAGATATTGGACCTAACTCCGTGTCCAATATTTGCAATTTTCAAGTGTTTTGTGAAGCTTATCTGCAAGAAGAACCCACCGTTGAACTGTTCAAAGACTTCTTCTATTTAAACCATCGTACTGAATTTACGGATGGGCCCAATACTGAACTTGGCGGGGTTTCAATTCAAAAAAAGAAGGATGTGAGCTTCCCTCATGCCAAGTATCATAGTCACCCCAAAGACTGGAATCAGACTTGGTTCTATTGCCAAGATACATCTCCAACTGGCGAGAACCCTCTGCCGGGTTACCGTGCTCACCGGCTTACCAGTACACATCCGCTCCCCCAAAGACTTAGTGCAAAGGAGCGAGCCAAATATGCCCCACAGCTTTCGAAGCTCAGAGCCTTTGTGGCAAACCATTTGACAGGCATTGATTTTGTTCGTTGCTGGGTATCTTGGAGCATATTGCCTTTAAGCCGTCGTCCCGGTTTAATGTGCGAGTACATAGGGGACGTGAAAGACCCTCAACGGCACATTGATATTCAGCTGACTGGCGCTGAAATTACTGAAGCTGTCAAGAAGATGCTGGATGAACCGGTGGCTGATTGCAGTAAAACATGGCTTAGTCCTTTCCGCGTTTCCAATAAACCGCCAGCTGTAAGAATTGCGTAACTCCTATTTTAATCCAACCTTTTTAATATTCCCTTATAATTTTTGTCAATCTTTGACAGGGTGATGATCCGTTCTGGAAGAAGAAACCACCGGATAAACTGGCCAAGACACCTCGCCCCAAAACCAAGGTTACCAAGATGCCTGCCAAGAAGAAAACCGCTGAGTCCACCGAGTTGAACATCAATGATGATCTTGATAACCCGGAATCAGAGGTAGAACTTGATTCTCTTGGCTCCTTTTTCATACATCTCATTGACAATGACTGTTCTCAGGGTGACGCAGAGGCTAGCCATGCTGGTGACGTAGAGTTAATTATTCTTTCCTCCGGCTCAGATCATCTGCCAACTCCAAAACCCCGTCAAGAAAACCAGAAAGTAGATTTTCTCACCCTCTAGCTCACTTGGATCCAAACTTTGTTTTGAAGAAACAGCAACATGAACCCCATAACAGTTATGCTTGTTTATTATACTAACCTTTATGTTTGTTCCTTTCAGTGCCGAGGCCAGACCCAGCAAAAAGGCCAAGTTGAATAAACCGGCTGACGATAACCCGACAGTTGATCCTGAAAAAACCCCAGACCAGTTTGAACCAAATGCTGACGCCATTCCTGATGATCCACCACCGCAAGATTATGAAACCTTTGTTGAACAGGTGGAAATTGATCCAACGGGTCATGCTGATGATCCGCCAAGCCCAGCCAAAGCTGCTGATAAACCGACAAGCCCAGTCAAAGCTGCTGATGACAGAACGGATGATGTTGTAGTTACTGGCTTGGGCTACACCACCCCTGGTAACCCTATTGCTTTGTCAAAACATAGTGGCAAGGAAGAATCTGCTGCTATGGACAAGGGCAAGTGGAAAATGGATTTGGAAAGCTATGCCCACCTCAACGCCCAAGATATCCATTCTGGGTTTTTAAACCGTTTGTACACAAGTCGTGATTATGAAGCTAGTTTAGTGAACATGATGAAGGAGCGGTATGAGGTAAATGTTACTAACTCTGCATAAGTATTCTTTCCTTATGACCGGTTTAGACTATCAACTCCAGTAGTCCCCAAGGGCCGGTTTATAATATCAATATAAACCGGGACTTTGTAAAATAACAATGCTTCAATTTTGCCTGTGTAGCCCCCAAGGGCTGGTTTATCCTTTCAAGGATGAATCGGGACTTCATGCTGTTAGTCTATTTTTTTTGTTGAATACCATTATAAACCACTGGACCAAGCTGATTGATGGACGAAAAAAATCCATAGCCTTAATTAAAACAAATATGCATTAGCCCCCAAGTGTCAAGAATAATACTTGTATTGAGCTTGGGAGTTATAACAACTTTTGATAAGAAGCAATAGGCATTAGCCCCCAAATGCCAAGTGTATAACTTGTTATGTGTTTGGGACTTCAAATATGTACTGCAAACTCATAAATTGAATGTTTCTTGCAAGCTGATCTTAGCAAGAAAGTATCCCAAATCGCCGACCTTCAAGAAAATATTAAGTCTCAGCAAGCAGAAACTTCCTAGGCCAAGGAGGAGTTGACCAGCGCTTTAACGGCCGAGGAGAAACTGAAGGAAAACTTCAAGAGCGAGCGGGCAGGCTGGGACACAGAGAAAGCCAGGCTGCTAAAGACGGTTGATGCTGCTGAAGTGGCCCTTAATCCGGTAGCACAAGAGCTGACTGGCTTGAAACGGCAAATAAATGCCATGACCACTACTGTGTTTGGTAAATATCCTTTTCATAAGCTTTTAAATTAGTAGTTTCTATGAAATTGCCGGTTTACTAATATTTTTGACAATGCAGGAAGTCGCGTTGCTCATCTTGGCTCAGATATGCGTCAAAAACTGAAAGCTACCTATACACTTATAGAGCAGTTATATATCGGCGCTCAACGGGTTATCTGCACAGCCTCACATAATAAACCGCACCCAACTTTGATCAAAGAAACGTTGGAAAGGCTATCAAGGATACCTGCCCGGTTTGAAGAATTGAAGAAATCGGCTGCCAGGGCAGGTGCTCTTACTGCATTAACTCGGGCCAAAGTGTGGATATCTGACCTTGATCCGGCCGATATTGGAAACGGCTATCCCAGCATAAAGGAAGCCGGGTCAGATTTTGATAATGACGACCTCAGAGCCATAACGAGGGAAATGCGTTCATTGGCTAGCAAATTGGCTGAAGAGACTGATCTTTCACATTATCAGTCAATTTATGATGCCGACAACAAATGGGTTAATGCGCCAACTTATGATGTGCAAAATATTATCCCGCCAATCCATAAGCATACCTATGCCCCTGATGTTGACCCCTCCACCCTTATAAGTGATGAAGCAGTATTCAAAGCCTTAACTGGGATCGATTGGTCAACCATTGACTTCCAGCAACTGGGTAGTGTCGGGGCACGCTGATCTGGCCCACGAACACCTATGGGGCCGGCGGACCGAGCCCCTTTCGGTTCGGCGGGGAGCAGAGGTCGCACGAAGAGCAGATCGAGGCGAAGCATGCGAGAGGTTTACCCAGCCGGAGCTCCGGAGAGATAATACTCCTACTGCTGCATGTCTAGGTGTATTGCGTTCTTGCTCAGGAGCGCTCGAGTGCTACAGTACAGACGAGCTGCTAACGAGACTGAGTGTGGAGGGAACTGATCGACCAACCCTTTCTACGTTGCGCATGGGCCTCCTTTGATATGCTCAAGGGGCTCCGACAGGTGGCAACGTGAGACGGGGTACAAATGGAAAAATAGTGGTTGGTACACCTACTTGTACGATTATGCGATGTGCTATACCTAACCCTGACGGCAGGGGACAAAGGCATTAAATGCCCATCTAGTCGCCCTAACAGTGCAAACAGGGACCGTCAGGGGCGCCACCGCTTGCCACGATGGCAAACTTGTCAGCGCTGCTTGCCACCTCGCACCGCTGGCTGCACAGCCTCTCGCCACGTGCGCCTGGAAAGGTCCCAGGGCGACACGTTAGTGAATGTGCTGGAGCGTAGGTACAGAGAGGTGGTCCGCCGCGGCAAGCGCCTTGTCATGTTGTTGTCTTGTCGCGCCGGAAGCTTGTCGCTCACGGGCCTTCCCGGCAAGCTCCTCTTGCCGGGCCTTGTCTTGTAAGTGCCGAGTGGCCTTCCGGCAAGCTCCTCTTGCCGGGCCTTGTCTCCCGACTTGAATACTTTGTTCTTGAATGGCTCCAAAAGGAACCACGGAGGACCTTGGCGGTCACCCGGTAAGCCTTGCCGGAGGGCTGCAACTGCCCGTGCACAAGTTCGGGATACTAGGGTACCCCTACTCTAGTACACCGGCAGAGAGCCCCGGCCTGGGCCACACACGGTGCGCTGTTGGGCCAGGCCCAAAACAGGCACGTGCACACGCGCCCAGTCACACCATAACTTACCCCGGACCCACCACGCCCCCCACAGGCACGCATCGAACGTGGCGTCGTGTGAGAGATCATGGGCGAGATCGTGGGGTTTCTTTATTTGGAAAATCGAACGTCCGCCTCCCTCTTTATAAGCGGGGAAAGCAGGGGCACGTCGCCTACCTTGCCAGTTGTTGTCCCATCGAAAAACCACCGCTGCTCCCCCCTTCTTCTCAAGGCTGAAAAGAGAGCAGCGCTCCGCCCCCCATCGCCACCAGCACCCTCAACGCCGTCGATCTCCTCCACCGCCTCCGCCATGGGCCCGAAAGCCGACAAGGGGAAGACCGTGAAGTCGGTCGAGGCGCCGCGGTTCTTGGCGTGGAAGGAGCGGTTGCCGTCTTCCCCCTCAGCTCGCCACGAGGGAGCCGAGGGAGAACTACTACCTCTTCTCGTCGACGGAGACGCTGACGCATCCAGCGCCTGAAGGTACTCCCCGCCGCCGCCAGCAGAATCGCCCCGACGAGGTATCCCTTCTTCGCGCTCTTCTTCTACTGCGGGCTTTGCCCGCCCTTCTCTGAGTTCTTTTGTGACATTATGAACACCTATGGGTTCCGCCTCCTTGATTTCACCCCCAACGCCTTCTGACCATGGCAGTTTTCGCACATCTCTGCGAAAACTTTGTCGGAGTCCACCCAAATGTAGCTCTTTTCCGTCACTTCTTTTTACCCCGAGCCGAGAGAGAGAGCCCTTGCCGGAGGAATTGCTTGGGTCTCGAGGTCGGCAAGAAGGAGGCCTATCTGGAGGGAGAGCTCCGTAGCAAATGGGAGGAGTGGAGGCAGATTGGTGCTGGATTGTTGAGGAGAACCCGCAGCCTTTACCGCCCAGCGCCAAACCCCAGAGTACGCGGCAATGATTGGAGCAATCTGGCCCGGAGGACGCTAGGTTGAAGATCGCAGATTACCGAATCCTCCGCCTCGAGACTTGCGGACTCATCAGAGGCACTGTTGGCGCGGACTTTCTACGCCGCCGCGCGCCCTTGCAGGAGAGAAGGAGACCTGCACAGGAATTTCAGAACGCATAGCAGACATCATGAGGCTACGCCCAGGCCTCAACTTCAACTTCACTGTCTTGGAGCTTGACGCAATGCTCTTAGAGCTGTTCAAGCCTGATCCTGATCATCCGGAGATGTTTAGGTTGCCGAGGGGCGTCGTTCCGCTGTGCAACAACTCGTCGCTTGACCGCATCCGTGCAATGATGCCATTGTGTGACTCCCATGGAATTGTCCCCACTTGGCAAGAGCCGGCAGATGACGTGGTGCGGCAGTTTTTTGACAATCTAGTGGAAATGCCGGTCCGCCCCAACGAGCAGAGGGGCCTCACCCGCGACACTACTGACGACGAGGTGCAGTGCATCGCCACCAGGCTAGAAGAGGCGGCAGCAGCCGCTACCGCGGGCGAGTTTGGCTTCACTGTGGAGGAGGCGGAGGCAGCCGAGGCGGCAAGTCTTGTCGAGCGAAAGGAGTTCGTCGGCAAGGAAGAGCTTGCCGAGCCTGAAGCCGAGTCGAGCAAGCCCGCCGAGGGTGCATCCTCCCCACCTCCAAGCAGCTTGCCGCGAGCGGAGCCACCGGCTCCACCAAGAAGGCGTCTTCACAAGGCGGAGGCGGCAGGCGGCAGACGGGCCAGCAGCCCCTTGGCGCCTCGACAGCGCTCCACCGCGGCAAGCACTTGTTGCTGCGGGAGCTCCTCACGCCATTGCGGCAAGCTGAGCGGGCCTCGCGAGCCACCGGTCCCGCTCCCGCCAAGCGTCCAAGGGAGCCCACTCCTCAGCCTCGTCGTACCGGAGGCGGGCCAGAATTCGACCTCTCCGCGCTCAGCTCCGACGAGGAAGAGGAAGAGTAAGATTCCTTGCCGTACTTGTAATTCTTTGATTTGTTGCCTTGTCTTGTATCTGATCTGCTTTACTCTGAATCCATTCCTTTTCAGGACGCTGGCCCAGAGGATGTCGAAGAGGGCCAAGACCCCGGTGATTGTCGTCGAGGACGAACCTACTGCGACGGCAGGAGGCGCGTCCGAGACAACCTTGTCGGATGAGGCAACTCTCCTTCAAAGCAGCCCCCAGCGCAGCCCCCAGCGTAAGTATATGGTCTACTTCTTGTTGTTCGGCGTGCATGGGTGCTTTTTCCTTTGCTGATATCTCATTTGTTGACTTGTGTAGGAGCGAGCAGCCTCATACGCTTCGACTACGCCGCCAAGGGTGGATTCCCGGCAAGGGAGCCTTCTCCGCAAGGGGCAGCTCTCCGGCAAGGGACGGCACCGATGATCCTTGGCGGCGAAGACCACGACCGCAGCCCGGCGCCGTAACCTTCTCGCTGAGTACTTCCTTTGTGTTTTTCTTCTTGATTTTGTCTTTGAATATTTGCTTGACTTTCTTCATCCGTCCGCCACAGGCCAATGGAGACCGAGGTCGCCGGCGAGGAGGACGGCGCTGCAACACCGACGGCCGCCACCGTGGAAGAAGAAGCCGGCGCCGACGAGCCTGCCGCGAAGAGGCCACCTGGCTGCCGCCGCAGAAGCCGGGCGAGGGTCCGCGATCGCATCGATGACCACGAGGCCGCAGGAGCGCCAGCGCTTACACCGACCGCCGATCCCTCCGCTGCTGCAGCGTCGAGCTCGAAGAGCCCCAGCCAGCGCCTACTTGAAGGCCGGGCGACGGCGTCTTCATCAAGCTCCCATGGGAGTCGAGCTCAGGCGCCCGGCGAAGGAGAAACCTTCGACGAAGAGCTGCTCGCCTCATTGGCTGACATAAGTTGACGCGCTAAGCAGCAGCGTGGCGAAGCTCGAGGAGGAGTAGCTGCTGCGGAAGCTGCTGTCGCTCTACCGCGCCCGACAAGCCAAACTGGCATCCCGGGAGGAGCTCGTCGCAAAGGCGGGAGCAGACATCGAGAAGCATGCGGAGGAGCTCCGGGGCCGCAACCAGGAAGCTCTCCGGTCCTTGGCGGAGGAGCGGGAGAAACTCGCCGAGGAGCGCAAGGCCTTCATCCTCGAGAAGGCTGCAGCTGAGGAGGAACAGCGGCTTGCCGCTGAGAAGCCGCTCACTGAAGGCGAGCCGGGCGCAATGAAGGTTAACTGGACAGCCACGAGGAGGATCCCGCCATGCGCGAGGAAACATTTGGCGGGGCTCAGAGGAGGCAAAGGATGCTGCCGCAGCTGCTGAGGCCGCCAAGAAGGAGCTGGAGACGAAGGTGGCGCAGTTGGAGGCCAGCCTCAAGAAGAGCGGCGAGGAGCTTGCTGCACTCAAGCACGAGCGCGAGAAGGACGCCTACACTCTTGGCGAGCTGCAGCGCCGTCTCGCCGAGAGGAGCAAGGAGCTCAGCGCCGCCGGGGACTCCAATGTAGACCTTGAGTTGAAGCTAACTACTTTGACTCGTGACTGGGCGGTGCCAAGGAGGCGGGAGGTGGCCTTGAAGGAGAAGATCAAGGCCAACGAGGAGCTGTTGGCGAATCTTTGTGCCGCCCAGAGTGCCTTGAGGGAGAATGTGGAGCACTCGGACCGAGGGTCTCGTGGATACTTTGCAGCCATCCACAGGAGCCGATGGAGCTGGGGATGGTGGATCTTGGATACTCCTCCGACGAGCATCTCCAACCCAGCGCCAAGCTCAGCTTGTTCTTCAAGGGCGTGGTGGCGGCTCTCTAGCCACTCCGGAAGAGGTCCCAAAACAGCTGGCCGAGGAGTCGCGCCAGATCTGTGAGAGCCCTTCAAAAGGTCTTGATGAAGGTGGCCTTCCGCAACCCAGGCCTCAACCTCACCAACGTCCTCAAGTCCCTGCCGCCGGATGCTGATGTGGAGGCGCTCAAGACCCTTGTCGCACCCATTGTGGACAGGGTGAGCGGAATCAAGAGGGTTGAGGGCGATCGCGTAGATTAGGCCACCCGTTTTCCCTTTCTCTTGCCGCTGCTAGTCATGTCATAGGAACAATCCATTAGAGCTGCGGCAAGCTATCTTGTAATATAACTTTATTTTGAGTATCAATTGCTATGTTATTTCCTTTACTTGATTCCTTCCTTTGTATGTTTTTGCCTTACGCTTTTAGGGAACTTGCCTGAGCCGCGAGCGCTGAGTGCGGAACGTCAGCAGCTTGCTGGCGGTGCCGCTTCCGACAAGCAACCTTGTCGCAACTAGTCGCAGCTCACTTAAGTTGTTGAGCGGACTCGAAACAAAGTAAGGGCGCAACTAGCTACGAGTTGGTTCCTCTGCGCACAGGTTTTCCATACAAAGTTCGGTCATTCAAGGAAGATAATTTAAAAAATTTAAAACTGATTGCTCAAACTTTGGCAACTTAGCTTTTCTATCGTTTGCTTCCCGGTAAGGCTAGACTTCCTTGAGCGATGCTTGGTCCACACCATTATCTTCTCCTTTCCCCCCGGTAAACTTGTGTGCGAGGGAACCTTCTTTTCTTTGAGAAAGAGAAAGAAGAGAAAATAAAGATATGGAGCCTCGTGGCTCATTATCACTTACCAGGGGTAGGTGCTGCACAAAGTGTCAGATAACGTATGCAAAATAGAAGTAAAAAGCATAAAATCGACAAGGTGTGCGAAGCACGCTAGCTTTACTGATGCACGGGGTCTGCACCCGGCTTTGTACAAAGGATTACATGCATCAGCGGCAAGACTTGTACAAAAGGTGGTTGCCGGAACAAGTTCCGGCAACCGCGCCCTATGGGTAAAACTTACGAAGATGCTCGATGTTCCAGGAGTTGCTCACGGAATGCCATCTTCGGTCTCAAAGCCGGACAGCGCCGAGCCTAGTGACTCGTTTCACCCGATAAGGGCCTTCCCACTTAGCGTCAACTTGTTGGAATTCTTGGCGGACTGAGCAGCGCCGAAGAACAAGGTCGCCTTCCTCGAGACTTCTGGCATTGACTTTGCGGCTATGGTAGTGGCGCAAAGCTTGCTGGTACCGAGCAGCTCGTACAGCAGCCTGAAGACGATCTTCCTCAAGGAGCAGCGCGTCATCTTGTCGCAGCTGCTCTTGCTCAAGCTCATCATAAGCGAGCACTCGAGGCGATCCGTATCTGAAGTTCCGTGGGGAGAACTGCCTCCGCTCCATAGACTAGAGCGAAAGGTGTCTGGCCAGTGGCTCGATTTGGCGTCGTCCTGATCGACCAAAGAACCACCGGCAGCTCCTCAATGCAGTTCTTCCGCACTTGTGCAGCCTGTCGAAAGTTCTGGTCTTGAGCCCGCGCAGCAATTCAGCATTTGCCCTCTCCGCTTGACCGTTGCTTCTCGGTTGACCAACAGAAGCGAAGCAGACTTTGGCGCCAAGATCTTGGACGTACTGCATGAAGGTGCGGCTTGTGAACTGTGTGCCGTTGTCGGTGATGATCCTGTTAGGGATTCAAAGCAGTAAAGAATCGACTGAAGAACTTGACTGCTGATCGTGTTGTCACCTTCCTCATCGCTTCCACTTCCGGCCACTTTGTGAACTTGTCGATTGCAACGTACAAGTACTCAAAGCCCCCGACAGCTCGGGGGAAAGGGCCGAGGATGTCGAGCCCCCAGACCGAAAATGGCCAGGATAAAGGGATCGTCTGGAGAGCTTGAGCTAGCTGGTGTATCTGTTTGGAATGGAACTGGCACGCTTCACACTTGGTTACTTGTGCAGTTGCATCCTGGAGGGCTGTCGGCCAGAAGAAACCTTGCTTAACGCAGCTTTAAGCAAGTTCTCTGTGCGAATGTGGTGACCACATATGCCTCCATGTATCTCTCGCCAACAGCTTTTGTCGTCCTCCCTCGGTGAATACACTTCAATTTCACACCGTTGAGTCTTCTTACATGCAGTGTGTTGTCGACAAACTGGTACATACTTGACCGCCGGGCTACTCTTTTCGCTTCTTCTTGCTCTTCGGAAGTTCTCTTGTCTGAAGGAAATGGACAATCTGCTGCGCTCATCTTTGGAGCTTGCGGCTCGACAACAAGGAATAAAGGCACATCTGCTGCTGCGGGAATATCAGCTTCATGGCGAGAACCTCGCTGACTCAGCCGAGCTTGACGTTCCCCGGCAAGCTTGCCGGAGCAAAACTTGTCGGGAGCGTCTGCTTCAACGAAACAACCCCTGGGGCTTGTCGGAGCAGACTGCCCCTCAGCACTGTTGGTGTCGATCTTGGGGACCTTCTTGGTGGCGGCTTCGGGTAGCTCTGCCGGAAAGTAGTCACCAGAGATCAACTTCCTCTTCTTGCTCATCCGAGTTGGTGGTGTTACGATCGGTTGAGTCAGCTTGAGCACAAAAATCCCTGGTTCCACAGGTAGCTTAAGTGCGGCGCACTTTGACAGGCCATCAGCAATGTCGTTCTGAGCTCTCGGAATATATTCCATCTGCAGGCCGTCAAAGTGCTCTTCTAGCTTCCTCACTTCATCAACATAAGCTTCCATCAACGGACTCTGATAATTCTTGTTCACTTGGCGGATAACAAGTTGTGAGTCACCCCGACAATGAGCTTCTTGATCCCAAGGTCTCTGCGATCCTGAGACCGCAAGCAAACCTTCATACTCTGCCGTATTGTTTGTTGCTTGCTCCTTGGGAAAGTGCATCTGGACTACGTGACTTGAGGTGCTCTCCGATTGGGTGCGACAAGCAAGCACGCCGCACCGGCGCCTTTGCGAGAAGGCACCATCAAAGTACATCAGCCATTCTTTGCTTGTTTCCTTGACGGGGACGCTCGTTTCTGGAATTTCTTCATCTGGCGTTGGTGTCCATTCTGCTATGAACTCCGCCAATGCCCTGCTTTGGATAGTTGAAGTGCTCTCAAACTTGAGGCCAAAGCTTGACAGTTCCAGTGCCCACTCGACAATCCTGCCTGTTGCTTCTGGATTTTGCAATATCCTCTTCAATGAAAGCGAGTGACAAGCTGTGATCTCATGTGCACGAAAGTAATGGCGCAGCTTTCTCGAGGAGGCCATGAGGAGGCCGAAAAGCAGTTTCTGCACACCAGAGTACCTTGACCTAGCCCCCTGCAGAAGGGAACTGACAAAGTAAACTGGGCGCTGCACCATCCTTTTCTGCATCTTGTCATGCGTCTGCGCAGATTCGTCCTTCTCGGGACCAGAGCTTGCCAGCGAAGCCCCACCTTGTCGCCGGATGTGTCTGCCATGGTTGCTAGCTCATGATCCGCCTCCCTTTCCGCTACTAATGCAGCACTAACCACTTGATTGGTTGCCGCTATATATAGCAGCAACTTCTCTTGTGGCTTAGGTGCGACAAGTGTTGGAGTGGAGGACAGGTATCTCTTCAAGTCTGCTGGCGCTGCCTCCGCTTCGAGTCCATTGCATCGGACCTGCCTTTTTCAAAATTTTGAAAATGGCGGTATGCGCCAGCAGAACCTAGAGATAAACCTCTTTGAGAGCAGCTACATAACCGGCAAGCCTTCGTACATCCTTGACGCGCTTTGGTGCTTCAATCTGCTCAATGGCCTTGATCTTGTCGGGATTGGCTTCAATTCCCCGAGACACGAAGAACCCGAGAAGCTTGCGGAAGGGACTCCAAACACGCACTTCTCGGGTTGAGCTTGAGGTTGATCTTGCGCAGATTTGTAAAGGTTTCATCTAAATCTTGAACTAGGGTCTCTATGTCCTTGCTTTTGACCACTATGTCATCCATGTAGGCTTCCACATTTACGTGCATTTGCGGCTCAAAAGCATCATGAACTACTCTTGCAAACGTTGAACCAGCATTCTTTAACCCGAAGGGCATCCGTACAAAACAGTATGTTCCACATGGGGTGATGAATGCGGTCTTCTCCTCATCCTCTTACGCCATGAAGATCTGATGATATCCTGAATATGCATCCGAAATGAAAGAAAATCACACCCGGCCGTGGAGTCAACAATCTGGTCGATGCGCGGCAAGGGAAATGGATCTTTGGGACAAGCTTTATTGACATCTGTAAAGTCGATACAAAGCCTCCATTTCCCGTTAGCCTTGCGTACAACTACAGGATTGGCCAACCACGTAGGATGGAGCACTCCTCTGACAAGGCCTGCTGCTTCCAGTTTCTTGATTTCTTCCGCGATGAACTCTTGACGCTCCACTGCTTGCTTCCTGACTTTCTGCTTGACGGGCCGCGCATGAGGACAAACGGCAAGATGGTGCTCAATTACTTTCCTGGGAACACCGGGGATGTCAGACGGCTGCCATGCAAACATGTCGACGTTAAGCGCAGGAAAGCAATGAGCGCCGCCTTCCTATTTAGGGTCGAGAGAGGCACCGATGGTGAAGGTACCACCGGCCGCCCTCCTTGGCGGACACCTTCTTGGTCTCTGGTGGAGCTGTCGTCGCCTTCTTACACTTGCCGGTGGAGCTCGATGGTGCGCCCTCGGCGATAGCGCAGCACTCGAAGAGGTGCGCTTGCGGAGTGGGCATCGTAGCTCTTGCCGGACTTGGTCTTCTTCTTCCCCGGAGCTTCAGCGACAAGTGGTTTGTAATCTGTCGCGGCTGCCGCTACCCGTAGATCTTGTCGGGCGGATAAGAGCATCCTTCTTGTCGCCAGGACAGAGATGACACTTATCGGGCTGGCATCTTCAAAGATGTTGTAAGCATAGTGAGAGGCCGCCATGAATTTGGCGAGTGCTGAATGACCCGGTGTACCATTGTAAGGCAATGGAAAATCAGCAACGTCAAAACCGACCCTCTCGATCCTGAAGTTCAACTTCGGCGCCAAATGTTACCCGGCAACGTGATCTTTCCCTTGACTTGCTCCTTCCCGGATTGATTCCTTGAAAAGTGCCGGTCTCTTCGAGCTCGCCATCGTGGATCTGGAGTTTCGGAGCACCGCGGAGGAGATCAGATTCAAGCCGGCCCCGCCCGTCAACTAGCATCTTGGTGACCTTGAGGTTGCGGATAGTTGGTGAAACCAACATCGGCAAGCACCCGATCGTTGTTACACGATCGTGGTGATCCTCAATATCAAAGATGATAGGCGTCTTTGGACCATTTCGTGAGGCCAGCGTGACTCGATGGATGGTTCTGCTGCATTGACTTCCGCATCCACTGCTTGAGTTGGCGGTGTGAAGTATGCAGAGAAGCACCGCCGTCAACGCACAGGACCTCTGTGGCTTTCTGGAACTCCTCCTCATCGGCCTCGTCATCATCCATGTCTTCATCGTCGTCGTCGTCGTCATCCTTGTCGCGGCCACGGGGAGGTCTGTCTCCTTGCCGCTGCTTGGCCTTGCCAGCGTCCTCCCCGGCGGGCGTTTCTTCTTGGGTCCTCTTGCACCCTCTGGGCCTTCTCCTTGTCACGTCGTTCGTATTCAGCCTTCGCTGCTCGACAAGCTGCTCTACCTTCTTGCAGCTCTGGAGGTCATGGCCCTTGGTGCGGTGGATCTTCTTGATCTTGCTTGCCGAGCCGTCTGCTTGTCGGCGACCGCCATAGATCGGCGATTGGTGCCAGCGGCAACCTCCTTGCCGGAGCTACCAGCCTTGGCTTTCTTGTCGGCACCTCCGCTGCGGGCATCGCTCAACAACTAGCACATCTCTGCCTTTCTTTTTCCTGTTGCCCCGCCGCCGGCTCTTCTTTGCCGGGGCGGTCTCCTCACTATCAGATCCTCCTGCTTCGGTATTCTCTCCGGGGAGTCTCCTCCCTTCCTCAACACGTGCACACTTGTCGGCCAGGGCGTATAGCTCACTGACGTCTCTGATTTTGCACATCGCCATCTCCTCCCGCATCCTGCAGTTTCGCACATTCTGATGGAACGCGCTGATCACCGCGGCAGGGTGGACATCTGGGATGTTGTGCTGTACACGGCTGAATCTTTGAATATACTTGCGCAGGGGCTCTCCTTCCTTCCGGGCGAGCAGATGAAGGTCGCTTTCTTGGCCATGGGGCTTGTGGCCGCCTGTAAAGGCGCCGACAAACTGATGGCATAGATCTGCCCAAGAAGATATGGAGTTGTCCGGCAAGTGCATGAGCCAGATCGACATTGGGCTTGAGCACCGGTGAAGTAGTTGGCAAGGATCTTGTCGTCTCGCCCCGCAGCCTGCACCGCGATGGTGTAGATGCCGAGGAACTCCGAAAGATGCGTCTTGCCGTCGTACTTCTCGATGCGTCTGGCTTGAAGTTTTTCTTGCTAGGCCCTTTGGACTTGCCGCAGCTCACGAGTGAACGCAGGGCAACCTACCACGTCTGACAAGTCGCTGGTTCCTCTGGCGTGCATGTCAACAGAGGGCCCAATGGCGCTTGTCGGATTGACGTCGCGCTTCTCTTCGGCGCTCGATGCGAGTTCGAGCGTCCTCTTGCTGTCGTTCGTGAAGAACTTGGCGCTGATCGCGATGAGCTCGTGGATATGATGACGCAGTGGAGTCGCTCTCGAGGTGGATCCGGCGAGTCGGCGATCTTGGCCTTCGGGGCGGAGAGTGCATGGTGGTTGCACCCCCACTGGTCTCGTCGCCACTGGCTCGCGTTTGGCATTCTTGCCGCGGCGGCCAATGCACTTTCGGTTGCAGCGGAGCGTCGCCGTTAAGCGGCCGATGAGACTACGAATGGTGGCCCTCCATTCGTCGACCTTGTCGGCTGTTGGAGGGTAATCTAGGAGCGATTGTGCTCTCGCCAAAGCTTCTGCTGGAGTAGTGGGTGGCGATGGCGAGCGGCGCGAGGCGCGGATATGCTCGGACTTCTAACTATGTTAGAAGGAGCGATATCCCGTCCGGCGACCGATGCCTCGCTTCGTGCCGGCATGTTGGCGTGCATGCTGGTCTTGAGCATCCCGAGATCCTCCGGCTTGATCTCGGTCCAACGAGCGTATGGCATTGTGAATGCCATGACGCTGTCGGTCCCAGCGCCTCCCGAGGCAGGCGCGGTGCATGTACGGACGCCGAGGTCTGCGCAGCCTTGTCCTTGGACTTGGCAGCACCGTGAGCTCCCCCGTCGCCGTCCATTCTTCCGCCGGCGTCTACCCCACCACTTGTTTGCTCTGGTGGTGGTGGGTTCGACGCGGACGAGGCTTCTGCCGCCGAAGCCTTCTTCTTCGGTGGCATGTTGACGAAGATGATGAAGATCTAGCTCGCGTGGACGCCGGATCAGGTTCACACAACCTCGACGCCCCCTACAGCGCGCCAAAGATGTCGAGAACGCTGATCTGCCCACGAACACCTATGGGGCCGGCGGACCGAGCCCCTTTCGGTTGCTCAAGGGGAGCGAGAGGTCGCACGAAGAGCAAATCGAGGCAAAGCACGCGAGAGGTTTACCCAGCTTGAGCTCTCCGGAGAGATAATACTCCTACTGCTGCATGTCTAGGTGTATTGCGTTCTTGCTCAGGGGCACTCGAGTGCTACAGTACAGACGAGCTGCTAAAGAGACTGAGTGTGGAGGGAAATGATCGACCAACCCTTTCTACGTTGCGCATGGGCCTCCTTTTATATGCTCAAGGGGCTCCGACAGGTGGCAACGTGAGACGGGGTACAAATGGAAAAATAGTGGTTGGTACACCTACTTGTACAATTATGCAGTGTGCTATACCCTAACACCGACGGCGGGGACAAAGGCATTAAATGCCCATCTAGTCGCCCTAACAAAGGCAAACAGGGACCGTCGGGCGCCACCGCTTGCCACGATGGCAAACTTGTCGGTGCTTGCCACCTCGCAAGCTGGCTGCACTGACCTCTCGCCACGTCTTGCTGGAAAGGTCCTGTATGCGACACGTTAGTGAATGTGCTGGAGCGTAGGTACATAGAGGTGGTCCGCCGCGGCAAGCGCCTTGCCGCGGTTGTTGTCTTGTCGCGCCCGGAAGCTCGTCGCTCACCGGGCCTTCCCAGCAAGCTCCTCTTGCTGGGGCCTTGTCTTGTAAGTGCCCGGAGTGGCCTTCCCGGCAAGCTCCTCTTGCCGGGGCCTTGTCTCCCTGACTTGAATACTTTGTTCTTGAATGGCTCCAAAGGAACCACGGAGGACCTTGGCGGTCACCCGGTAAGCCTTGCCGCGGAGGGCTGCAACTGCCCGTGCACAAGTTCGGGATACTAGGGTACCCCTACTCTAGTACACCGACAGGTAGAGAAGAGGAGGATGAACCGGCGCAGGATGATCCACAAGCTTGAAGCCAGCCCGGATAAGATTTATAAACCGGTTGCCAGTTTAACTTCTGCCTTGTGCAAGACTTATTGAAAACAATTATTCTTTTGGGCGTCAACCGCCTTGTAATAGGCTAGCTTAAACTCTTGATCCGGTATTCCATCATGCATATTTACTTTGCATGACACTGTTAATCCGCCGCAATGAGATATGCCGTGTATGCTCATGAATACCAGTTTATTAAATCTGTTCCTGCATACAACAGTTGAAAAGTGTCCTGGTAGTTTACCGTTGGACGGGTCATAACGCCCAATACACAACCATGGAAACTAACATAGTTTATAACCAAGTCTGGATGTAAAAAATCAAATATGAAATATATCATACCTGTGATATTGGATCAGACTGTTGGCTTACCAAACCAGTGTAGTAAGGGTGATAACCCACAACTTGAACATTGGGATTTATCAGATGCGTCCGGTTTATGAACAAAGCTGGGCCGGGTTAAAATACACCGGATATTTATGTCAGACTGGCAATTTATAGTCAAAGCTAGGACGGGTTAGTGAACATCGGTGCACTATAATCATAAAGCCTAATAAGCCTTGTTAAATAAACATAAATAAGGTTTAAGCTATGGTTCGGATACGACCAAAATCCCTAAGGAATCATAATTGTGGCACTGCGCCGATCAAGAGGGTTTAAGCTATGGTTCGGATATGACCAGAGGCCCCAAGTGATCATCCTGTTGGCCTTACGCTGATCAAGAAGGTATAAGCTTTGGTTCGGATACGACCAAAGCCCCCAAATGATTATCCTAGTGGCCTTATGCCAATCAAGAGAGTATAATCTATGGTTCGGATATGACCAAGCCCCCAAATGATTATCCTGGTGGCCTTATGCCAATCAAGAGGGTATAAGCTATGGTTCATATACGACCAAGCCCCCAAATGATGTTGTGAGCTGTGCCCAAGGGGTTCCTATGTTTGAGCTGTGTTGAATAGACTCTCTTTGGTCCGTTTTAACCTGGGTAGTAAGCCCCCAAGTTTTTTTTCAACTGGCTTATAAGCCTGTTCAAAGGGTAATCATCACTTCACGCATAAGCCGGAAGCCCCCATGTAACCAAAAACTTTGAAGAAAAAAGATAGAGGCCCCGCTTTAGCAGGGATGTCGGTTTGTTATATTGATCATAATATATACACTATCAAAAATATGTACATAGGAGGAGCCTATGGCTCAGGTGTAGTAAGGCCGAAGATGAGCAATATTCCACGGCCGGTGGGTCTCCTACTCCGATTTACGTGAGTCTTTCTGCTCTCGAACATCGATAAGGTAGTATGAGCCATTGTTCAGATTCTTGCTGACCACAAAGGGTCCTTCCCAAGGTGGGGATAATTTGTGCATATCAGTCTGATCCTGGATAAGACGGAGCACCAGATCCCCTTCTTGACAAGTTCTGGTTTTTACCCGGCGGTTGTGGTAACGACGCAAATCTTGCCGGTAAATCACCGACTGAGCCGCCGCTATGTCCCGTTTCTCATCTAACAGGTCCAGTGCTTCTTGACGTGCTTTCTCATTGTCCGCTTCAACATAAGCCGCCACGCGAGGCGAGTCGTGCCAGATGTCACTAGGGAGAACTGCCTCTGCTCCGTAAACCATGAAGAAACACGTGTAACCCATATATCTGTTGGGGGTGGTATTAATGCTCCATAACACGGAAGGTAACTCCTCCACCCAACAACCTGGCGTCCTCTGCAAAGGAACCATAAGTCGGGGCTTGATACCTCTCAAGGTCTCTTAATTGACTCTCTCAGCTTAACCATTAGATTGGGGGTGAGCAACTAATGACACATCAAGCCAGATATGCTCTCGTTGACAAAATTCTTTCATAGCACCCTTGGAGAGATTAGTGCCATTGTCTGATATGATGTTGTGTGGAAAGCCAAAACGGAAAATCACCTTCTTCATGAATTGAACCGCCATTGCTGCATCACACTTACTGACTGGCTCTGCCTCTACCCTCCCCCCTGGGGATCCCCGCAGCCGTCAGCCACCTTTTCCTCAAAATCCGGTGCAGGCCACCTCGCCGCCGCCACTTGGCGCACCCCGATTGGCCAGCCGCCGCATGCGCGCCGCTCCCCGCCAACCGCTCCTTGCCACGTCCCCCCGCAGCTCGTCCCACCACCGCGCGCCCGCCAGGTCAGGCGTAAACCCGCCGAGCCCATCTGGGCCTGGGTCGCCACGCCGCCGCTCCTGCAGGGGCCTCCCAGGCGCGGCTCCTCGATCTGGATCGGGAGGCCGCCGAGCCGCCCCCTGATGTCTATTACACAACCTTCTTCTTGTAGACGTTGTTGGGCCTGCAAGTGCACAGGTTTGTAGGACAGTAGCAAATTTCCCTCAAGTGGATGACCTAAGGTTTATCAATCCGTAGGAGGCGTGGGATGAAGATGGTCTCTCTCAAGCAACCCGCAACCAAATAACAAAGAGTCTCTTGTGTCCCCAACACACCCAATACAATGGTAAATTGTATAGGTGCACTAGTTCGGCGAAGAGATGGTGATACAAGTGCAATATGGATGGTAGATAAAGGTATTTGTAATCTGAAAATATAAAAACAGCTAGGTAACTAACGGTAAAAGTGAGCGTGAACGGTATTGCAATGATAGGAAACAAGGCATAGGGTTCATACTTTCACTAGTGCAAGTTCTCTCAACAATAATAAGATAGATAGATCATATAACAAGCCCTCAACATGCAACAAAGAGTCACTCCAAAGACACTAATAGCAGAGAACAAACGTAGAGATTATGGTCGAGTACGAAACCACCACAAAGCTATTCTTTCGGATCAATCTATAAAAGAATTCGTACTAGAATAACACCTTAAGACACAAATCAACCAAAACCCTAATGTCACCTAGATACTCCATTGTCACCTCAAGTATCCGTGGGCAAGATTATGCGATATGCATCACACAATCTTAGATTCATCCAACCAACATAAAAGTACTTCAAAGAGTGCCCCAAAGCTACTACCGGAGAGTCAAGAACGTGTGCCAACCCCTATGCATAGGTTCCCAATGTCACGAAGCCCGCAAGTTGATCACCAAGACATACATCAAGTGTTCTCATAAAAGACTCAATCCGATAAGATAACTTCAAAGGGGAAACTCAATTCATCACAAGAGAGTAGAGGGGAGAAACATCATAAGATCCAACTACAATAGCAAAGCTCGGGATACATCAAGATCGTGCCATAGAGGAACACGAGAGAGAACACGAGAGAGAGAGAGAGATCAAACACATAGCTCTTTGGTACATACCCTCAGCCCGAGGGTGAACTACTCCCTCCTTGTCATGGAGAGCGCCGGGATGATGAAGATGGCCACGGAGATGGATCCCCCCTCCGGCAGTCTGGAAAGGGGTCCCGATTGGTTTTGGTGGTTACGGAGGCTTGCGGCGGAACTCCCGATCTAGGTTCTGTTCTGGAAGTTTTATGGCACGTAGGTATATATGGGTGAAAGGAATGCGTCGGTGGAGCTACGGGGCCCCACGAGGCAGGGGGCGCGCCGGGAGGGTGCGCCCCCACCCTCGTGAGCACCTCCCGTATCTTCTGACATGGGGTCCAAGTCCATCAGGTGGGTTTCCTTCCAAAAATAACTTCTCTAGTTGATTTCGTTCCGTTTTGACTCCGTCCGATATTCCTTTTCCTCGAAACACCAAATAGGCATAAAACAACAATCTAGTCTGGGCCTCCGGTTATTATGTTAGTCCCAAAAATTATATTGAATTGGATATTAAATCCCAATATTGCCTAAAACAGTAGTTAAAGTAGCATGGAGCATTCAAATATTATAGATACGTTGGAGACGTATCAAGCATCCCCAAGCTTAATTCACCTGCGTCCTCGAGTAGGTAAATGATAAAAAAGAATTTTTGATGCGGAGTGATACTTTGGCATAATTTCAATGTAAATCTTCTTAATTGTGATATGAATATTCAGATCCGAAAGATCAAGACAAAATTTCATATTGACATAAAAATAATAATACTTCAAGCATACTAATCAAAATAATCATGTCTTCTCAAAATAGCATGGCAAAAGAAAGTTCATCCCTACAAAATCATATAGTTAGGCTATTCTTCATTTTCGTCACACAAAGATGTTCCCAACTTCTATACCCTCGATGACAAGACAAGCAATTGTTTCATACTCAAATAATCTCAAACTTTTTCAACCTTCACGCAATACATGAGCGCGAGCCATGGATATAGCACTATGTGTGGAATAGAATATGATGATGGGGATTGTGTGGAGAAGACAAAAAGGAGAAAGTCTCACATTGACGAGGATAATCAACGGGCTATGGAGAAGCCCATCAATTGATGTCAACATGAGGAGAAGGGATTGCCATGCAACGGATGCACTAGAGCTATGAATGCTCAACAAAAGAAAACTAGTGGGTGTGCATCCAACTTGCTTGCTCATGAAGACCTAGGGCATTTTGAGGAAGCCCATCGTAGGAATATACAAGCCAAGTTCTATAATGAAAAATTCCCACTAGTATATGAAAGTGGCAACATATGAGACTCACTATATGAAAAACATGGTGCTACTTTGAAGCACAATATATGAGACTCACTACATGAAGAACAAGGTGCTACTTTGAAGCACAATATATGAGACTCAGTACATGAAGAACATGGTGCTACTTTTAAGCACAAGTGTGGAAAAAAGGATAGTAGCATTGCCCGTTTTTTTTTGGGCCTTCTTTTTTTTTTCTTTGGCCTTTCTCTTTTTTTGGGACAATGCTCTATTGAATGATGATCATCACACTTCTATTGATTACAACATAAGGATTACAACTCGGAACTAGAACAAGATATGACTCTATATGAATGCCTCCCGTGATGTATGCGGGATGGTGCAATGAATCAACAAGTGACATGTATGAAAAATAATGCATGGTAGCTTTGCCACAAATACGATGTCAACTACATGATCATGCAATGGCAATATGACAAAAGTAATGTATGTCATGATGATGATGAACGGAATGGTGGAAAGTTGCATGGCAATATATCTCGGAATGGCTATGGAAATGCCATAATAGGTAGGTATGGTGGTTGTTTTGAGGAAGATATAAGGAGGTTTATGTGTGATAGAGTGTATCATATCACGGGTTTTGGATGCACCGGCGAAGTTTGCACCAACTATCAAGGTGAGAAAGGGCAATGCACGGTACCGAAGAGGCTAGCAGAGGCGGAAAGGTAAAAGTGCGTATAATCCATGGACTCAACATTAGTCAAAAGAACTCATATACTTATTGCAAAAATTTAGAAGTCATCAAAAATCAAGTACTACGCGCATGCTCCTAGGGGGATAGATTGGTAGGAAAAGACCATCGCTCGTCCCTGACCGCCACTCATAAGGACGCACAAGCCAGGTACACTTCATGTTTCAAATTTGTTACACAACTTTAACCATACGTGCATGCTACGGGATTTGCTAACTTCAACACAAGCGTTCTTTAAATTCATAATCACCCAACTAGCATGACTTTAATATCACTACCTCCATATCTCAAAACAATTATCAAGTATCAAACTTCTCTTAGTATTCAACACACTCATAAGAATTCTTACAAATCTTGTATGCTTAGCATATTAGAATTAAGCACATTACCATGCTGTTTAAGACTCTCAAAATAACATAAGTGAAGCATGAGAGTTCAATAGTTTCTATAAAAAAAATCCACCATCGTGCTCTAAAAGATATAAGTGAGGCACTAGAGCAAACGACAAACTACTCCGAAAGATATAAGTGAAGATCAATGAGTAGTTGAATAATTATGCAACTATGTGAAGACTCTCCCATTTAATAATTTCAGATCTTGATACTTTATTCAAATAGCAAGCAAAGCTAAATAAAACTACATTGCAAGGGTAGCACAACTCATGTGAAGAAGCAAAAACTTAGGCTCAACCGATACTAACCGATAGTTGTTGAAGAAGAAAGGTGGGATGCCTCACGGGGCATCCCCAAGCTTAGATGCTTGAGACTTCTTGAAATATTATCCTGGGGTGCCTTGGGCATCCCCAAGCTTGAAAATTTGTGTCTCCTTAATTTCAGATCACTTTATTCAAACAGCAAGCAAAGCTAAATAAAACTACATTGCAAGGATAGCACAACTCATGTGAAGAAGCAAAAACTTAGGCTCAACCGATACTAACCGATAGTTGTTGAAGAAGAAAGGTTGGATGCCTCACGGGGCATCCCCAAGCCTAGATGCTTGAGACTTCTTGAAATATTATCCTGGGGTGCCTTGGGCATCCCCAAGCTTGAAATTTTGTGTCTCCTTAATTCCTCTCATATCATGGTTTCTCTTTTTATCAAAAGCTTCATTCACAACAAACTCAACAAGAACTCGTGAGATAGGTTAGTATAAACCAATGCAAAACCTTATCATTTTCTACTGTAACAAATCACTAACATTATTATTCAACATTGCATACTAAATGCCTCTGCATATTTAATACTCCTATCCTTAAATAGAATCATTAAACAAGCAAACATATGCAAACAATGCAAACATAACAGCAATCTGCCAAAACAGTACAGTCTGTAAAGAATGCAAGAGTATCAATACTTCCCTGACTCCAAAAATTATGAACTAAAATTCCCACTGTAATGAATTTATCATAGCTTTATATGCAAAACGTTTCAACATTATATCATGCTCTGAATTTTCTGAGGAATTTTTGCAACAGCGGTAACCTTTCTGTTTTCAAACAGCAACATGCATACTTGCAAAATAAGCATGGCAAAGGCTATCCTTGACTTTTTTATTGGAACTAGAGATGCAAAACATTATTCTGACAAACATCAAGCAAATATAACAAGAGAAAATGACATGAAGCTCCAAGCAAAACACATATCATGTGGTGAATAAAAATATAGCTCCAAGTAAAGTTACCGATGAACGAAGACGAAAGAGGGGATGCCTTCCGGGGCATCCCCAAGCTTAGGCTCTTGGTTATCCTTGAATATTACCTTGGGGTGCCTTGGGTATCCCCAATCTTAGGCTCTTGCCACTCCTTATTCCATATTCCATCGAATCTTTACCCAAAACTTGAAAACTTCAACCACACAAAACTTAACAGAAAACTCGTAAACTCCGTTAGCGAAAGAAAACAAAACACCACTTCAAGGTACTATAATGAACTCATTCTTTATTTATATTGGTGTTAAACCTACTGTATTCCAACTTCTCTATGGATTATAAACTATTTTACTAGCCATAGATTCATCAAAATAAGTAAACAACACAATGAAAACAGAATCTGTCAAAAACAGAACAGTCTGTAGTAATCCGTAACTAACGCAAACTTCTGGAACTCCAAAAATTCTACAAAAATTAGACGACCTGGAGAATTTGTTTATTGATCAGAAGCAACTGGAATCAGTATTTTATGACGTTCTGGTGATTTGTAACAATTCGAGCACTGAGTGCAAAGATTCTGGAAATTACAACAAGATCAAATAACTATCACGCAAGAAGATCTAATAGGTTTAACTTGGCACAAACACTAATTAAAACATAAAACCACATATAAACAGAGGCTATATGGATTATTTATTCCTAAACAGAACCAAAAAGTAAGAAACTAAAATAAAATTGGGTTGCCTCCCAACAAGCGATATTGTTTAATGCCCCTAGCTAGGCATGATGATTTCAATGATGCTCACATAAAAGATAGGAATTGAAACATAAAGAGAGCATCATGAAGAATATGAATAGCACATTTAAGTCTAACCCACTTCCTATGCATAGGGATTTTGTGAGCAAACAACTTATTGGAACAATAATCAACTTGCATAGGAAGGTAAAACAAGCATAACTTCAAAACTTTAAGCACATAGAGAGGAAACTTGATATTATTGCAATTCCTACAAGCATATGTTCCTCCCTCATAATAATTTTCAGTAGCATCACGAATGAATTCAACAATATAACCAGCACCTAAAGCATTCTTTTCATGATCTACTTGCATAGAAATTTTACTACTCTCCACATAAGCAAATTTATTCTCATTAATAGTAGTGGGAGCAAACTCAACAAAATAGCTATCATGTGATTGAAAATTAAGATCAAGATGACAAGTTTCATGGTTACCATTATTCTTTCAAGCATACGTGTCATCACAATAATCATAATAGATAGGAGGCATGCTTTCATCATAGTAAATTTGCTCATCAAAGCTTGGGGGAAAAAAAATATCATCTTCATCAAACATAGCTTCCCCAAGCTTGTGGCTTTGCATATCATTAGAATCATGGATATTCAAGGAATTCATACTAACAACATTGCAATCATGCTCATAATTCACATGTTTTATGCCAAGAATTCTGTGTAATTATTCTTTTAGTACTTGAGCACAATTTTCCTTCCCATCATTCTCACGAAAGATATTAAAAAGATGAAGCGTATGAGACAAACTCAATTCCATTTTTTAATTTTCTTTTGTAAACTAGACTAGTGCTAAAACAAGAAACAAAAAGATTTGATTGCAAGATCTACAGATATACCTTCAAGCACTCACCTCCCCGGCAACGGCGCCAGAAAAGAGCTTGATGTCTACTACACAACCTTCTTCTTGTAGACGTTGTTGGGCCTGCAAGTGCACAGGTTTGTAGGAAAGTAGCAAATTTCCCTCAAGTGAATGACCTAAGGTTTATCAATCCGTAGGAGGCGCAGGATGAAGATGGTCTCTCTCAAGCAACCCTACAACCAAATAACAAAGAGTCTCTTGTGTCCCCAACACACCCAATACAATGGTAAATTGTATAGGTGCACTAGTTCGGTGAAGAGATGGTGATACAAGTGCAATATGGATGGTAGATAAAGGTATTTGTAATCTGAAAATATAAAAACAGCAAGGTAACTAACAGTAAAAGTGAGCATAAACAGTATTGCAATGATAGGAAACAAGGCCTAGGGTCCATACTTTCACTAGTGCAAGTTCTCTCAACAATAATAACATAGATAGATCATATAACAAGCCCTCAACATGCAACAAAGAGTCACTCCAAAGACACTAATAGCGGAGAACAAACGTAGAGATTATGGTCGGGTACGAAACCACCACAAAGCTATTCTTTCGGATGGATCCATAAAAGAGTTCGTACTAGAATAACACCTTAAGACACAAATCAACCAAAACCCTAATGTCACCTAGATACTCCATTGTCACCTCAAGTATCCGTGGGCATGATTATACGATATGCATCACACAATCTCAGATTCATCCAACCAACATAAAAGTACTTCAAAGAGTGCCCCAAAGCTACTACCGGAGAGTCAAGAACGTGTGCCAACCCCTATGCATAGGTTCCCATTGTCACGAAACCCGCAAGTTGATCACCAAGACATACATAAAGTGTTCTCATAAAAGACTCAATCCGATAGATAACTTCAAAGGGGAAACTCAATTCATCACAAGAGAGTAGAAGGGGAGAAACATCATAAGATCCAACTACAATAGCAAAGCTCGGGATACATCAAGATCGTGCCATAGAGGAACACGAGAGAGAACACGAGAGAGAGAGAGAGAGAGAGAGAGAGAGAGAGAGAGATCAAACACATAGCTACTGGTACATACCCTCAGCCCCGAGGGTGAACTACTCCCTCCTCGTCATGGAGAGCGCCGGGATGATGAACATGGCCACCGAAGATGGATCGCCCTCCGTGAGAATGCGGAAAAGGGGTCCCGATTGGTTTTTGGTGGCTACAGAGGCTTGCGGCCGCGGAACTCCCGATCTAGGTTCTGCTCTGGAAGTTTTAGGGTACGTAGGTATATATGGGTGAAAGGAGTACGTCGGTGGAGCTACGAGGGCCCCACGAGGCAGGGGGGCACGCCCAGGGGGGAGGGGGCGCCCCCACCCTCGTGAGCACCTCCCGTATCTTCTGACGTGGGGTCCAAGTCCATCAGGTGGGTTTCCTTCCAAAAATAACTTCTCCAGTTGATTTCGTTCCGTTTTGACTCCGTCTGATATTCTTTTTCCTTGAAACACTGAAATAGGCATAAAAGCAAAGAATCAATGGGCCTCCGGTTAATAGGTTAGTCCCAAAAATAATATAAAATTGGATAATAAAGCCAAATATTGCCTAAAACAGTAGATAAAGTAGCATGGAGCAATCAAAAATTATAGATACGTTGGAGACGTATCCCCCCCGCGCCTGAAGCCCCGCCGCCTTGCCTCGCCGGAGGACCGCCGGACCTCGCCCGCGCCGCGCCAGGTCCCGACCGTCCTCGCGTTCCCCCTTCTCCTCCCTCTCTCTCTCTCGTGCCTCATCTCTCTCTGCCCGTGGACAGGATCCGCCACCGGAATGCCGCGCCTCGCCATCCCATCGTCGTCCGGCCTCGTCGTCGCTGGAAACAGGCCCCGCGCCCCCGGATCCAGCCAGCCCAGGTCGTCCCCATCCCCGCCGCCCTTCGCCGGAGCTGCGTCGCGCTGCCCCTGTGCCATGGCCGCCGCTGGGACGCCCCCATCCCTGGATGTCCCCGATCCCCGATCCAAATGACCACATCACACGGCTCTTTCCCGATTTCGCGGGGTGAGAATTTTGCCAAGTCCCAGTATTCATACATCATGTGTGCATCTTGTGGTATACGTAACTTTGTGAATCCTTGCCTATCTTTGATGTCATTTATATCAAAATGTTCACTGTGAGATGATCTTCATTTTATTACATTGTCCCATGCTTGTTTGAGTTTATCTTGATGCCCTTATCATCGTTGCAAGAGTGCTATATGGTGTTGTCTGCTGTAGTTTAACAGAACTTGCTCTTTTGTCATTTTTACATCTTTTTGTGTGATTTTCTTTTGAGCATGAAGTCTACATGTGTTATGAGCTACAACATGCCATCTTTGCTATTGTTCAATCAACTCTTCATGATATGCCATGTGTTGATTGTTACAAGCTTGCAAAGTAGCCTCCATTATGTTGCTGATTTCTGTGACTTAAGTCATCTCTGCTAAGTCTGAAACTGATATATTGCGATGGTATGTGAACCTGTTGATAGCATGAGTTCTATGCATAATATGGAGATGTTCATTAAAGGTGTTTTGTTAAACATGTTATGCTATATCCATCCATGCCCCTGTTTGCATTTAAGGAGTGCTCAAGAACGTCTTATTCTTGCTCCATTTTTGCTAAAAAAATGTTCCTGGCAGATTGTTTACATGTTAATCAATTTTGCCATGGTTGTTGTTAGTGATCCAAGCATGCTATGAACTTGAACTTGCCATTCCTAGCTTCATAATTATGCCCTATTACTGTTGGTTTCCTTGTCATGCCATGTAATTCTCTTTAGTGGGTTGTATAAGCTCACCAACATGCCTAATTATCGTTGTTCCTGCCATGTGCTGTTATTTTCAGTCTGAATCTGTTTATGATACTTGCTATGTTTACATGGGTGCCATCATATCTTCTGTGCCTTTTTGGCTAGTGATTAGTAAGGGACTTTTGTTCTATGCAATTATTAGATTTATGCCATGCCTTTGTTCCCCATGATCTGTTCATGTAGCATGTTCTTTGATAGCTCTAAACATTGGAACCTGATGTTATTTCTGTCTTGTCCAGTGAATTTCTGCAAAGTCTGTGAACCTGTTATTATTTGCAATCTTGCCATGTCCTTTTGAGCATGTTCTAGTGACTCCTGGAGATAGCTCAGTGTTCATGTTTCGTTATACTTTACATGTACATCACGTCATGCCTTTGGTTTTCATATTGAGGTGCGGTAGCTTGTTGTTTTAATGCTTGCAAGTTGTCTAGTTGCTGTTTTAGACAGCTTGTCTTTTAAACTTGTTTCATGTGTATGTGTTGAACCGTTGCTCCGTTTTGAGTGTGCTCTATATGAAACTTGCTTAGTTTTGCATATAGTTTCATGTTACCTTGTTGCATTCATGTTTTGAGTGTGTTTGCTTGATGTTTGTACGCATTTTGCATCAATGCCATGTTTAACTTGTTTTGCTCATATCTTCTAGGCCGTAGCTCCAAATTAAATGAACCTTATATGTAACTTGACTAGAATTTCGTGTAGATCATCTAGGTGCATCTTAACTTGCTGTTTAACAACTTGAACATAAGGTTTATTCAGATCTGTACCAATTTCGAAATTTGGATATAGGGACTTACCGTAATTGTTCTATGTTGTCTCCGGCCTCATTTAAACTTGCTTTGATTTGTTGTTCTTGTATGCATCATCTCTTGCCATGTGTATTCTCATGTAGCCTTGTCATGCATCATACTTGGTTGAGCATCATGCCTTGTTCATGTGTGGTGTGTTTACCATGTTGTGTGCTTCTTCTCGATCGTTCCCGTTTCGTTGCGATCCTAAGGATTCGTTCGTCTACGCTTGGTTCGTCTTCATGGCTTCATCTTCTTCATGGAATTCGTTCTTCTTCCTAGCGGGATTTCAGGCAAGATGACCATGACCTTGGATCTCATTACTATCATTGCTATGCTGGTTGCCTCGATGCTATAACTATGCCGCGATACCTACCACTTGCTTATCAAGCCTCCCAAATTGTCATGAACCTCTAACCTTTGTTCCCCTTCCTAGCAAACCGTTGTTTGGCTATGTTACCGCTTTTTCTCAGCCCCTCTTATAGCGTTCCTAGTTGCAGGTGAAGATGAAGATTGCTCCATGTTGGATTATGTTTTATGTTGGGATATCACAATATCTCTTTTATTATTAATGCATCTATATACTTGGTAAAGGGTGGAAGGCTCGGCCTTATGCCTGGTGTTTTGTTCCACTCTTGCCGCCCTAGTTTCCGTCATATCGGTATTATGTTCCCGGATTTTGCGTCCCTAACACGGTTGGGTGTTATGGGAACCCCTTGACAGTTGGCCTTGAATAAAACTCTTCCAGCAAGGCCCAACATTGGTTTTACATTTACCTAACAACCTAAGCCTTTTTCCCTTGGGTTTCCGGAGCCCGAGGGTCATCTTTATTTTAGCTCCCCCGGGCCAGTGCTCCTCTGAGTGCTGGTCCAAATCGAGCGATGTCCGGCGCCCCCTGGGCAACCAGGGTCTATGCCAACCCAACGTCTTGCTCATCCGGTGTGCCCTGAAAACGAGATATGTGCAGCTCCTATCGGGATTTGTCGGCAAATTCGGGTGGTCTTGCTGGTCTTGTTTTACCATTGTCGAAATGTCTTGTAACCGGGATTCCGAGACTGATCGGGTCCTCCCGGGAGAAGGAATATCCTTCGTTGATCGTGAGAGCTTATCATGGGCTAACTTGGGACACCCCTGCAGGGTTTAAACTTTCGAGAGACGTTCCTGTGGTTATGTGGAAGATGGGAATTTGTTAATATCCGGTTGTATTAAACTTGAAGTAAACTCTTCTAAAATACAACAATCGCGTGCATAACCGTGATTGTCTCTTTTCGGGGTTGTTCGAGAGGACAACACGGTTTTTGGGTTATGTTTGACGTAAGTAGGAGTTCAGGATCACTTCTTGATCATTACCAGTTCGCGACCGCTTGTTAAGCTCCTCTTCTCACTCTTGTTTTGTAAGTTAGCCACCATACATGCTTAGTCGTTGCTGCAACCTCACCACTTTACCTCTTCCTTACCCATTAAGCTTTGCTAGTCTTGATACCCATGTTAATGGGATTGCTGAGTCCTCGTGGCTCACAGATTACTACACCAACAGTTGCAGGTACAAGTTGTGCGATGCTCGTGGCGTGAGAGCGATGCTCGGTTGCTTGTGTTGGAGTTCTTCTTCTTCTTCGTCGATCTTGGGTTAGGTTCCTGGTCGGCAGCCTGGGCTAGTAGGGTGGATGTCGTTTGAGTTCTTGTTTGTGTTTCATCCATAGTCGGATGTTGATCTTGTGTATGATGTATTAATGTATACTTGCGGCATTTGTATGCCTTATATGTATTCCCATCTATTATGTATTGTTGATGTAATGATATCCACCTTGCAAAAGCGTCTTCAAGATGCGCTTCTATCCTTGGTGGGACCTTCGAGTTCCTTTAGGATAGGGTCGCATCTTGGGCGTGACAAGTTGGTATCAGATCCTCGAACGACCATAGGAGCCCCCTTGATTGATCGTGTAGTTTGGCCAATGTCGATTCTAGAAGAAAACTTTTTCCGAGTCTAGTTATATCGGAGAGTAGGAATTCTTTTTACTCCTTAGCCCCTTAGTCGCTCTGGTGAGAAATCTTGACGTAGGTGTTTTGAACTACTCCTCTTCCCTTTCAAAATTTTCTTTAGGATCACGCGGTTAGTTTTTGTTCATTGTCCATCCGCTTTTGTCTGGTGCATTTCTCGTCATGTTGATTCGACCCTCTTTGTCTTTTGGGAAATCAATCCTCAGCTCTTTTCAATCGACGTTGTTTTCCCCATCCGAAGTTGTCTTTCTTTTTCCCACCCGCCCACCCCTTTTTTTCTTCTTGGAGCCGGAGTCCGAAATGGGGTATCCATCCTACTCGTGTGAAGCCTTTGCATTCTCTCCTCAATCATTTCAACTGGTGCTTTTCTCTTCAAGTTATTCGTCGATTCCTCGTTCAACTTGCCTGTGTTTTTTCCCGCCCCCCATCCCTTTTATTCCGGAGTCTGAGCCTTTACTCGAGCAATCAATTTCATTCCTGCGGAGTATCTTCAGTCATTCCTCAATTGTCTCAACCGGTGAAGCCTCGTCTAGTTCATCATTGTTCGTCGCATTCTCTTTCTGGTGGATCCAAATTCAAGTTTTTCGTTGTCGATCGTATTCTTTCCCTCGGCTCAAATATTTCCCTCTGGTCGTTTGCCTCTCAAGTATAACAAAGTCAGTAAAAATAGTAACATTATCAACAACAACGGGCATATCCTCACAGATACCGATCGATATGGCAGTTGATTTGTCAGCCATTTGCAAAGATATTTCAGTAGGTGTGAGTTTATTCAAATCAAGTCTTTTCTATAAAGAGAAAGGCATGACACTAAAACCAAAAATCACAGAAAGCAGTTTTCACATAATTCTTTTGGATGGAGTAAGGTATAGTTGGTATTCCTGGATCTCCAAGTTTTCTAGGTACTCCATCCTTAAAAGGACAATTATCAAGCATAGTGGAGATTTCTGCTTCCGGTATTTTTCTCTTATTGGTGATGATGTCTTTCATATACTTTGCATAAGGAGGCATTTTCAGGATGTCAGTCAAGCGAGTACGCAAGAAGACTGGCCTCAGCATTTTAGCAAAGCGTTCAAATTATTCATCATCTTTCTTTTTAGTTAACTTGGGTGGAAAAGGCATAGGTTTTTGGACCCATGGTTCTCTTTCTTTACCATGTTTTCTGGCAATGAAGTCTCTTTTATCATACCTTATATTCTTAGGTTGTGGGTTATCAAGATCAATAGGTGGTTCTATCTCAACATCATTATCTGGTTCTTTTTCATTTGGTCGAGAGTCTTCATGAACTTCATCATTATGCTTTTCATTATCACTAGGTGAATGTTCATTACCTGATTGAGTTTCAGCATCAGAAATAGAAGTTTCATTATCATTATGAGGAGGTTTTTCTATTTCAGGTTCACTAGAAGTATGCAAAGTCCTATCATTTTTTTTTCTTTTTCTTTCTAGAAGGACTTAGTGCATCAGTGTTAAATCTTTGTCAATCTTGTTCAATTATTTTTGGGTGTCCCTCAGGATAAAGTGGTTCCTGAGTCGTTTTACCTCCTCTATTTGCAACTCTAACAGCAAAGTCATGCATATTATTATTCATTTCATAAAGTAATTCTCTTTGTGATTTAGCAACTTGTTCTAACTAGGTTTGTACCATAGAAGCATGCTTTCCAACACCTCTAACATCATTTGAAATTCTAAATAACAAGTCACTCAAGCGAGCAATCATATTATAATTATATTTCAATTGTTCCATAAGATTTGCATTGAATTGATCTTGTTTTCTAATGTACTTTTCAAACTCATAAAGGCATTGGCCCGGGTGGATATTGTGAGGATTGTCATTATCATTGAACTTCATTAAAGAATTTACCTCTACCACCTTAGGCATTGGTGGTGTATTAAACCCATGTATTTCTTCAATAGAAGGTAAATTTTTAACATCCTCGGCTTTAATACCTTTTTCCTTCATAGATTTCTTTGCCTCTTGCATATCTTCAGGACTGAGATATAATATACCCCTCTTCTTCGGTGTGGGTTTAGGCGGTTATTCAGGAATAGTCCAATCATCATAATTTTTCAATATGTTATTCAATAATTCTTCAGCTTGTCCAACAGTTCGTTCCCTAAAAACACAACCAGCACAACTATCTAGGAAGTCCCTAGAAGCATTGGTTAGTCCATTATAGATGATATCAAGTATTTCATTTTTCTTAAGAGGATGATCAGGAAAAGCATGAAGTAACTGGCAAAGCCTCCCCCAAGCTTGTGGGAGACTCTCTTCTTTAGTTTGCACAAAGTTAAATATTTCCTGTAAGGCAGCTTGTTTCTTATGAGCAGGAAAATATTTTTCAGAGAAGTAATAAATCATATCCTGGGTACTACACACACAACCAGGAGAAAGAGTATTATACCAAGCTTTAGCATCACCCTTTAGTGAGAACGGAAATAATTTGAGAATAAAGTAATAGCGAGTTTTCTCATCATGAGTAAAAAGGGTGGCTATATCATTCAACTTAGTAAGATGTGCCCCAATGGTTTCAGTTCCATAACCATGGAAAGGATCAGATTCAACCAAAGTAATTAACTCTGGGTTGACGGAGAATTCATAATCATTGTCATCAATAAAGATAGGTGAAGTAGCAAACTTAGGATCATATTTCATTCTAGCATTCAAAGATTTTTCTTTATACTTGCATAATAATTTCTCTAGATCATCTCTATCCTTACAAGCAAGAATATCTCTAGTTGTCTCCTCATTCATAACATAACCTTCCGGTACCTTAGGAAATTCATATCTAGGAAGGCTAGTTCTAACAGGTGTTTCAGGAGTTTCAGTTTCAAGCTCATCATCAGATTCAAAGACATCATGTTGTATTACTCTAGCAATTTGTTCATCAAGAAAATCACCAAGTGGCACATCATCATTATCAAGCAAGGAGCTAGCACCACCATAAGCATCGTTCATGGTAGAAGTAGCATCATCAATAACTTGCGACATATTAGAATTGATAGCATGTGGTGGTGTTGCAAGTTTACTTATAACAGGAGGTTAATCTAAAGCAGAACTGGATGGCAGTTCCTTACTTGCCCTCGTCTTTGAGGGAAACATCTTAGTCTTAGCATATTTCAGATTCTTCATGGTGATAATATGATAATAATCCCAAGTGACTCAACAAATATAGCTATTCTCCCCGGCAACAGCGCCAGAAAAAGGTCTTGATAACCCACAAGTATAGGGGATCGCAACAGCTTTCGAGGGTAGAGTATTCAACCCAAATTTATAGATTTGACACAAGGGGAGCCAAAGAATATTTGAAGGTATTAGTAGTTGAGTTTTCAATTCAACCACACCTGGAGATTAATTATCGGCAGCAACATGATCAGTAGCAAAGTAATATGATAGTTTTGATAATAGTAGCAGAAGCAATAGTAACGGTAACAGTGATAGCAATATTTTTGTAGCAAGTGTAACAGGGATGATACACTACAGGAATCAGCTGCTTTGCCATCTGCCACGGCGGACGGCAAAGGCATGGATGGCGGATGGCAAAGACCTTTACCGTCTGCCGCGGACGGCAAAAGGGGACGGCAAAGTAGGGGACGGCTAAGAGCTACATTGCCGTCTGCTTCGGGCAGCTGACGGCAAAAGAGCCTTTGCCATCAGCAGCGGATGGCAAAAGGGCCTTTGCCATCAGCAGCGGACGGAAAAGAAGGCAGACGACAATAAATGCGATGTTACTCCGTTAGGTGGTTAACGGTAGGCCTTTGTCGTCCGCTGTGGACGGCAAAGCCTTTGCCGTCGACCCATCGCAGTAAAGCCCGACAAAATTGGTCAGCCTCCCTGAAGCACGCTTGTTGCACACGTGGCCTCTTTGCCGTCCCATTGCTGATGGCAAATACCTTTGCCGTCGGTGGCAGACGGCAAAGAGCCTGCATATTGTCTCTTTTTTCTGTTTTTTTTAATCCAACAATTTTCACAGCAAATATATATGACATATATAGATATATTTCCATATCACATATCCAGCACATAAGTTTCATATCACATATCACATCAGTTTCATCCATACACATTGTTCATACATAAGCAAGTTCCATCCCTACACATTGTTCCATCCATATACATATTACAATGCAAAGTTTCATCAAGATAGCAAGTTCCATCATAGCAAGCTAGATACAATGCAAAGTTTCATCAAAGGAAAAGCAAGCACTCCATCATAGCAAGCTAGCTTCCATGAAGTGAATGAAATATGCAAAATGGTAAGTAAGAAAGTTAGAAATAGGTGACTAGAACAAGAAGTATATGTTATTTATGAGCTAACTTAGGTGAAATGGATCATATATGAGCTAACTAAGTTGAAATGGGTTGTTTATGAGCTAACTTAGTTGAAATGGATCATTTATGAGCTAACTTAGTTGAAATGGGTCGTTTATGAGCTAACTAAGGTGAAGGGCATCGTTTTTGAGCTAAGTAAGCTGAAATGGATCATTTTTTAGCTAACTTAGGGGAAATGGATCATTTATGAGCTTTTATGAGCTAACTTAGTTGAAACGGGTCGTTTATGAGCTAAGTAAGGTGAAATGCCACGTTTTTGAGCTAAGTAAGGTGAAATGGATCGTTTTTTAGCTACCGTAGGTGAAATGGATCATTTATGAGCCTTTATGAGCTAACTTAGTTGAAATGGGTCGTTTATGACCTAACTAAGGTGAAATGCCACGTTTTTTTAGCTAACTAAGGTGAAATGGATCGTTTTTGAGCTAACTTAGGTGAAATGGATCATTTATGAGCTTTTATGAGCTAACTTAGTTGAAATGGGTCGTTTATGACCCAACTAAGGTGAAATGGATCATTTTTTAGCTAACTTAGGTGAAATGGATCATTTAAGAGCTAATTTAGGTGAAATGGATCGTTTTTAGCTAACTTAGGTGAAATGGATCGTTTAGCAGCAAATCTAGGTGAAATGGGTCATTTTGGAGCTAACCTAGGTGAAATGGGTCATTTTGGAGCTAACCTTGGTGAAATGGGTCATTTTAAAGCTAACGTAGGTAAAATGGGTCATTTAGGAGCTAATCTACGTAAAATGGGTCATTTTAGAGCTAACTTGGATAAATTGGATCACTTGTAAGCTAACTAAGGTAAAATGAGTCATTTTAGTGCTAACTTAGGTAAAATGGATCGTTTATGAGCTAACTAAGCTAATTATGCAATTTTTGACATAAGTAACCTAAGTACATATTGTTTTAGAGCTAACTTAGGTAGAATGGATGGTTTATGAGGTCAGTAAGCATACTAAGTCATTTTGGAGGAAAAGAAGCTAACTCTAGGTCATTATGGTAAGCATATTGGAGGAAATAAAGCTAAGTCTAGGTATTTATGCATTTGTTAAGCAAAACATTAGAGAAACTTACCGTGATCAGGGAGGTGTACGAGCGGGCTGGCTCGCGCCGGTAGCTGGAGAAGGATCGTGCGATGCGTTTCTGGAGTTAAGTTGCACCAAAGATCATTTCCAATGTCTCGTTAGCATTATGACACTCAAATGTTAAGACTAGCAAGTAATGTCCATTCTAATTAAACTCATCGTGCTCCTAGGAGCAATCACTGGCATCGGCGGAGCGGTCTGACCGGACTTCTCGCACACAGACCGCACATTTGGTTTTCACAACAGAGTCATACTAGTTAGTAATGAGACTCAAATGTTAAGACTAGCAAGTAATCTGCAGAAGAAACTTACCACAAGGAGCTCGTACATGGCCCTTGCCTACATGTCATTCCGTGCCCTCTCCTCCTCCAACATCTTTGTCGTCCTCTCCTCCAACTCCCGCTGCCTCTCCACCACCTCCGCCAGAAGTTTCTCCGTTCTATCTCTCTCACTTTGTATAGCAGCCTGCAACACCACTCACATGACCATTTGTAATCATTGATGGAAGCGCACACAATGTAAGATAGCTGAGTACTTATAACTAACCTTGAAGGCGAGTTGGACTGGCCGTTCACGAGGCCTTATCTCAGGAGCGGAGCTCGACTGGCGCGCCTTGATCTCCGGGAGAGTGCTAGGACAATGGATAAGTCCATCTCCCATGGCTATGGAGCCATGGGACCTCCCGCCACCAGATATCATCATTAACTCTGTATCAATGGGACCCTGGCTCGGGCTAAAGTCCTCCCCTTTCCTCACTTCCCCTGATCTCTATATTGCACGAGCTTGTCGTGGGCGGAGATGTTGGTGAAGTTCTTTGGATCATCGAGGTCAGACGGGGAGAATGCCTTGACTTTCTTGTAAGAGCCAGTGTGGGCCATGGCATACAGGTCGTACACCTCTGGCACCTTATCTGCCTTATTGTAGCGTGCCTGAAAGAGAGAAACAAAGTAAATTAGTAATTAAAGGGCTAAAGCTAGCATGATGAATGAATTGCATGAATCATGAAGCAAACCACATACCCAGTTCCGCCCGTACTGAAATAAGTTGGAGCTGCCTTGGTGGTGTGGCACACCTTCCATTTGGGCACGTTTGTCCTTGGCCTCGTTGTGGGTGGCCCGCCATTGTTTTGAGCACCACGCATTGACCAACACCTCCCAACAATCCATCCGATCCGCACACCATCTCGGAGGGGCCTAAGTTAGCAAATAGAAACTTGAGCGCTACGACTATGAATTACTAAATGAACGAAGTAAGTACAAGGCCTTAAGAATTACCTTCATGTACTGCTCCTTACTCAAGAACTTATCGCGGCACTCCTGCTTGGGCTTCTTGATACCACGCCCGGCGTAGTAGTCTCGAACAGCCTGCAGCCGAACCTCATGTCGTAAGTTCTGAAGTAGGCGCTTGTACTCCTTGTCGATAACATCTACCGCCTCCTCGTATCCCTCCTCACACCTGTAGAATGTCTGCAATCAAATGAGACAATATTGATTAGTACAATTAATAACTAGCTAGTTCAAGATTTTTAATTGTGTAAAGGAGAAATTACCCAGAACTTTCTGATCACCACGTCGGCCCTCGTCTTGCACAAGACACCGTCGATAATCTCACCCGGCCGGGGCAGCCAAATAGTGCTCCCAACTCAATCCAACCTCTGGAAGCCGACCCTCACCGAACAACGTGACAAACCCGGGAAGTTTTGCGAATCAGAACTCCAAGGACGGAGTTGGGCGGCGGACACTTCCATGGTGGTCCCAACCCTGCAGCATGACAAGGCCAACGCAATAGTTATTTGAAGAAACGTGAATGCAGAAGGTACAAAAGATTAAATGCACTTACCTCTCCCCATCAGGGAAAATCAACCACCTCTCGCTTGCGGGTCACCCGCAGACGGAGCCGTGTAGCACCACGCTGGTAGGCGTTGCCCCCTCCTCCTCAATATCGATCGGCTCCCGTCATCATCAAGATGGCCACTCAGCTCCCCGCCATCATCGGCATGGCCACTCAGCTCCTCAGCTGACCCGACCAGTACCACATCCAGACGTGTGCTCCTCCGGGGTCTCGTGGGCCCCAACTCTCATGGGCCGAAGGCCGTCGACCCAGGCTCGTGGGCCGAAGACCCATGGACCGGAGGCTCGTGGACCGGAGTCCGTGTAGCCTCCTCCTCAGACGAGTCCACCCTAGCAGTCACGTGCTTAGGTGAAACAGATGGGGGTGGCGGCGAGGAAGGCGCTGTAAGAGTCACCCTACCTCCTCTCCCGCGACCACGTGCTCCACCTCCTCTCTTCTTCTTACCTCGTCCCCTGCTGGGCACCGCAGTCGACGAAGAAGGGCCCGGTGGTGTCGACATATTGTCCAGCAACGCTCGGCGGAGAGGTGCGTGTGTAATGGAAGACCTCGCAACACGCGCCGACGAAGAAGGGGCCTCGGCGCGCTTCCGACCAGCGCCCACCATCTTTCAACATGACAAAGAATAAACGAAATTAGTACAACATAAAAAAAAGTACCGACATGAATAATAATATGTATATCACTTAAGTGTATCATCATCAAGTACAACATAAATAAATTGAATACCTGACACTACTAATAATCTCGATCAGTATCATCAATAAATCCATAATCATCATCATCACTATAATCAATGATGGGCTAACTATAATTATCATCATCACTATCATCACTATAATCATCATCATCATCATCACTGGACACACAACAATTATATATATAATTCACCATAATAGGTAATGATAGGTCCTAATCCCACCCGAGTATGTGTAGATTGGGTTCATTTTCCCATGCTATGCTCCGGATCCGACGCAAAATTTCGGCAGCACCTCCCCGCTGTTCTCCTGATACACGTCTCTGCAATAAACAGAGAGGATGTGTACCCGGAGAACAACAGTGGAGGCACTGACAAAATTTATGCATCGGATCCGAACCACATATCGTCGAATCGGTGCTGTTTTTGAGTCGGGGTTCGGGTGTCGTGTCGGTGTCGGGGTGCCATGTCGGGTCGGGTGCTGTTTGAAAGTCGGGGGTCGGTGTCGGTCGGGTCGGGGTGTCGAAGTCAGTCGGTTGTCGGGTCGGGGTGTCGGGTCAGTCGGGCTCGGGTCGGGTGTCGAGTCAGGATCGGGTCGGGTGTCGGGTCGTGGTCGGTCTCGTGGTCGGTGTCGGTCGGTGTGCCGGGTCGGGTCGAGTGCCGTGTCGGTGTCGCGGTCGGGGTGTCGACCGTGTCAGGCTCGGGGTCGGGGTGTCGGGGTCGGGGTCGGCGTGTCGGGGTCGGGGTCGGGGTCTCGTGTCGGGGTGCCGGGTCGGGGTCGGGGTGCCGTGTCGGGTCGGGTTTTTTTCCTCTTTTTTCCTTTTCTTCTTCTTCCTCTTCTTCCTTTTCCTCCTTTTCTTCCTTTTTTTCCTTCTTCTTCTTCTTCTTCCTCTTCTTCTTCTTCTCCTCCTCTCCTCTTTTTTATTCTTCTTCTTCCTCTTCTTCTTTTTTCTTCTCCTCCTCCTCTTCTTCTTCTTCCTTTCCTTTTTCCTCTTCTTCTTCTCCTCCTCTCCTATTTTTTTCTTCTTCTTCTTTCCTAAACCTAAAACTAAACCTAAATATAAAACTAAAACTAAAACTAAATCTAAACTGAACATAAACCTAAAACTAAAAAAACAGAAAAAAAAGGAAAAAACTAAATCTAAAACTAAACTAAACTAAAACTAAACCTAAAACTAAACCTAAAACTAAAACTAAAACTAAATCTAAACTAAACATAAACCTGAAACTAAAAAAAGAAAAAAAACAGAAAAAAAGAGGAGGTAGAGCTCACCTGGGGCAGGGCCAGTGGAGGAGGTGGCCGGTGGAGGAGGGAGGCGGGGCGGCTGAGGCGGCCCGGCGATGGCGACAGGGCAGGGCAGGTGGTGGTGGCCTTGAGGGCAGGCGTGGCCTTGAGGCAGGCCGAGGCGGCAGGCGAGGCAGTGGGGCGCCAGTGGTTGGGCCTGAGGCCGGCCCGAGCGATGGGGCAGCAGTGGGGCCGAGACAGCCGAGGCGGCCAGAGGCGGCAGGGGTGGTGAGGCGGCAGGGGTGGTGGGGCGACGGGTGGGGGGCGGTGGGGCGGTGGGGTGGTGGGGCGGCAGGCGGCGGAGAGTGGTGGGGGCGGCGGCGCGCGTGTGAAGAGGGAGAGAAACAGAGAGAGAGATGGGCGGGGTGGAGCGCGGCCGCCGTTAGGTAAGTTAAATCTTTGCCGTCCGCCCCCCTTTGTTGTCTGCTGTTTTGCTCTTTGCAGCGGACGGCACAGAGAAGCGTTAAGTTTTTTAAGCAGCTCGTCAGTGGGGCCCCTCCCTCTTTGCCGTCCGCTAGCCGACGACAAAGCTTCTTTGCCGTCCGCTAGCAGACGGCAAAGAACTGGCTGATGGCAAATATGATCTTTGCCATCAGTCAGTTATTTGCCAATAGTTTTTTGGAAACGGACAGCAAAGACCTCCTTTGCCGTCCGCTAGCACACGGCAAAGAAAGGGCTGATGGCAAATCCTCTGATTCCAGTAGTGGATAACAATATTAACTTAGCAAGAACAATATAAGATAAATTCGTAGGCATTGGATCGGTAACTTGTTGGATGATATTCATCATGAGAAAGTTATAACCTAGGGCGATATGACACTAGCTCCAGTTTATCAATATAATGTCGGCATTTATTCCGTAAATAGTCATACGTGCTTATGGAAAGAACTTGCATGAGATCTTTTGTTCTACCCTCCCGTGGCAGCGGGGTCCATATTGGAAACAAAGGGATATTATGGCCTCCTTTTAATAGAGAACCGGTACAAAGCATTAACACATGGTGAATATATGAACTCCTCAAACTACATCATCACCGGGAGTGGTCCCGACTATTGTAACTCCGGGGTTGCCGGATCATAACACGTAGTAGGTGACTATAACTTGCAAGATCGGATCTAAAACATGGATATAATGATGATAACATAAATGGTTCAGATCTGAGTTCATGGCACCCAGGCCCAAAGTGACAAGCATATTAAGCATAGCAAAGTCATAGCAACATAAATATAAGAACATAGTGGATACTAGGGATCAGGCCCTAACTAAACTAACTTGACTACATGATGAATCTCATCCAACTCCTCAGCGACCAGTGAGCCTACGAAAGAATTACTCACTCACGGTGGGGAGCATCATGGAATTGGCGATGGAGAAGGGTTGGTGATGATGAAGAACGAAGATCCCCCTCTCTGGAGCCCCAAACGGACTCCAGATCTGGCCTCCAAATGAAGAACAGGAGGTGACGGCGGCTCCGTCTCATGGATCGCGATAATTCTTTCTCCCTCATTTTTTTCTAGAAAAATAGGATTTTATAGCGTCGCTTTCAGGGTCTGCGGGGCCTCTAGGTGGGGACAACCCACCTGGGCGTGCCAAGAGAGGGGGGCGCTCCCTGGTGGGTTGTGCCCACCCAAGTGCCCCTCTCCGGCAGGTCTTGGCTCCGGAAATTCTTATTTATTATATAAAAATTCCTCGCAAAGTTTCGTTCCATTCCGAGAACTTTTATTTCTGCACAAAAACAACACCATGGTAGTTTTGCTGAAAACAACATCAGTCCGGGGTTAGTTTAATTCAAATCATGCAAATTAGAGTCCAAAACAAGAGGAAAAGCGTTAGGAAAAGTAGATACCTTGGAGACGTATTAGTAAGACAAGCACACTTCGCAAGGAATATGTCAAAATCTCCAAATATATGCGAGAATGCTATGGGGGCAATCTCATTAGCATGACTAAAAGCATGCTAGCACTCAATACATGGCAAAACATCTAGCATGAGAGAGGCAACATATGGAGATATATGACATGAAGCAATAAAAATCATGTGCAAATCATGGTAATGGTTGTCATCAACCGCGTGAAATGAGCGAGTATGAATCATCGGTGATGCAACAAGGCAAGAAATCATAGTAATCAAGTCGTGTAAGATAGTGGTGCGAAGATGTAACATACTAGAGGAAGTCATGGCAATCATGTCATTTGAGCAAATAAGAGGCATAGACAATGCATATGACATGTCGCAAGCACGAACACAAAGCAAGATGAAAGTATCATCATAGGAATGGTGCACAAAGGAAACATGGCAATAATAAGCAATATCTCCACCAAGCTTGCAAATACAAATACAAGTACTAGAATGAATCATCATGTGTAGTGCAAAGCATGGGTCACAAATGCATGTCAGAGGCATATGAATGAGCATATCATGCAAAGTGAACATGGCAAGATGGGCATAGAATATATAATGGACAATAAGCCATAACCATGTGAGGGTCATGTAGAAGAAATGCGCGAAGTCTTTGCGCGATGGGAACTGTGTGAAAGCCAATCCACGGGATCCTAAGTCATTGTTGCTCTCTAGAGCTCATTTTGTCAACTCATGGGATTGTGAGGTTGACAAATATTCATGGGTACCTACACAAACCAAAGAAATTGTGTGCGTGGTAAATGTACACATCATCCATCATGATGTGTATGTGCACGTGTGAGTTAGCACAAGATAAGCATCGCTCAAAGTAAGAACATGTCATCCATCATGAAAGAATAGTTATTGTGTATAACACGATGGGGGCACATATTGAGCGTGCAATTATAGCAAGTGGGTGGCACAACAATAGCATTGTTATTCATGGAGAGCATATTGTGCACACAAGTATGCAATGGATGGGATGGATCCAAATCTCCTAAAATGTAGGAGGAAACTATGGGGGTCTCCTCATGAGCAATAGTGGAAACACCATATGAAAAAATGGACAACTTCCAAAACAATGCATATCCGAAGCTAGGTGGTCATGGCATGGCATATGAGATAAATGGTGCAAAGGGAGCATATCAATATCATCACAAGAAAAACAAATGCCTATAACCATGGGCTTGTCATCTATGCCATATGTGCAAATTGTTTTTATTTTAATGGCATATGCATAGTCACTACGACGAGATTGCAAATATGACATATTGTCGATCTCATTTGGAGCATATGACAGGTCAAGCGGGTTGTCAAACATGATGTGACCCAAAGAATTGGCACAAGAAATCCTATGTAACATGGCATCAAAACTAATAGACTCCACATGAGAATCATCATACTCAACATAAATGGGCAATAAATCATCACATAAGGAAGTCGCACTAGCATGAAGCATGGAAATAGGTGGATCAAAATCATGCAAGCAATCAATGTCAAGATAGTCCTCTAGTGAGACAAGAAAATCACCTTCACCTATGTTACCTTGTTCATTCCACTCAAGTGGTGTAGGTGAGGTGGCAAAGACCAAATGGTGGTCAATATCATCTTGATGGAACCATGTGGGGGTGCATCATATTCCACCATGGCCATCGTCTTGTCCAAAGGAAGGACGAAGTTGTCGAGTATCGACACGTCATCATATATGGGACCTAGCACTAAATCAGAAGACACAATAGAGGTAGAGTTTAAGTTGTTAGAAATCATAGTGGCCTCACATGCCCTATCAACTACCTCACTCCCTCTATGTGGTGGCTCACTCACTCCCTCAAAATAGGTGCACTCAATGTCACATATCGTGGGGTCATTCATCTCACTCAAGTGATGGGGGTTGTGGCTCTCCTCACATGGGAATTGGGGCAACACATCATATATGGGGCTAGTGGTGAAGTCGCTCCCACTCTCAATTTGGCGGCAAAAGTCACTCAAATCATCACAAAATGTCGTTGTGGTCAAAGGGAAAATCCCATGCTCAACCATCTCATTGCCGTTGCCGTGGATGAAGGCCGAAGATGGCACATCATCGCTCTCTTCCATGACCGAAGGGAAAATCCCGTGCTCGATCATCTCATCACTGTTGGGATGAAGGCCGAAGGTGGCACATCATCACTCTTCCCTCCAAAGATGTAAGCATCATCCTTGCTCACCACTGTGTCGCTCACCTCGAAAGCATGTTCCTTGATTGGCTCCGAAGTTGTAGTCATTGCCGCACCATCTTGAAAAAGATTCGAAGTAGACTCGACATCATCAATGCCAGAAAGAGGGATGGCGGTGAAGTCGAAATTGGGAGTATCGTCTTGGAGATCGTCGGGCTTGGACATCGTTGTGGTACTAGACTCATGATCGCCGTCTTGGAGATTGGTCTTCGAGAAGTGTGCTTGGGGTGGAGAAGCTTTGGCCTTCATGAGTTCTTGTTCCGCCTTGAGAGCACCAATGTAGTTGTCCTCGAGGGACTTGTAGTTCTCGAGGAAGCTAGTCTTAGAGATGTCGTTGTTCAATCCCATCATGAAGTAGAACTTCATCAAAATGGGGTCGTACACGCCGGCTCGTCGCAAGGGCTTCTTCATCTCCTTGAAGTACGCGTCGATGGACTTGGATCCTTGGATGGTGTTCTCCAACTGGCGTTGAATTTGTTCTGTGTAGGTTGGAGGAACGAACTCTCGCCGCAAAGCTCTCTTCGTCTTGGGCCAACTTAGGTCGTAGCTCTCCGAAGGTGTGTGAAGCCACCATGCCGACTCGTAGTCGTGGAAGTTCGTTGTGGCGCACTTCACTTGATGTTCAGGAGGAACTTGATGTAGCTTGAGGTAGTCGTCCATCAAGTGCTCCCACTCAAGATACACCTCGGGTTCTTGAGTCCCATTGAAAGGAATCTTGTGGTCAGTGTCGAGGTCGTAGTAGCTCGAGGAACTCGCGGACTTGAGCTTGGGGAGCTTCTCTTGAGCGTAGTCTTAAGGTGCTTGTTGGCGAAGATGCCGTATGTCCATAGGCCAAGATGCCTTAAAGTTGCTTGGCGAAGCTGCCAAGCAACTTGGTGAAGTCATAGAGCAGTGGTTGGTGTTGAGCTCTTGACCTTCACGTTCTCATTTGTGATGGTGTCGATGCCAATGTGATCTTGCCAGAGATGGTAGCTCGGAAGCATGTCCTCTTGAGCGTCTTCTCGAAGATAAGGAAGATCAGTTGTTGGACTTGATGATGGCTTTGATCTCCATTTGAGCATCCAGCTTGGCGTTCAAGTTGTTCATGGCATCGAACTCGTCGTTATTGTTGTAGACCGGAGGGGGTGTGCTTTGCCTATCCATCACAAGACTCGAGTAGAGGTGAGTAGGAAATTAGATAAACAATACCAAGTTACCTTTTCCTAAAGTTGAGGATGTATCCCGTTTCACTCAATGTGAAATGAAAGAATAGTGGAATTGGTACCAGACTTGTTCACTCACACCTATCAAGCAAAGCTTATGGAGTGGCTTGCTGAGGATAGTGGCACAAAAATTTGATGCAAAATGTTAGCAAGAGTCAATAATGATGAAAGAGATTCAGAAATTCGCAAGTGAAACAACTAGACCAATAGCAATATGGCACACAGAAACACACACTCGGATAGATAAAATGGGGTCATGCAACCAAGAATTGAGCAAAAAATGTGGAGTCCACGGAAAATGCTCGTGTTGCACAACTCAAGAGAGACTCTAGCACGATTGCTCAATAGGTGGATACGACACTGGTGCACAACCTAAAAGATGCAAAACGTATCAACTTTCTATCCCAAGCATGCTATGTATGTATGGTTCCCGGTGTTTCTCACACGATGATCCAAGATGATCAATGATGGTATATGATATTCAATGTGGTATGCTATGGCTATTGCTTACAAGCTCTTTGTTCACTCTTTTTCTTTGCTTAAAAGCTTATTCTTTTTTGGCCACAATGCGAAATGCACAAACTAGATAGCAATTGTGTATATGCGGGGAACAATCTTGTGGCACAAGAGATGATATGATACCAAGATGATACCAATATGGTATGGTATGTATGCAATGGAAGGGCGGATCGATGATCAGTAATGTGCACAAGTAACGTTGCCGGGCAATACTTAAATGGCTAGTCTCGATAGGCGAGTAACACAAAATGGGCTAGGGGTTATCAATGCAATTGCAAGTGGAATATACAATGGTGTCGTCGAGGTACAGTCCTTATGTATGATGACGACCTCGTGGCGATGATGAGTGGCGGTGTTCTCGATGTCGAACCGTTCCTAATTAGCAGAAACACCTTAGGAAACGGAAAAACCGCAAACTCAAAGCCTCAAAGGCGAATGTCAAATGGTGGTAGCGGAAAAGCGGTTGTGGTTTTGCGGAAGGTCAATGGGATTGCAGAAATGCAATGATGGGTTTTGGGGTAGGCAATGTGGAAGTAGAGGGTTATACAAGTTGAAGTTGAGGTCACCGTCCCTAAGTAGCCGAAACACCTTAGGAGACACAACCCACAACTCAAACAAGCTCAAACAAAATTGGGTTAAGTTGGGTGGCAGAGGTGTATGGTGGGTGTTGGGGATATAACTACTGAGTGTAAATCGCCGAGGAGGGGCCGGGTTATACTCATAGTGAATTATTTATATTGAAGCCCACAAAGACAAGGAATATGGCACTTTACGAAGGAGGTCTAACGAGAAGGCCAAGGCCACCGCCATATGATGTATAACTTGTGTTGTAAGATAGGAAAGGGTAGAAACCGAGCCGGACACGTTTATGAGCCGGCCGGGATTCTGTAAACCGCTGGGCGTCAACCTGTGTATATAAAGGGACGACCCGGCGGCGGTTCAAGGACAAGAAACAACAGATTGAGAGCCAGGCAAAGTGGATTCGCTCCCTGGTCATCGAAACCCTAGAAATTCCACCTCAACTGGATTAGGCTTTTACCTTCACCACAAGGGGCCGAACCAGTATAAACTCCTTGTGTCCTTTGTCCCGCTTGTAACGCCCCGGTTTCGATGCGCCAGGTGTCTGCCAGTTATTCGCCGTCCTTGCCATGTCATTTACTTGCGTGTTGCACTTTGCCATGTCATCATCTGCATTTCATATCATGTCATCTTGTGCTTTCCATTTTGCATACGTGTTCGTCTCTAGCATCCGAGCATTTTCCCCTTTGTCCGTTTTGCAATCCGGCACTCCAATGTTCCCCGGCGTTCCCCTTTCGTCTCTCGTTGTGTGTGGGTGTTAAACTTTCTCGGAATGGCCCGAGGTTTGCCAAGCGGCCTGGGTATAGCACCGGTAGACCGCCTGTCAAGTTTCGTTCCATTTGGAGGTCGTTTGATACTCCAACGGTTAACCGGGTAACCGTAAAACCCCCTTTCTCTTTGCAGCTTAACACCCATTCAAAGTGGCCCAAAACCAATCCAAACCCCCTCCTTTCTCTCGGTCGTTCGATCACGATCGTGTGGGCGAAAACCGCACCTCATTTGGACTCTCCTAGCTCCCTCTACCTATAAATATGTGCCTCTCCCCGAATTTTCGCGCAGTCCAACCCTAGCTTCGTCTTCCTCCCGCAGCCGGACACGTCCGGACCCCACCGGACATGTCCGCCCCGTCCGCGCCGCCGCCCTCAGCAAACCGTAGGCCGCCACATGGCGCCCCGGCCTCCCGCGCCGCCGCCAGCCCGCCGGGACCGAGGCAGCCCGCCCGAGCACTTGCTCAGGCGCGCCCAGGCGCCTCGCCTCACTCCCGGCTGAAGCGCCCGCCCGTCTCCCCTTTGAGGCCGCCACATCTCCTCATTGCCGAGCTCATCCGGCGCCGCGCCCCGGCCGGATCCAGCGCCCCCTCGCTGGTGCAGCCCCGTCCCCGGTCGTCGTCCTCTTCTCCGGCCCTGCCTTGATCCGTGTGCCATGATCCAGATCCAGATCCATTCCAGAGGTTGACCCGAAATTTCCACCGTCCTGAAATATTTTGCATAATCATGCCATGTTCATCGCATCATAACTCCATGCATACTGTTCCGTTTCGTGCGTGTAATATGTCCAATTGTTCGCCTCGACGAGTACTTCATTACATTCCATTGCATCATATTCATTTGAGCTCATCTTGATGCCTGAACCATCGTTGCAAGAGTGCTATGTAATGTTAGTTTCAGATTCTTATCAGGATTTGGACATTTGTCATTTTTGTTGCATTTGATGTGTGCATCTTATGAGCATGAGCTCTACATGTGTTTATTGCTATGTCATGCCATCCTCACAGTGGTGCCATCCATGTATTTTTGTGAGTCGTGTAGTGAGTGCATCGAGCTTGCTAAGTAGGGTACTTGTTGTTGCTATTTTGCTAGGCTGTTTCTGTTATATTGTGATACTATGTAAACCTCCTGCTACAAGTCATTCTATGCATAATCTGGAGATGTTCAATAAGGATGTTTTGTTATAAATGTATTGCTCTATCCATCCAAGCCCTTTTTTGCAATTATAGTCTGTAGTAACTTGTTGTGATCTTGCTCTAAAATTGCTAAATAATGTTGTTGTCAGCCTGTTAACATTAAGTAAAATGTTGCCATGATTGTTGTTAGTGATCCATGCACTCTATGAACTTGCTCTTGCCATACTTAGCCTCATAAACATGTCTTCTTACTGTGAGTTGCCTTGCCATGCCATGTTTTTCTCTGTGGTGAGTGGTTCAAGCTCACCAACATGCCTACTTATTGTTGTTCCTGCCATGTATGAATCTGTAATATAACTTGCTATCTTTACATGGGTGTCATCATATTTTGTGTGCCTTTTTGGCTCATGGTCAGTAAGGGACTTTTGTTATATGCAATTAGTAGGTTCATGCCATGCTCTAGCTTGAGATGATAGCTTGCTGTAACTTGTTGTTTGATAGCTCTAAACTTTGCAGCCTGATGTTATTTCTGCCAAGCCTGAAACTGTTATTATTTGCAATCTTGCCATGTCCTTTTGAGCATGTTCTAGTGATTTCTGGAGATATCTCAATGTTCATGTTTTGTTATGCTTTACCTGTAAATCATGCCCATGCCTTTGTTTTCACGTTGCGATGCTGTAGCATAGTGTTTTGATGCTTGCAATATGCCTAGAATCTGTTTTGGACAGATTGTTGTTATGACTTGTTTCATGTGTATGTGTTGAACCGTTGCTCCGTTTGGAGTGTGCTCTATACGAAACTTGCGTGATTTTGCATGTAGTTTCATATTATCATGTTGCATCCTTGTTTTTAGAGTGTTTGCTTGAGGTTTGTATGCATTTTGCATCAATGCCATGCTTAACTTGTTTTCCTCATATCTTCTAGGCCGTAGCTCAGAATTAAATGAACTTTATATGTATCTTGACTAGAATTTTGTGTAGATCATCTTGGCGCATCTTAACTTGGTGTTTAACAACTTGAACTTAAGGTTTATTCAGATCTGGAACAATTTCGAAATTTGCATATGAGGACTTACCGGAATTGTTCTATGATGTTTCCGGCCTCATTTAAACTTGCTTTGATGTGTTGCTCTTGTATGCATCATCTCTTGCCATGAGTATCTTCATGTAGTTTTTTCATGCATCATGTTTGTTGTGCCTTATGTCATGTTCATGTGTGGTGTGTTTACCATGTTGTGTGCTTCTCTCGATAGTTCCCGTTTCGTTGCGATCGTGAGGATTCGTTCGTCTACGCTTGGTCCGTCTTCGTGGCTTCATCCGTTCGTCTTCTTCATGGACTCGTTCTTCTTCCTTGCGGGATTTCAGGCAAGATGACCGCTACCCTGGATCTCATTACTATCATTGCTATGCTAGTTGCTTCGTTCTATCGCTATGCTGCCTTACCTACCACCTGCTTAACAAGCCTCCCAATTTGCCATGTCAGCCTCTAACCTTTGTCACCCTTCCTAGCAAACCGTTGTTTGGCTATGTTACCACTTTGCTCAGCCCCTCTTATAGCGTTGCTAGTTGCTGGTGAAGATGAAGATTGCTCCATGTTGGATTATGTTATGTTGGGATATCACAATATCTCTTATATTATTAATGCATCTATATACATGGTAAAGGGTGGAAGGCTCGACCTTATGCACAGTGTTTTGTTTCACTCTTGCCGCCCTAGTTTACATCATACCGGTGTTATGTTCCCGGATTTTGCGTCCCTAACGCGGTTGGGTGATTTATGGGACCCCCTTGACAGTTCGCTTTGAATAAGACTCCTCCAGCAAGGCCCAACATTGGTTTTACCATTTGCCTCACCTATGCCCTTTTTCCCTTGGGTTTCCAGAGCCCGAGGGTCTTCTTTATTTTAGCCCCCCCGGGCCAGTTCTCCTCTGAGTGCTGGTCCAAACCGAGCGATGTCCGGTGCCCCCTGGGCAACCAGGGTCTATGCCAACCCGTCGTCTTGCTCATCCGGTGTGCCGCGAGAACGAGATATGTGCAGCTCCTATCGGGATTTGTCGGCACATTCGGGCGGTCTTGCTGGTCTTGTTTTATTACTGTCGAAATGTCTTGTAGCCGGGATTCCGAGACTGATCGAGTCTTCCCGGGGAGAAGGAATATCCTTCGTTGATCGCGAGAGCTTATAATGGGCTAAGTTGGGACACACACTGCGAGGTATAAACTTTCGAGAGCCGTGCCCGCGGTTATGTGGCAGATGGGAATTTGTTAATATCCGGTTGTAGTAAACTTGAAGTAAACTCTTCTAAAATACACCAACCGTGTGCGTAACCGTGAGTGTCTATTTTCGGGGTTGATCGAGAGGAGAACACGGTTTCTGGGTTATGTCTGATGTAAGTATGAGTTCAGGATCACTTCTTGATCATTACTAGTTGACGACCGTTCCTTTGCTTCTCTTCTTGCTCTCTTTTGCGTATGTTAGCCACCATACTTGCTTAGTCGCTGCTGCAACCTCACCACTTTACCCCTTCCTTACCCATTTAAGCTTTGCTAGTCTTGATACCCATGGTAATGGGATTGCTGAGTCCTCGTGGATCACAGATTACTACAACAATAGTTGCAGGTACAGGTTATGCGATGATCATGACGTGAGAGCGATGTTTGCTTGTTTTGGAGTTCTTCTTCTACTTCTTCTTTGATCAGGGGATAGGTTCCAGGTCGGCAGCCTGGGCTAGCAGGGTGGATGTCGTTTGAGTTCCTGCTTATGTTTCATCCGTAGCCGGATGTTGTCCTCTTGTATATGATGTAGATGTATTCTTGTGCCGTTTGTTCCTTTTGTATGTATCCCTATCTATTATGTAATGTTGATGTAATGATATCCACCTTGCAAAAGTGTCTTCAAGATGCGCTTCTATCCTTGGTGGGACCTTCGAGTTCCTTTAGGATAGGGTCGCATCTTGCGCGTGACAAGTTGGTATCAGAGCCTCGACCGACCCTAGGAGCGTCCTTGATTGATCGTGTAGTTTGGCCGTTGTTGAGTCTAGAAGAAAACTATTTTCGCAGTCTAGTTATATCGGAGAGTAGGATTTCTTTTACTCCTCAGCCCCTTCGTCGCTCTGGTGAGGAATCTTGACGTAGGTATTTTGAATTACTCCTCTTTCCCCTTCAAATTTTTCTTTAGGATCACGCAGTTGGTTTTTTCGATCGTTGGTTCTCAGCTCTTTTCGTCCGGTGCATTTCTCGTCAAGGTGATTCGACCCTCCCCATTGTTGCAAGTTCAATCCTCAGTTGTTTTCTTTTCCCACCCACCCACCCTTTTTCTTGTCGGAACTGGAGTTTGTAATCGAGTATCCGTTCTACTCGTGTGAAGTCTTTGCTTTCTTTCCTCAATGATTTCAACCGGTGTTTCCTCTTGAAGTCATTCGTCGGTTCCCCTTCCAAGTTGCCTTTGTTTTTCCGCCCTCCACCCTCTTATTCCCGGAGACTGAGTCTCTTTCGACCATCAATTTCATTCGTATGGAGCCTCTTTAGGCTTCCCTCAATTCTTTCAACCGGTGAATTCTCGTCTCGTTCGTCATTCTTCATCCTTTTTCTTTTTCCGGTGGATCCAATCCAAGTTTTTCGTTGCCGATCGTATTCTTTCCCTCAGCTCAAATATTTCCCTTTGCTCGTTCGCCTCTCGCCAGTTTATCCTTCCGGAGTGCTGAAGACATCTCAGGAGATTCGTCTGTGTTTGAATTAATCTGAGGTTGTCACCTCATGCAAATATCTCAGTTGTTCCGGTGCATCATCTATCTGTTCATCAACCCTTTCCAACGGTGTTTTGTTTTAGTGGGCCCTAATCCACAGGTCTTTTCCCAGGATCTTACCTGACTCTTCTGATTATTCCGGAGCTATTTTGTAATTCTTTTCGGAGTTTGACGTAAGTATGAATTTCATCAGTCAGATGCCATCTCCAAGATATTTTCAAATTCTTTTCATTGTTGGCTCAACCTCTTCGCTTTTCATTCTCCCGGAGTACCTCAGTAATTTTGGTGGTGTTTCTCATCGTCATTTGAAGACCGAAGAAGAGTTTTTTTCCTCTAAATCTTGTCTGTTCTCTTGAAGTTTCGTGGTTCTAGCTTCATGTTATCCTCTCGAATTATTCCATTTGTCAGATATTCCTTTTTCCTACCCATCTGGAGTATGTCAGGAGTTGTTTTCCCATTTTCTTTTCACCGGAGGCCATCGTTTCAGAAGAATTCTTCGTCCTCACATTTCAGCTACCGTTATCCGATTATCCCGGTGCATCTGTCAAGTGTTCTTTGATCAGCTCATGATCTCTTTGTTCTTTTGCATCTAAATCCTCTCTAGCTTACTTGTTCTTCTAATTTTTCCCGGCGATTCATTCTCTTTCGTCAGTCATTTCCGAATGCTAACGGTGGTTCATTCAAGATTCTTTTTCTTTAATTATCATATTAATTCATTCGTTCCTTCCAATCCTACCGGTGATTCATGAAGACTTTCTCAAGTTTTTTGCTATACCCCCCCCCCCCCCTAATCCTTTTCAAGAAGAATAAGTAGTATGTAAAATCCATTGCTTGTCACCAATTTAATTTGATGAAGGATATGCATACAATAAATCTTATTCTTATTTCCTCCAAGTGAGTAACCCCTTCCTTCGGAGTTTGTTCTTCATGAATAAATTCTAGTTCCAAGTGTTTTCATCTTTTCTTTTCCGGAGTTCAATTATTTCCTCGGCCATCTTGTCGGAACCTCCATCTAAATCATCGCAACGCTCATCTATTCTTTCATCCTTCATTTTATCTCGTCATCCTTTTGTTACCGGAGTTCTTCATGGTGGTTCTTCATGATTTAATTCATTTTTTAAGAGTTCATCAAGTACCATTCCATCCTCTCAAGTTCATGTTCTAATCCTTCCATTTTCAGCCGGAGTGCTGCCTAAATCCTTTTCAGTCTTAGTCGTTTCTTATCTCGTTCTAACCGGAGTGGTTTCATAGTCTATCTGATTCCGTGAGCTTTCGATTCTCGTCATTCTCATCGTTCCTCTCTTCTTCTCGAGTGCTCTCGATTCTTTGCTTCTTATCTTGAGTTCTTGTTTCACCTCATCCCTTTTCCCTTCCGGCTCGGTCCTAAGATCTCGGGACGAGATCTCTTGTTAGTGGAGGAGAGTTGTAACGCCCCGGTTTCGATGCGCCAGGTGTCTGCCAGTTATTCGCCGTCCTTGCCATGTCATTTACTTGCGTGTTGCACTTTTCCATGTCATCATCTTCATTTCATATCATGTCATCTTTTGCTTTTCATTTTGCATACGTGTTTGTCTCATGCATCCGAGCATTTTCCCCGTTGTCCGCTTTGCAATCCGGCACTCCTATGTTCCCCGGCGTTCCCCTTTTGTCTCTCGTTGTGTGTGGGTGTTGAACTTTCTCGGAATGGCCCGAGGTTTGCCAAGCGGCCTGGGTATAGCACCGGTAGACCGCCTGTCATGTTTCGTTCCATTTGGAGGTCGTTTGATACTCCAACGGTTAACCGGGTAACCGTAAAACCCCCTTTATCTTTGCAGCCTAACACCCATTCAAAGTGACCCAAAACCCATCCAAACCCACTCCTTTCTCTCGGTTGTTCGATCACGATCGTGTGGGCGAAATCCACACCTCATCTAGACTCTCCTAGCTCCCTCTACCTATAAATATGTGCCTCTCCCCGAATTTTCGCGCAATCCAACCCTAGCTTCGTCTTCCTCCCGCAGCCGGACACGTCCGGACCCCGCCGGACATGTCCGCCCTGTCCGCCGCCGCCCTCAACAAACCGTAGTCCACGTGGCGCCCGGCCTCCAGCGCCGCCGCCCAGCCCGGGGCCGGCGGCCAGCCCGCCCGGGCACTTGTCGAGCCAGCGCCGGGCGCCTCGCCCGCTTCCCGCAGCGCCCGCCCGTCCCGCCCGAGGCCGCCACGCCTCTCCCAGCGCTTGTCGGGCGGACCTCGTCCGCCGCCCGCCGCCCGGCCTCGCCTCGCGTTGCCGCCCTCGTCCACCGAACCGCCCGCCTTCCGGGCCGAAACTCCTCCGGCGCCCTCGCCTCCCGCCGCCGCCCTCCGTCGCGGGACATACGGCCGACCGCGCCCCGGCCAGATCCGGCGCCCCCTCGCCGGCGCAGCCCCGTCCCCGGTCGTCGTCCTCTTCTCCGGCCCCGCCTCGATCCGTGTGCCACGATCCAGATCCAGATCCATTCCAGAGGTTGACCTGAAATTTCCACCAAGTCCCGAAATATTTTGCATAATCATGCCATGTTCATCGCGTCATAACTCCATGCATACCGCTCCGTTTCGTGCGTGTAATATGTCAAATTGTTCGTCTCGACGGGTACTTCATTCCAGTCCATTGCATCATATTCATTTAAGCTCATCTTTATGCCTAAACCATCATTGCAAGAGTGCTACGTAATGTTAGTTTCAGATTCTTATCAGGATTTGGACATTTGTCATTTTTGTTGCATTTGATGTGTGCATCTTATGAGCATGAGCTCTACATGTGTTTTGTGCTATGTCATGCCATCTTCACAGTGGTGCCATCCATGGATTTTTGTGAGTCGTGTACTGAGTGCATCGAGCTTGTTAATTAGGGTACTTGATGTTGCTGTTTTGCTAGGCTGATTCTGTTATATTATGATGCTATGTAAACCTGCTGCTACAAGTCATTCTATGCATTATCTGGAGATGTTGAATAAGGATGTTTTGTTATACATGTATTTCTCTATCCATACAAGCCCTTTTTTGCAATTATAGTGTGCTGTAACTTGTTGTAATCTTGCTCTAAAATTGCTAAATAATGTTGCTGTCAGCCTGTTAACATTAAGTTCAATGTTGCCATGATTGTTGTTAGTGATCCATGCACTATATGAACTTTCTCTTGCCATGCTTAGCTTCATAAACATGTATTATTACTGTGAGTTTACTTTCCATGCCATGTATTGCTCTGTGGTGAGTGGTTCAAGCTCACCAACATGCCTACTTATTGTTGTTCCTGCCATGTATGAATCTGTAATATAACTTGCTATCTTTACATGGGTTTCATCATATTTTGTGTGCCTTTTTGGCTCATGGTCAGTAAGGGACTTTTGTTATATGCAATTAGTAGGTTCATGCCATGCTCTAGCTTGAGATGATAGCTTGCTATAACATGTTGTTTGATAGCTCTAAACTTTGCAGCCTGATGTTATTTCTGCCAAGCCTGAAACTGTTATTATTTGCAATCTTGCCATGTCCTTTTGAGCATGTTCTAGTGATTTCTGGAGATACCTCAATGTTCATGTTTTGTTATGCTTACCTGTAAATCATGCCCATGCCTTTGTTTTCATGTTGCGATGCTGTAGCATAGTGTTTTGATGCTTGCAATATGCCTAGAATCTGTTTTGGACAGATTGTTGTTATGACTTGTTTCATGTGTATGTGTTGAACCGTTGCTCCGTTTTGAGTGTGCTCTATATGAAACTTGCGTGATTTTGCATGTAGTTTCATATTATCATGTTGCATCCTTGTTTTGAGAGTGTTTGCTTGAGGTTTGTACGCATTTTGCATCAATGCCATGCTTAACTTGTTTTCCTCATATCTTCTAGGCCGTAGCTCCGAATTAAATGAACTTTATATGTATCTTGACTAGAATTTTGTGTAGATCATCTTGGCGCATCTTAACTTGGTGTTTAACAACTTGAACTTAAGGTTTATTCAGATCTGGAACAATTTCGAAATTTGCATATGAGGACTTACCGGAATTGTTCTATGATGTTTCCGGCCTCATTTAAACTTGCTTTGATGTGTTGCTCTTGTATGCATCATCTCTTGCCATGAGTAGCTTCATGTAGCTTTTTCATGCATCATGCTTGTTGTGCCTTATGTCATGTTCATGTGTGGTGTGTTTACCATGTTGTGTGCTTCTCTCGATAGTTCCCGTTTCGTTGCGATCGTGAGGATTCGTTCGTCTACGCTTGGTCCATCTTCGTGGCTTCATCCGTTCGTCTTCTTCATGGACTCGTTCTTCTTCCTTGCGGGATTTCAGGCAAGATGACCGCTACCCTGGATCTCATTACTATCATTGCTATGCTAGTTGCTTCTTTCTATCGCTATGCTGCCTTACCTACCACCTGCTTAACAAGCCTCCCAATTTGCCATGTCAGCCTCTAACCTTTGTCACCCTTCCTAGCAAACCGTTGTTTGGCTATGTTACCGCTTTGCTCAGCCCCTCTTATAGCGTTGCTAGTTGCAGGTGAAGATGAAGATTGCTCCATGTTGGATTATGTTATGTTGGGATATCACAGTATCTCTTATATTATTAATGCATCTATATACTTGGTAAAGGATGGAAGGCTCGGCCTTATGCCTGGTGTTTTGTCCCACTCTTGCCGCCCTAGTTTCCGTCATACCGGTGTTATGTTCCAGGATTTTGCGTCCCTAATGCGGTTGGGTGATTTATGGGACCCCCTTGACAGTTCGCTTTGAATAAGACTCCTCCAAAGAAGGCCCAACATTGGTTTTACCATTTGCCTCACCTATGCCCTTTTCCTTGGGTTTCCGGAGCCCGAGGGTCTTCTTTATTTTAGCCCCGGGCCAGTTCTCCTCTGAGTGCAGGTCCAAACCGAAGCGATGTCCGCGCCCACAGGCAACTGAGTCTATGCCAACCCGTCGTCTTGCTCATCCGGTGTGCCCCGAGAACGAGATATGTGCAGCTCCTATCGGGATTTGTCGGCACATTCGGGCGGTCTTGGTGGTCTTGTTTTATTACTGTCAAAATGTCTTGTAGTCGGGATTCCGAGACTGATCGGGTCTTCCCGGGGAGAAGGAATATCCTTCGTTGATCGCGAGAGCTTATAATGGGCTAAGTTGGGACACCCCTGCAGGATTTGAACTTTCGAGAGCCGTGCCCATGATTTATGTGGCAGAAGGGAATTTGTTAATATCCGGTTGTAGTAAACTTGAAGTAAACTCTTCTAAAAAACACCAACCGTGTGAGTAACCGTGAGTGTCTCTTTTCGGGGTTGATCGAGAGGAGAACACGGTTTTTGGGTTATGTCTGACGTAAGTAGGAGTTCAGGATCAGTTCTTGATCATTACTAGTTGACGGCCGTTCCTTTGCTTCTCTTCTCGCTCTCTTTTGCGTATGTTAGCCACCATACTTGCTTAGTCGCTGCTGCAACCTCACCACTTTACCCCTTCCTTACCCATTTAAGCTTTGCTAGTCTTGATACCCATGGTAATGGGATTGCTGAGTCCTCGTGGCTCACAGATTACTACAACAACAGTTGCAGGTACAGGTTATGCGATGATCATGACGTGAGAGCGATGTTTGCTTGTTTTGGAGATCTTCTTCTGCTTCTTCTTCGATCAAGGGATAGGTTCCAGGTCGGCAGCCTGGGCTAGCAGGGTGGATGTCGTTTGAGTTCCTGCTTATGTTTCATCCGTAGCCGGATGTTGTCCTCTTGTATATGATGTAGATGTATTCTTGTGGCATTTGTGCCTTTTGTATGTATCCCTATCTATTATGTAATGTTGATGTAATGATATCCACCTTGCAAAAGCGTCTTCAAGATGCACTTCTATCCTTGGTGGGACCTTCGAGTTCCTTTAGGATAGGGTCGCATCTTGGGCATGACACCGCTTTAACACCTTTAAGCTAACCCGTCGCGATGGCTCCACGACTAAGTCCTCACACTAGGACATCTGCCGTGACAAAACCATGACAGTTGGCGCCCATCGTGGGGCTATCGCACGATTGTTTCAAGTTCTTAGAGGGCAGCTTTGAAGGGCTCAAGGGATACGATGTGGGCCGGATGACCAAAAGTCATCGCGGCAAGCTCTACATCGACGATGCAGGCTAGGGCCCCGAGGCCGGCTCAATTGAGTACGGGTACCGGGTCCTCTTCGGCGGCATTCACGTCTTCATTGGCAAGACCGGCGAACCGGGCCCTGAGCCGGACATCTGCACCGACATTGTCGAAACGGCTCAGCGTGCGAGACTTGCCCGGGTTCGGCCTACCATGAAGCATGGCTTCGTGGGAGTCATCCATGGAGCGGAACCTGAGGATAGATCGGCATCTGGTGATGAAACCGTCGTTTACTCTGATGACGAGTCATCTATCGGGGAGACCGAGTCATTGTACCAACTGCAAGACGGCCGGCTTGGGGGTTGTTCCGATGGCGACAGTATTTCGGACCCCTTCGATCCGCCGAGCCGGGTTGCGATCTTCATGGCTGGTACACAGCCAGTGCATCACTCTTCAACTGCAGCAGCGATGATCTCCAGGTTAACATCGGTGACAGCAGCCGGGGCAGGAGGCCTTGCGCGACCGCCAGCTCAGGTTTTGTCCGACTTATTTGACACTTTGGCAACGCTGCTAGCGGCACAAGTTAACCCGACGAATCTGGATGAGCATAACACAGAAGTTGCGAAAGTGAAGGATCAGATAGCTCAAGCCAAGGTAGACCTAGTAGCTGAGGACACCAGGATGGCTGCAGAGCGGGTCGAGTTGGATGCACAGGCTTACCGGCTTATGTTGGATCAGAACGCATCAAATGAGGTCATGAGGAGAAGGTACCGGTCTCACCTGCCTCCGGTTTATGAGGCAAGGAATCTCTTTAACACGCCAGGAGCAGGAACCAGTAACCAGCCAGTGGTAAACCGGGTGGAAGCACCTGGAATAGGGGCGCCGCTTCAGCCGCGCATGATGGATCCGCCTCGTCAGAACAATGTCCCGTCACAACACGTATCAACGCCTCCGGGTCATTACTGTAACCCTTTGGATAGCATAGTCGCTGCCGCTTCACGATTGGCGGCTCTCCCAGTTGAAGGCGAGTCCCCAATAGCGGTTGAGACACGACGGGCTAGAGAGCTCCTTCAGACAGCCTTGACTCAGCAGCAGGCTTATTCGTACAGCCGTGAGAGGATTCATTCCACCCCCCGCCCCAAGCCGGAGTTACAACAGACATATTGATGAAATGGATGTGTCAAGCAGTGCGCGGAACCATAACCCGCCTCGAGGGCATAACTCGGCGGTCGATGGTGCTAATGCTCAAGACATGGTGGATCACGGTAGGGCACGTCGAGAAGCCGAGCTAGCGGCACAGTACGCGGCCTGTCAGATTACACCGATTCGTCCAACGACTTCGGTGGAACCAGGTGTTGCTTTTAGTTCTTTGGGGGTACCGTGTCTCACCCCGGCTCTACGTAATGTGCGGTACCCAATGATTTCAAAGGTCCTCGTAAAGTGCCCAATTACACTGCCGACTTACCTCCCGAATCATGGATTGAGAGCTATGAGATGGTGATGGAGATGCTAGACGTTGACGATGTTGCATGTGCTAAATACTTCACCATGATGTTGGAAGGAACAACTCGTACTTGGCTGAAAAGTTTGCCAGCTAACTCCATTGGATCATGGGCTGAGTTAAAGGCCCGGTTTATCCAGAATTTCAAAGACACGTGCAAGCAGCCCATGTCAGTTGTGGACTTAGCCGTCTGTGTCCAAGAAGAAGGTGAATCGACAACCCATTAGGTGCGCCGGGTCTCAGCGATCCAGCATTGGTCGGACCACATCAACGCCGATTTAGAAGTATTAACATTGGAAGGCAATTGCCGGTTCACGCCTCTGAAGCTAAAGTTAGGGTGGCTCAAGCATCACTGCAATGACATGGGGACACTTATGGCGGCTCTGGTTAAATACGCTGACTCTGATGGTAACAAGGACCCCGAGTCTGACGATGAAAAGCCGGGAAAGGGAAAGAAGAGCAGCAGCACCAGAGGGCAACAGCATAATTCGGCAGGCCATTGAAACAATAGTAAGCGCAAAGGGGATAACGGTTTGTACTTTGTGGCTAACACCAACACACAGAACAATGATCAGCGTCGTAAGGGTAAACCGCCCCCGCGGAGTGGAGGATCATGTATCAACCTTGAGCACCTGTTAAACCAGCCTTGCCCAAGACACGGGACGCGAGAGAGGCCGGCTATGCACCTTTGGAAGGGTTGCTTTATCATGAGGGAGTTCAAAAACTCAAATCTTTTCCAAGATGGTCATGGACCGGGTGGCGGTTCAGGGCCTGGTTTTCATGGGCCGGGTTACGGTAGAGGCGGTTCTGGCTCAGGATTACAAGGCAATCAAGGCAATCATGGCAACCAAGGTGGTTATAACCAGCAACATCATCAGGGGAGTCAACAACAACAATAGTCGGGTTATCAGAGCAACCCGAAGCAGTTGAATAGTGGGCAGTATCATGTCTTCACCACTAGCCTATGCAAGCGCGACCAGAAGCTTCATAAGAGAGCAGTGAACTCTGTTGAACCGACAATTCCCCGTTATTTGCGTTGGTCTTAGCAGCCCATCGTATGGAGTCGGGAAGATCATCCGCCCCGGGTTGATAATCCGGGTCACCTAGCACTGGTGGTGGCGCCTTAGGTTGGAGGGTATAACTTTACCAAGGTACTCATGGACGGGGGGAGCAGCATCAATATTCTCTACTATGAAACCTTCCGTCGCATGGGATTGAAAATAAGAATCTTAAACCGTCGAACACTGTTTTTCATCATGTGGTGCCTGGTAAGTCGGCCGTATCCAGTTGGTAAGATAGCCCTGGAGGTGGCTTTTGGAGATGATCACGACTCTAGATCAGAGACGTTGACCTTTGAAGTGGTGAAAATCAAGAGCCCTTATCATGCCCTGTTTGGACGGCCGGCTTATGCTAAGTTCATGGCAAGGCCCTATTATGTTTATCTGCAGCTCAAAATGCCGGGTCATAAGGGGACCATCACGGTGCATGGGAGCCATAGGATTGCTTTGGAATGTGAAGAAGGTGATGCGGCTTATGCTGAGTCGGTTTGTGCAACAGAGGAGTTGAAGTTTTATAAGGACAATGTTGATCCGGCGGATATGAATTCTTTGAAGAAGCCAACTACAGAGCATGATCCAGCCTTGAAGTTTAAATCGGCTGATGAAACTAAGCTAGTTGATTTTGTTCCTGGCGATTCATCCAAACAGTTCAGCATCAGTGCTAACCTGGATCTGAAATAGGAAAGCGCGCTCATCGAGTTCATCCGTGAGAACCAGGACATCTTTGCATGGAAGCCTTCTGACATGCCAGGTGTACCGAGGGAACTCGCTGAGCACACTCTTAAAATCGATCCCAAGTTTAAACCGGTCAGGCAGTTTGTCCGCGGCTTCAATGAAGAAAGGCGTAAAGCGAGGAGGTAGCCCAGCTCTTGGCGGCCGGGTTTATCGTTGAATTATTTCATCCTGAGTGGTTGGCTAACCCGGTGCTGGTACTTAAGAAGAATGGCACCTGGCGCATGTGTGTGGATTACACGGATTTAAACAAGGCTTGTCCGGCTGATCCTTTTGATCTTCCTTGTATTGATCAGATTATTGATGCTACGGTGGTTGTGAGCGTTTGAGATTTCTGGATGCTTATTCTGGTTATCATCAGATCAAGATGGCAGTTAAGGACCAGGAGAAGACAGATTTTATAACTCCCTTTGGAGCCTTCTGCTATGTGTCTATGCCTTTTGGGCTCAAGAGTGCCCAGGCGACTTATCAGCGATGTGTGTAGAATTGTCTTCATAATCACATTGGGCGCAATGTTCATGCTTATGTGGATGCTATTGTGGTGAAGTCCAGGAAAGTGGAGACGTTAATAGATGATTTGAAGGAAACTTTTGATAATGTCCGCGTTTACAAGATGATGCTTAATCTGACCAAGTGTGTTTTTGGTTTACCGGCAGGCAAGCTCTTGGGTTCTGTGGTGTCTAACAGGGGCATTGAAGCTAATCCGAAAAAGATGAAAGCTATTACATCTCTGGCTAAACCGGCGGGTACCAACGATGTCCAACGTTTGGCGGGTCGTATTGCAGTGCTGACCTGGTTTATAAGCCGGTTGGGAGAGAAAGATATCCCTCTATATCAGATGATGAAGAAGACAGATAATTTTGTCTGGAGTGATGCTGCTAATGCGGCGTTTGAGGACTTGAAGAAGCAGTTAGCTGAGCCACCTGTCTTTGCTGCTCCAGTCGATAAAGAGCCACTGTTGTTATATGTGGCTGCCGATGCCCGGGCTATCAGTGTGGCCATTGTGGTAGAACGTAAGGAGGCGGGCAAGTGATATCCGGTTCAACGGCCGGTTTATTATATTAGTGAGCTTATTATTGAGTCCAAGCAGAGGTACCCACATTGGCAGAAGCTGGTGTATGGAGTTTTCATGGCAAGCCAGAAGCTTAAGTAGTATTTTCAGGGTCATCCCATCACTATGGTCCATTCTGCCCCTTTGGGAGATATAATCCAAAACAGGAAGCAACTGGCTGGGTTGCCAAGTGGGCCATTGAGCTTGGACCTCACGGGTTAAAGTATATGCCTCGTACGACAATCAAGTCCCAAGCGCGTGTGAATTTCATCAATGACTGGACAGAGTTGCAGGTGCCGGAAGAAAATCCGGATAACACTTATTGGACTATCCATTTTGATGGGTCCAGACAATTGGAGGGCTCGGGGGCTGGAGTCGTGTTAACTTCCCCTCGAGGTGATAAATTTTGTTATGTTCTCCGTTTAATGTTCCCTTGCACTAACAATGCAGCTGAATATGGGGCCTTACTCCATGGACTTCGAATGGCTAAGGAGATTTATTTAAGTCGGGTTAAGTGCTTTGGTGACTCGGACTTGGTATCTCAACAAGTATCTGGTACTTGGGATACCAAGGATCTGCTCATGGCAGCGTATCGACGAGAGGTGGATGCTATTGCTGGTCACTTCAAGGGTTATCAGGTTGACCATGTGGACCGGCGAAAGAACGAAGCGGCGGATGCTTTAAGCCGTTTGGGTTCCCAACGTAAACAGGTGCCACCGATGTTTTTCTGGATGTCTTGCATAACCTGTCGGTGAAGCTACCTACATAGGAGGATTTGGCTATTCCTGACCGGGAGGCTTAGTTGGTGGGGGCTCTTCATGTTATCCCAGATTAGACGGTCCCATATTTGGCGTATATGAACCGGGGCAAGTTACCGGAGGATGAAACTTTGGCCAGGCAGATAATCCGGCGATCCAAGTCAATGACCATTGTCAACGGAGAATTGCATCATTGCAGTGTAACAGGGGCGTTTCAGATCCACGAAGGAGATTGTGGTCACCATGCCGGTTCGAAGTCCCTGGTAGCCAAGGCTTTTCATCACGGCTTCTGTTGGCTGACGGCTCATGCTGATGCTGAGGACTTGGTCAAAAAGTGTGATGGTTGTCAGAAGTTTTCACGTCGAGCTCATGTTCTGGCTCAGGAATTGAGGATGATTCGAATCACTTGGCCGTTTGCAACTTGGGGGCTGGATATGGTTGGACCCTTTAAGAGGTCCAAGGAAAAGAATACCCACCTTTTGGTGGCGGTTGATAAGTTCACTAAGTGGGTGGAGGCAGAGCCAGTCAGTAAGTGTGATGCGGCCACGGCGGTTCAATTCATCAAGAAGGTGATTTTCCGGTTTGGTTTTCCACACAGCATCATAACTGATAATGGCACTAATCTGTCCAAGGGTGCTATGAAAGAATTTTGTCAACGTGAGCACATCCGGCTTGACGTATCATCAGTGGCTCACCCCCAATCTAACGGTCAAGCGGAGAGAGCCAATCAAGAGATCCTGAGAGGCATCAAGCCCCGGCTTATGGTTCCTTTACAGAGGACGCCGGGTTGTTGGGTGGAGGAGTTACCTTCTGTGTTATGGAGTATCAATACCACACCTAACAGGTCTACAGGTTACACACCTTTTTTCATGGTTTACGGAGCAGAGGCGATTCTCCCTAGTGACATCCGTCATGACTCGCCTCGTGTGGCGGCTTATGTTGAAGCTGACAATGAGAAAGCATGTCAGGAAGCACTTGACCTGTTAGATGAGGAGTGTGATATTGCAGCAGCTTGTTCGGTGATTTACCAGCAATATCTGCATCGTTATCACAGTCGTCCGGTTAAAACCAGAACTTTTCAAGAAGGCAATCTGGTGCTCCGGCTCATCCAGGATCAGACTGATATGCACAAGTCCCCGCCTTGGGAAGGACCCTTTGTGGTCAACAAGAATCTGAACAATGGGTCTTACTACCTTATTGATGTTCGAGAGCACAAAGATTCACGTAAATCGGAGGAGGAGACCACCGGCCGTGGAATATCGCTCATCTTCGGCCTTACTACACCTGAGCCATGGGCTCCTCTTATGTACATATTCTTGACAATGTATATATTATGATCAATATAATAAACCGGCATCCCTGCTAAAGCGGGGCCTCTGTCGTTCTTCCTTAAAAGGTTTTTGGTTACATGGTTGCTTCTGTTTATAAAGCGGAGTTCTGATCACCCATTGATCCGGCTTATAGGCCACATAATAAAACTTGGGGGCTTGCTACCCAAAGTCAAAAGGGGCCAAAGAGAGTTTGTTGCAAAGCACAACTCAAACATAGGCGCCCATTGAGCACAGCTCAAAATATTGCTTGGGGGCTCTTTTGTTCTAAAAGAACACAGAGTCTATAACCTTGTAATAGGCTATAACAGCCAGGCTAGGAAGCTAGGTGTATTCACCTAAAACCCCAGGTTATCCTGCCTTTTTAAGTAAGTCACTCCGCCTAGGTAATCCTGGTAAGATCCGTCGAACGTTTGACAAGTCAATCTTATACAGACACTGAACATGTCATAGTTAAAATGACGATTGGTTAATGTGAGGTCCATCATATAGGGTTCGTAAAATGGTTTAACTCAGTGGCCTAGCAGCCCATGAAAAGCCTCGTTTTGGGCCTGGCAGCCCATGAAAAGCCTCGCTTCTTGCATGTTTTCTTTTGAAATCTTTCTTTTGGAGGTTTATTTTGATGAGGTTTATATTAATCCGGTGTTTACTGACCTGGTCTAGCTTTTGACTATAAGTCGCCAGTACAAAATTTCAAGATAACCGGTGTCTATTGACCCGGCTTGGCTTTCGAGTATAAGTTGTCAGCACACGATCAGCTATAATCTGGTGTTCATTGACCCGGCTTGGCTTTCGACTACAAGTCGCCAGTATGATATAAGGATAATCCGGTGTTTATTAAAACCGGTCCGGCGTTGCTATAAACCGGCAACACATAGAAGGACTTATCAATATTTAGGATTTGGGTTATCACCCTTACCACAATTGGTTGGTAAACCAACAACGTGGTTCAATATCATAGGTATGATATGTTTCATATTTGATTATTCTTAAGTACAGCCTTGGTTATAAACCCTGGCTATATGTTTGGCATGATGACCCGTCCAGCGGTAAACGGCCAGGACACTTTAAACCTGTTGTATGTAGGGACAGGTTGAATAAGCTGTTAAGGATTATAAAAAGACATAGCATATCTTAATCATGGCGGATTAACAGTGTCATGCAATGTGAATATGCACAATGGCATAGCAGACCAAGTGTTTAAACTAGCCTATTACAAGGTTTTTTGATGCCCAAAAGGATAATTGTTTTCCACAGTGTTGCAGTATGCAGAAGATAAACCGGCCTCCGGTTCATGAATCTTCGTCGGGCTGACTTGAAGGTCGTGGATCATCCTGCGCCGGTTCATCCTCCTCTCCACCCAGTGGCTGGAAGTCAATGGTTGCCCAATCAATCCCCGTTAAGGCCTTGAATACAGCTTCATCACTTATAAGTGTGGAAGGTTCAACATCAGGGGTGTAAGTGTGCTTACAGATTGGAGGAATAAGCGTTGGAGCATCGTAGGTTGGCAGGTTAACTCTCTTATTGTCAGCGTCATAAATCAACTGCTAATGAGAAAGATCGGTCTCTTCAGCCAACTTGCTAGCCAAGGGGCGCATTTCCTTCCTCAAAGCTCGGAGGTCATCATTATAAAAATATGATCCGTCCTCCTTTAAACTTGGATAGCCATTACCCACATCAGCTGGATCAAGATCAGGTACCCACGCTTTGGCCCGAGTTAGTGCTGTCAGAGCACTTGCCCTTGCGGCTGATCTTTTTAACTCTTCAAACCGGGCAGGCATCATTGACAATCTTTCTAGTGTTTCCTTGATCAAAGTCGGGGCGGTTTATTGTGGGAGGCCGTGCAGATGACCCGTTGTGCACCGCTATATAGTTGCTCTATGAGAGTATAGGTAGCCTTCAATTTCTTCCGCATGTCTGAGCCAAGGTGTGCGATGCGAGATCCTGCATCATACACAATAATCAGTAAACCGGCAGTTTTGTGGATATTACATGCTAAAAGGTTATGAAGAGGTTTTTTTTACCGAAAATAGCAAAAGTCATGGCATCTATTTGCCGTTTCAAGCCAGTCAGCTCTTCTGTTACTGGATTAAGGGCCGCTTCAGTGTCCTCAGCCCTCTTCAGCAGAGTTGCTTTCTCTGTGTCCTAGCTCGTACGCTCGTTCTTGAAGTTCTCCTTCAATTTTTCCGTGGCTGCTAAAGCGCCAGTGAGTTCCTCTTTGGCTTTGGACGTTTTGATTTGTTGAGACTTGACATTTTCTTGAAGGTCGACAATTTGGGATTCCTTTTTGCTCAGCTCTGCCTGCAAGAGACATACATGTTATGAGTTAACAGTACATATTTGAAGAATCAAGCACATAACAAGTTATACACTTGGCACTTGGGGGCTAATGCCTATTGCTTCTTATCAAAAATTTCTTGCAAATCCCAAGCTCAATACAAGTATTATTCTTGGCACTCGGGGGCTAATGCATATTTGCTCGAGTTAACATTATGGATTTTCTTCTACCAATCTGCCCGGTGGTCAGTTGGTTTACACAAATGTTCAACAAGAGTTTTCACTTTATAGGCTACAGTCCCGGTTCATCTTGAAAAGATAAACCGGCCCTTGGGGGCTATGCAGGCAAGGTTGAAGTATTATACAGTCCTAATTTATATGGATATGATAAACCGGCCCTTGGGGGCTACTGGAGCTGATATTATAAATTGGATATAAAGGAAGAATAGTTATGCAGAGTTAACAACATTTACCTCATATCGTAAACCGGCTTCATAGTCGCGGCTTGTGTACAGGCGGTTTAAAAACCCAGAATGAATGTCTTGGGAATTGAGGTGGGCATAGTTTGACAAAACTGTTTTCCACTTGCCTTTGTCTATAGCAGAAAGTTCTTCCTTGGCACTATGCTTTGATAAAGCGATAGGATTGCCAGGGGTAGTGTGGCTAATGCCGGTAACTACAACATCATCGGTGTTGTTATCAGCAGCTTTGAGTGGACTTGGTGGTTTATCAGCAGCTCTGACTGGGCTTATCGGTTTATCAGCATGGCTCGTTGGTTCAACTTCCACTTGTTCAGCAAAAAAGTCATGATCTGGTGGTGCGGATCATCAAGCATAGCGTCAGCATTTGTTTCCTCCGGTTCTGGAGTCTTCTCCGGTTCAGTGGCCATATTGTCATCAGCCGGTTTATTCAACTTGGCCTTTTTGCTGGGTCTAGGTTTGGCACTAAGGAATAAACATAAAGATTGGTACAGTAGGCAAACATAAGGTGTTAAGGGTAAATTTAAAGCATAACTCACCCAGGAACCGTCTTGAGGGTTGGAAGTTGCGTTTCTGTTGATTCGCTAGAAGAGGAATGGGAAGTTCCCTGATAATTTGAATCAGATGGAGTAAGAGGTTGCCGGAAATAACCCACCCGAGGATAATGTGGATCAGAATTATAAGAGACCTCTGGGCGACGTTTGCAAACCGGCGTCTTCGGTAAACCAGATGAAGTTACCACATGGACGCTATGTCGAGTTGTACGGCGAGCTTCGTGTTGCTGTTTCTTCAAAAGAAAGTTTGGATCTATATGAGCTAGAGGGTGAGAAAATCTTATTTTCCGGTTTGCTTGACCGGTTTTTGGAGTTGGCAGAGGTTCTGAGCCGGAGGAAAGAATAATTACTTCTACATCACCAGCTTGGCTAACCTCTGCGTCCTCCTGATAATAATCATTATCAATAAGATGTATGAAGAAGGAACCAAGTGAATCAAGTTCTACCTATGACTCGTGATTTTCATCGTCATCATCAACGTTTAAATCGATGGAGTCGGCAGTTTTCTTTTTAGCAGGCTTCTTGGTGACCTTAGTCTTGACATGAGGGGTTTTAGCCGGTTTGTCATGTGGCTTCTTCTTCCAGAACGGATCATCTCCCTGTCAAAGATTGACAAAATTATAAGGGAATATTTAAAAGGACCGGATTAAAACAAGAGTTATGTAATTCTTACAGGTGACGGTTTATTGGAAACGCAGAAGGGACTAAGCCCTGTTCAGCTACAGACTGCCACCAGTTCATCTAGTATCTTTTTGACAGCTTCTGTAACTTCAGCATCAGATAGCTGGATATCAATATGGCGTTGAGGGTCTTTTAAGTCCCATGTGTATTCACACATTAAACCGGGGCGACGGCTTAGAGGCAAGATAATCCAAGAAATCCAGCAACGGACAAAGTCGATGCCTGTTAAACCGTTTGCCACAAAGGCTCGGAGCTTCGAAAGCTGTGGTGCATACTTGGCTCATTCCTTTGCGCTCAGTGGTTGGGGAAATGTATGTGTACTCATAAGCCGGTGAGCGCGATAACCCGGCAGAGGATTTTCTTCAGCTCGAGATGTATCTCGGGAATAGAACCAAGTCTGATTCCAGTCTTTGGGGTGGCTATGATGTTTGGCGTGAGGGAAACTGACATCTTTCCTCTTCTGAATTGAAACCCCGCCAAGTTCAGTATTGGGCCCATCCGTAAATTCAGTACGGCAGTTCAAATAGAAGAAGTCTCTGAACAGTTCAACAGTGGGTTCTTCCTGCAGATAAGCCTCGCAAAACACTTGAAAATTACAAATATTGGACACAGATTTAGGTCCAATATCTTGAGGGTGGAGTTGGAAGCTAGCAAGCACATCACAGAAAATTTTTTATCCGGGAGGGCTAAACCCTCGAGCCAGATGATCAATGAACACAATCACTTCTCCATCCTTGGGCTCAGGAGGATTTTCTGGACCAGGGGCTCTCAAGTGGATGACTTCCTTTTTTTGCTAAACCGCCGGTTGCGACACACCCGTTCAGTTGTTCTTCAGTAACCCGGGAAGGAACCCAGTTGCAAGCATAAAAAGACTTGGCCATTTATTCGACAACCTGAAGGAAGGTTTGTGCCGGTTTAAGATTCATGATTGGCACGCATAAAGGGTTGCAGGTTAAGAGACAGAAAGTGTTAAAGCATGCAAATTTGTTAAACCAGAGGTTGATGTTATCAGAATTATAAGGGCAAGCGATTGGCGGTTTAAGAGGGGACTGATGGTACCTGATGGGTTATCAGTGTCTAAAGTTAAACCGCCTACATTGATATTGAAGGTACAGATCTGAAATAACTAAGTAGTGGAAAAACAGGTTTCAAAAGTTGGCATTATAATTTTGGATCTCCCATATGTCAGAAAATGAAAGTATATTCAGACCTAAATATTGATACCGAAGCAGTGGATAAAGGTTCAGATTGGAGTTTCTGCTTAAACGAAATGCACCGATGAAAAAAGAAGGATTATGGCCATCGCTATACAGGTTGAATATTGAGGTTTGAATCAAAAAACGGTTGTGCAGTGACGAACACCGATGAACGCTCAAACCCTAACGACAGATCTACGGTGGAAGAAAGGGAGGCTTACTGACGCTGAGGGAATAGCAGAGAGGCGCCGCGATTTTCTGGAGCGTTCAGGGTGATGCAGCGGCCGGAGTTGAATTCGAAGACGAGGCTTGACGGCGGCCGCTGAGCTCGAAGCGCTGGGGCGGCATGAGGAAGACAACGAGATGAAGAGGCACGAGGGGGGAAAAAGTGAAAATGACCCCCGGCCCTATTTATAAGGTGAATGGATAAGTGGCAGGCGCGGGAATCGAGGAGGTCGAAAAACAGATCTATAGATATACAGACGCCTCGATTTTCGGAGATTCATTAAAGGAGAAGTATTAAAAGATTTGCGTTTTTTATAAAGTTAATGGCAGATGACGTCATGGCGGATTATCGTGATCTTGGAAGGTGACGTCATGGCGAGTTACAAGATTTTCACAAATATGTTGAAGAAGGAATTTTTCTAAGTATTGAAGATTGACATGAACAAGTTCAAATCAATCTGGGGCCTAATGTTGGGGATATAACTACTGAGTGTAAACCGCCCAGGAGGGGCCGGGTTATACTCGTAGTGAATTATTTATATTTAAGCCCACGAAGACAAGGAATATGGCGCTTTACGTAGGAGATCTAACGAGAAGTACCAAGGCCCAAATGTGGATTAGGGCCCGTAGATATGAACCGATATATGATGTATAACTTCTGTTGTAAGATAGGAAAGGGTAGAAACCGACTCGGACATGTTTATGAGCCGGCCGGGATTCTGTAAACCGCCAGGCGTCAACCTCTGTATATAAAGGGACGACCCGACCGCTGTTCAAGGACAAGAAACAACAGATCGAGAGCCAGGCAAAGCGGATTCGCTCCCTGGTCATCGAAACCCTAGCAATTCCACCTCAACTGGATTAGGATTTTACCTTCACCGCAAGGGGCCGAACCAGTATAAACTCCTTGCGTCCTTTTGTCCCGCTTTCACCCCTTTAAGCTATCCCGTCGTGATGGCTCCACGACTAAGTCCTCACACTAGGACATCTGCCGTTACAAAACCACGACAGTGGGCAAGGTTATGTGGAATTTATTGTACGGTTGATGAAGAAGTATCGTTCCTAAGTATTTGAAACACCTTAGGAGACTTGAATCACTACTCAAGCAACCATTAATGCTATGTCAAGCAACATGGGTTAGGTTGTGGAAGTCGGTGGTGGTAATGCAGATGATGTGGTGAAGGCCCTAGGCAAAGATGCCAAAGTTCCAAAATATTAATGGATTCAAATTCTGGAGGTAGTATTTTCGTGGTATGGGGGATATCAAGATCTTCAAAACGAGCTAAAGAACGTTAAAATCAGAGTCCGAATGAATTAGTTATGGCCAAAACAAAAATCAGCCGGAGTCAATATCTACAGGTGTCGTGTAACACCCTGGATGTAACTTCCCTTTTTTGTAACTCCAACTCTTGCCATTTCTGGCTATGTGATATGATATTTCCTTCGTGGTTGTGTTTTGTCTTTCGTTTTGCATTTTGTTCATGTCTTGCATTTCATCCCATGTCATCATGTGCATCTCATTTGCATTCGTGTTCGTCTCATGCATCCGATCATTTTCCCTGTTTTCCATTTCGCAATCCGACACTCCCACATGCACCCGTTGCACCCCTCTTATATCGTTTCGTGAGCGGGAGAAAAACGTTCTTGGAATGGGCCGACATTTGTCAAGTGGCCTTGGCATATCACCAGTAGGCCACCTATCAAATTTTGTTCAATTTGGAGGTCGTTTGATGCCCCAACGGTTAACCGGGTAACCGCAAAAGCCTCTCTTTCGTTGCAGCCCAACACCCCTCCAAAACAGCCCACTAGCCCAACTAAACCCCTCCATACTCTACGTCGTTGGATCACAATCATGTGGGCAAAAACTGCACCTCATTTGGACTCTCCTAACTCCCTCTACTCATAAATATGTGCACCTCCCCCAAAATCCAGGTCCAGAAACCCTAGTCTAGCCCCTCTCCGCCGCCGGACACGTCCGGACCGGACTGGACAAGTCTCCGCCACCCGCCCGCGACACATGGCGCATCCCTGTCGCCGCCGCCGTCGGCCCACGAGGCCCGCAGCCGGCCAGCGCGCCGCCCGCCGCCCGCCTCGATCCTCCTCGCGTCGCCTGCCATCGCATCGCCGTGCCGCCCTGGTTTCGCCTCCCGCCGGCCGCCGACCACCACAAGACGCCGCCGTCTCACGGCCTCTCCCATCTCCGACCGGATCCGGCGAGGGGCCGGCCGGATCCGCCGCCCCACCTCGCCAACGCACCTCTTCGCCGTCTCCGGCGTGAGCTCCAGTGAACCTCGGATCCCGTGCCACCGGAACCCTAGATCTGGAATCTAAGGTTGACCCCGATTTCTTCCAAGTCTTTTCCCTGTGTAAATTTTATGCCTCCTTCAACTTGCTATGTCTCCATGACCGAAGTTTCGTTTTGCGCATATGATATATCAAAATGTTCTCATCATGATGCTATTCATGTTAGTGTCATTTGCATGCATTTTACTGTCAATTATGATGCCATTATCATCGTTGCAAGAGTGCTATATTATGTTAGCTGCTGGTTCTTAACAGAACTTGCTAATTTGTCATTTTTGCTACATTTTGTATGTGCATCCTATGGGCATGATGTCTACATGTTTTATGAGCTCCATCACTCCATTTTTACAGAGGTACAATCCATGTATTTGTGTGAGTCTTGTAGTGAGTGCATCAAGCTCGTGAAGTAGGGTACTTGTTGTTACCGTTTTGTTAGGCTGAATCTGTCATATCATGATGCTATGTTTGATTGGTGCTACCATCACATCCATGCATAATATGGAGATGCTCCTTTAGGATGTTTTGTAGATATTGCTATGCCCTATCCAACCATGCCTCCGTTTGCAATTATGGAGTACTCTACCATCTCATTTCTTCTCTACTTTGCTAAATATTATTCCTGACAGATTCTTAACATGATGTTCAGTTTTGCCATGTGTTTTGCTGGTGATACATGCACCCTATGAACTTGCTCTTTCCATCTTTACATACGTACAATCCATGTATTTTTGTGAGTCTTGTAGTGAGTGCATCAATCTCGTGAAGTAGGGTACTTGTTGTTACCGTTTTGTTAGGCTGAATCTGTCATATCATGATGCTATGTTTGATTGGTGCTACCATCAAATCCGTGCATAATATGGATATGCTCCTTTAGGATGTTTTGTAGATATTGCTATGCTCTATCCAGCCGTGACTCTGGTTGCAATTATGGAGTAATCTAGCATGTCACCTCTTTGCTCTACTTTTGCTAAATATTATTCCTGGCAGATTGTTAACATGATGTTCAGTTTTGCCATGTGTTTTGCTAGTTATACATGGACCATATGAACTTGCTTTTGACATGCTTAGCTTCTTGAATATGTCTACTTACTGTTGGTTACCTTTTGATGTCACAAAATGCCATGTGGTGAGTGAATTGGGCTTGCAAAGTTGCTATCATGAATCTGTTCCTGTCATGCTCTGTTTTGCTTCTAATTCTGAAACTGTTCATATAACTTGCCATGTTTGCATGGCTGCCACATCATGTTCTATTCCATGTGCTTTGTTGCTATGTTGGGGTGATGTATCATAGTTTCTTGTTGCATCTTAAGTGCTATGATGCTGTCAAGCGCAGTTTTGCATCATTCTTGTTTTGCTTGTTATTTGCAAACCGCGCATCCGTTTCCGGTGATCCTTATATCGATTGTGACCGAAATCACCTCATCTTTCCAGCGGCATACTTGGTTTGCCAAGTTGATGCCTTGATCATCATTTCCCTTCCGGAGTTCTCATATGCATTGCACATCATACCTTGCATCCCATGCCATGTATTGCATCATGTTGCTTGCGCATTGCACCGTGATTGATTGTTGTTCCATTGCTGGTGTTCTTGCTTTCGGTAGAGCTGGGAGATAAGTTCGTGAACGAGGAACCTGTTAAGTACGCTAACGAGGAGCAAGCTTTCGACAACACTGAGAACTTTTGCAGGCAAGATGACATTACCCTCGATATCACTTCTATCTTTGCTTTGCTAGTTGTTCGCTCTATCGCTATGTTGCGCTACCTAACACTTGTTTATCATTCCTCCCATATTGCCATGCCAAGCCTATAACCATCCTTCCTAGCAAACCGTTGTTTGGCTAAGTTACCGCTTTTGCTCCGCCCTTCTTATAGCTTTGCTAGTTGCAGGTGAAGTTGAAGCTGGTTCCATGTTGGAACATGGATATGTTGGGATATCACAATATCTCTTAATTAATTTAATGCATCTATATACTTGGTAAAGGGTGGAAGGCTCGGCCTTATTCCTGGTGTTTTGTTCCACTCTTGCCACCCTAGTTTCCGTCATACTGGTGTTATGTTCCTTGATTTTGCGTTCCTTACGCGGTTGGGGTTATCGGACCCCCTTGACAGTTCGCTTTGAATACAGCTCCTCCAGCAAGGCCCAACCATGGTTTTACATTTGCCTCACCTAGGCCTTTCCCTTGGGTTATCGCGAGCCCGAGGGTCATCTTTATTTACCCCCCCCCCCCCCGGGCCAGTGCTCCTCTGAGTGTTGGTCCGAACTAGAGTCCTTTGCAGCGCCACCTCGGGGAAACTTGAGGGCTGGTTTTAGTTATACGGAGTGCTCATTCGGTGTGCCCTGAGAACAAGATATGTGCAGCTCCTATCGGGATTTCTCGGCACAGTCGGGTGGCCTTGCTGGTCCTACTTTACCGTTGTCGAAATGTCTTGTAACCGGGATTCCGAGACTGATCGGGTCTTTCCGGGAGAAGGAATATCCTTCATTGATCGTGAGAGCTTGTGATGGGCTAAGTTGGGACACCCCTGCAGGGTATAAACTTTTGAAAGCCGTGCACATGGTTATGTGGCAGATGGGAGTTTGTTAATGTCCGATTGCAGAGAACTTGACACTTGACTTATTTAAAATGCATCAATAGCGTGTGTAGCCGTGATGGTCTCTTTTCGGCAGAGTCTGGGAAGTGAACACGGTTTGGGTTATGTATGACGTAAGTAGTTTAAGGATCACTTCTTGATCACTTCTAGCTTCTCGACCGTTGCATTGCTTCTCTTCTCGCTCTTATTTGCGTATGTTAGCCACCATATATGCTTAGTGCTTGCTGCAGCTCCACCCCGTTACCCCTTTCCTACCCATAAGCTTAAATAGTCTTGATCTCGTGGGTTTTGAAATTGCTGAGTCCTCGTGACTCACAGATACTACCAAAACAGTTGCAGGTGCTGATGATACCAGTGCAGGTGATGCTACCGAACTCAAGTTGGAGTTCGATGAGGACCTTGGTCGTTACTATTTTTCGTTTCCTCATGATCAGTAGTGGAGCCCATTTGGGATGATCGGGGATCTAGCATTTGGGGTTGTCTTCCTTTTCATTTGTAATCGTCCGTAGTCGGACTATGTGTGTACTCCGAATGATGTATGTTTAATTAATGTATTGTGTGATGTGGCGATTGTAAGCCAACTCTTTAGCCCATTCTTGTTCATTACATAGGATTGTGTGAAGATGACCCTTCTTGCGACAAAACCACCATGCGGTTATGCCCCTAAGTAGTGCCTCGACACGGGTGTTACAAGTTGGTAATCAGAGCCATCCCCAACATTGGAGCCCCCTGCTTGATCGAATCACTGACGTTGTTGAGTCTAGAACAAAAATGTTTTGAGTCTTAGGATTATATATATCAGAGAGTAGGATTCTTTTTACTCCTCAGTGCCTTCGTTGCTCTGGGGAGCCTCCTGGCGTAGATGTTTTGAATTTCCTATCCTCAAATTTCACTAAAAAAAATTAGGATCATGCGGGTATCTTGGAATCGTTCTGATATTCTTGTGACGAGAACATTGTTCTTGGTGCCTCCTAACATTTAGTGGTTGTGGCAGTGTCCCGGGGAGTTGAGCTCTGAGGTGTTGTCGTCACAATTTTATCGTTGCAGTTCTGGAATACCCGAGTTTTGCCAACATCGAAAATCTCTTTTATGAAGTTGTTGGTGAGATAACCTTGACGCCACCCAGTACAGGGGCAGGAGTTCGGGAGTATTGCCATAACTCGTATAACGGATGCTTTTCCGAAGGTTGAGGTGCACAATTTCTGGAGTTTTCTTGGTTATGTGTTGATGGATGGATACAGCTGGATGTAGGCATTGTTAGTTTGGGCGAGATATTGTGCTTCCCCTGTATCCCCAACACCAGATTGCATAACCAAAAAGTTTCGGGAGTTTATAGGTGGGAATTCAAGTAGCTCTAGTTATTCTTCCCATAGATATTTGGTTTGTGATTGGGTAATCCTTACCACTTATTTTTTCCAGTTGTACCTTATTTTCATTCATAAATCCCTTATCAAGTGGCTTCTCACCTTAGTGGTTGTGTGATGTTAACTTTGGAATTCATTCGTTCAATACTTGTTGGAATGTTTATTGTGAAGACTATTTGTTACAAGTTCTATCCATTGATTCAGCTTGTCTATCTGTCTATCAAGATTCTAAGGGATGTCACCCTCTTCAGGTTGGCTCCTCCAACACGTCAGAATCCGCAACATGCTGAGGGAGAGCAGTCCAACCCTCCGCCACCACCTCCGCCTCCGGAGGCATGGCAAGCTGTCATGGTAGCCACCAACGCCAACACCCAGATGCTTTTGAAAATCTTGCAAGAGCGCAACCAAGGCCAAGGCAACCAAGGGAATCAAGTTCAAGGGCAGTTCAACAATCAGCCTCAGTTTGCTACCCTCAACCAGTTCCTTGCAAACCAGCCAAAGTCTTTCAGCAACTGTGTCGAGGCCATGGACGCTGATGATTGGCTCGTGGACATCTGCTATGTAGCAATGTCAGGCCTGAGGACTTTGTCAAGTTCGCTTCATTTCAGCTCAAGGACCAAGCTGCTGATTGGTATCAAAAGATTCCAGAGGAGGTCGTGTGATTACTTGGGATGATTTCTGCCGAGACTTCAAAGCTCACCACATTCCTACAAGTGTTGTTGAGAGCACGCGTGAGGAATTCCGCAATCTCAAGCAAGGAAGCGTGTCCGTGTATTAATACAACATCCAGTTTCAGAAACTTACTCGCTTTGCTAAACAAGACATTCCTGATGAAAAGAGCATGATCTATCACTTCAGAGGTGGCCTCAGAGAGGATCTGCAGTTAGCTCTCGTTCTTGTTGAGCCTACTCAGTTCGATCATTTCTATAACATGGCCCTCAAGGAAGAAGCTGCTCAGCTCAAGTGTGAGGCTTCAAAGAAGAGAATGAGGGATGCAGTTCAGTCTTATTCTTCCTCACAAGTGGAAGCTAAGCATCAGAAGTTTTGGCTTCCTCCAACTCCTCCCCTTCGTCATCCCTTCCAGCACAAGAACAAAGGTGGCCATGGATCTTCCCACCGACCCTACCCTGGCTATCAGAACAAGTCTCATACTCAAGCTCCAAGGTCAAGTGCTCCTTATCATCGTCCGCTCTCACAGGTGACTTGCAACAATTGTCAGTAGAAAGGTCACTATGCGAACAAGTGCTTCAACCAAAGACGCCTTCCGCCTCCTCCTCCCGTGAGATCTTCAAGCAATGCAGTGGTCAAGCAAAATCCCAAGCATGCCAAGCTGAGCATGATGAATGGCAGCTCAAGCGGAGGAATCTTCTGATGTGATTATGGGTATTCTCCCAGTTAATGATATTCCTGCAAAAAATTTATTTGATACTGGTGCATCGCATTGTTTCATCTCAAGACCTTTTGCATCAAAGCATGAGTGGGGTTATCAAGAATTGCCTAGACCGTTATCAGTTGTGTCCCCGGGTAAGCAAATGACATCTAATAATTGTGTCCCGGATGTTTCCATCAAGATGGGAAACTATAAATTTTTGTCTTCTCCAATTGTTCTTGGCGACTCTGATATTGATCTAATTCTCGGGATGGACTGGCTTTCTAAGCACAAGGCTCAACTTGATTGTGCTGCTAGAGAGATTCAACTGACACACTCTTCTGAGGATGTTATCATCTATGCCGCTCGTGATGAAACCATTCGGTTATTCTCTCTCAATGAAAAGGACGAGTTGAATGCTATTTCTCAAATTCCAGTCATTTGTGAGTACCAAGATTTTGTTACAGAAGAACTTCCGGGTATGCCTCCGCACCGGCCAGTTGAACTCGTTATCAATCTTGAGCCTGGCACTGAACCCGTTTGCATGCGCACATACAAGCTTGGACCCAAGGAGTTGAAGGAATTGAAGAAACGGCTCGATGAACAACAACATCTGGGTTTTATCAGACCGAGTTCATCTCCGTGGGGTTATGGTGTTCTTTTTGTCCAGAAGAAGGATGGAACTGACCGACTTTGTGTCGATTACCGTCCTTGAACAAGAAGACTATCAAGAAAAAGTATCCACTTCCCAACATCAATGAGCTATTCGAACAACTTGAAGGTGCAAAGGTGTTCTCCAAGCTTGACGTCTGTATGGGTTATCATCAGATTCGCATTCGTGAACAAGATATTCCCAAGACAACATTCAGAACAAGTTTTGGTTCTTATGAATATACTGTCATGTCTTCCGGCCTTGTCAATGCTCCTCCAACTTTCTCTCGCATGATGAATTTCATCTTCAACCCTTACACAAATGAATTCATTCTGGTGTATCTCGATGATATCTTGGTCTTCTCCAAGAATAAGAAGGACCATGCCAAACATTTGCGATTGGTGCTCAACAAGCTCAGAGAGTATCAATTCTATGCAAAGTTTTCCAAATGTGAGTTTTGGCTTGATGAAGTTCTTTACCTTGGTCATATCATCTCTGCCAAAGGCATTGCCGTTAATCCGGAGAAGGTTTCTGCAATTGTGAACTGGGAACCTCCTCAGAATGTCAAGCAGCTCCGCAGTTTCCTTGGACTTGCAAGCTATTGCCGAAGATTCGTTGAGAATTTCTCTAAGATTGCAAAGCCTCTTTCCAACCTCCTCCAGAAGCATGTCAAGTATGTCTGGACTCCTGAGTGTGACATTGCTTTCAACACCCTCAAAGAGAAGATCGTCTCAGCTCCTGTCTTAACTCCTCCTGATGAATCCAAGCCATTCAAAGATTACTGGGATGCCTCATTGCAAGGTCTTGGCGCTGTGTTAATGCAAGAGAAGAAAGTTGTGGCCTATACCTGTCGTCAGTTGAAGCCCAACGAAAGGAACTACCCCACTCACGATCTTGAGTTGGCGGCAGTCGTCCATGCATTAGTAACATGGAGACATCTCTTGTTGGGAAGGAAAGTGGACATTTTCGCTGATCACAAGAGCCTCAAGTATATCTTCACTCAACCCAACCTCAACCTCAGGCAAACTCGATGGGTCGAAATGATTCAAGAGTACAATACAAGTATTGAATATACTCCAGGCAAGGCCAATGTGAGTGCAGATGCTCTGAGTAGAAAGGCTTATTGCAACAGCTTAATTCTCAAGACATTTCAACCAGATCTTTGTGAAGCTTTCTGCAATCTCAATATCCAAGTTGTTTCTCAAGGTTTTCTTGCCAACCTTCAAGTCACTCCAACCTTGGAAGATCAAATTCGTGAGGCACAACTCCTTGATACCATGGTGAAGAAGGTGAAACATGGTATTGCCAAGGGTCTTTCTGAATACAAGTGCTATCACATTGATGACAAACACACTTTATTCTTCGAGGACCGGATTGTGGTTCCAAAAGGTGATCTAAGAAGGTCATTATGAACGAAGCGCACAATTCTCTTCTATCCATTCATCCAGGTAGTTCAAAGATGTACCATGACCTCAAGCAGTCGTATTGGTGGACTCGAATGAAGCGAGAGTTCGCTCAATTCATGAATGAATGTGATGTTTGCCGAAGGGTGAAAGCAGAACACCAACGACCATGTGGTCTCCTCCAACCTCTTGCTATTCCAGAATGGAAGTTTGATCATATCGAAAAGGAATTTCTTACTGGATTTCCTAAGTCTAAGCGTGGGAATAATTCTATTTTCGTTGTCATCGACAAGCTTACTAAAGTGGCTCATTTCCTTCCAATCAAAGAATCTATCACAGCAGTCAGTTGGCAGAGCTATACACCTCCAGAATTGTCTCATTGCACGGTATTCCGCAATTGATCTCTTCAGATCGCGGAAGCATTTTCTCCTCTAAGTTCTGGGACTCCTTCCAGAAGGCCATGGGCACCAACATTCGCTTCAGCACAGCTTTCCATCCTCAAACAAGTGGCCAAGTCGAGTGAGTCAATCAAATCCTCGAAGACATGCTCATGGCTTGTGTCATCCCTTTCGGAATGAACTAGGAAGATTGTCTTCCATATGCCGAGTTCTCCTACAACAATATCTTGCAAGCAAGTTCGGGCAAGGCCCCATTCGAAATTCTATATGGCAGAAAGTGTCGTACTCCTCTCAATTGGTCCGAGATTGGTGAACGCCAACTTCTTGGCAACGACTTAATCACAGACGCTGAAGAAATGTGTTAAGTCATCCATGAAAATCTCAAAGCCGCGCAATCGCGCCAGAAGAGTTACTATGATAGCAAGCACCGTGACTTGGCTTTCGAGATCGGAGACCATGTCTACCTCCGCGTCTCTCCAATGAAATGCACTCGTCGCTTCGGTATCAAAGGGAAGCTTGCCCCAAGATATTTGGGTCCTTTCAAGATCACTGGCAAAAGAGGCGACCTCGCCTATTAAGAAGCTTCCGTACAACTTCGCAAAAGTGCTTCAAGATGCCTGAGCGCACTATCAACTTCGAAGAGATTGAGATCTGTCTTATCATGAGCATCCCGTTGCAATTCTTGAAGAAACCAAGCGCAAGACTCGCAACAAGTCAATCAAATTCCTAAAAGTTAAGTGGCCACACCATTCCGACCGAGAAGCCACCTGGGAGCGCGAGGATCACCTCCGTTCCAAATATCCAGAGTTCTTTCAGTCCTAGATCTCGGGACGAGATCCTCTTGTAGTGGTGGAGTGTTGTAACACCCCGGATGTAACTTTCCTTTTTTTTGTAACTCCAACTCTTGCCATTTCCGGCTAAGTGATATGATATTTCCTTCGGGGTTGGGTTTTGTCTTTCATTTTGCATTTTGTTCATGTCTTGCATTTCATCCCATGTCGTCATGTGCATCTCATTTGCATTCGTGTTCGTCTCATGCATCCGGTCATTTTCCCCGTTGTCCGTTTTGCAATCCGACACTCCCACATGCACCCGTTGCACCCCTCTTATCTCGTTTCGTGAGCGGGAGAAAAACATTCTCGGAATGGGCCGACATTTGTCAAGTGGCCTTGGCATATCACCGGTAGGCCGTCTATCAAATTTCGTTCCATTTGGAGGTCGTTTGATGCCCCAACGGTTAACGGGGTAACCGCAAAATCCTCTCTTTCATTGCAGCCCAACACCATCCAAAACAGCCCACTAGCCCATCTAAACCCCCTCCATACTCTCCTCTGTTGGATCACAATCGTGTGGGCGAAACCGAACCTCATTTGGACTCTCCTAGCTCCCTCTACCTATAAATCTGTGCACCTCCCCCCAAAATCTGGGTCCCGAAACCCTAGTCTAGCCCCTCTCCGCTGACGGACACGTCCGGGTCGGACCGGACAAGTCTTCTCCGCCCGCCTGCGCCAATCGGGGTACACCACGTGGCGCATCTCTGCCGCCGCCGCTGTCGGCCCGTGTTGGGGGAAACGACACCTATGGGATCACAAGAATCCCTACTACGGTTGACTGGGCACAGGGTTGCAAGAAGAGCAGGATCAGTAGCCAGCACAAGGAGCGTTTACCCAGGTTCGGTCCGCGAGGATGCATAAAACCCTAGTCCTGCTTTGGTGGGTGTATTTCAGAGAGTTCTTGAGCTCTCGAACTAGCTGTGGTGAGTGCGTGGTTCGAAAGAGCCGAATCCTTCTCCAGTATGCCATGGGCCTCCTTTTATAGTCGAAAGGGGCTGCCACAGTGGCACACAGGAGGTGGAAAGGCGCACAGTGCCCTGAGCTTATCGCTCGTATTACAGGACAAGACGCATTAAATGTGTAGCTTAGGTGTCCCTCTTCTTTATCGGGGACGGGGGCGAGGCCCGTCCCGTCCGTCGTCGCTCCTCCTTGCTTTGACACGCGCCTTGGCCAGCAATGCGTGCGGTGCCATGTAGGCAGGCAGGCAGCTGAGGTGGCGCGGTGGTGGAGCCTTCACGAAGATCTGCATCCCGCCATGCAGGCGCTCGATGAGTTGGCCTGGGGGCTGCATGTTGCCACTCAGGTGCCCGCCCAGCTGGTTGGTTGGCAGCTGCATGTGAACGGCGGTGGAAGCTTGGTTGGCGTGGGCCTAGCGGTGGCCCTGCTGGCGTCCTTGGTGAGGGCCTTCTCGGGTGGCCCGACAAGGGTCTTGCCATGTGGCCCGGGAAGGGCCTTGCCGTGGGGCGCTGTCGTCCCCGGCAAGGGCCTTGCCGGGGGTCTGGCGGCCTTCCTCGGCAAGGATCTTGCCGAGGATCATCGTCTTCTAATCCTCATCTGATCTTGAATATGTCTTCACAAAGATATGCATGCCACCACAGAGGTGCCTTCCCAAGCCCTGGCCCCACGTGGATTATGGCGTTGGGGACCGTGGGCTCAAGGGTGGCTCGCTCTGTTGGTGTGGGGCGAGCTGCCCTTGCAAGGGTCTTGCCGGGGCTGCTGAGCCTGCCCCGGCAAGGGTCTTGCCGGGGGAGCCTGCTTCGTCCCTCTACTCCTTGTGGTCTCGGCCTTGGGCGTTGCTCTGATTATCTTGGGCTTCGGTCCAACCTTGGCTCACCTCCCCTGTTCTGCTTGGTGTGACCGTGGGCGCGGCTCCGACTGCCCGTGCACAGGTAAAGGGGTACAAAAGCGTGCCCCTCTTTTTGTACACCGATAGGAGCCCCGGGCCTGGGCCACACATAAGTGCGACACGTTGTTGGGCCAGGCCCAAAACTATGCGCGAGCAGGCGGGGCAGTTTTTACCACGGTAAAACTCTTTGCGCGCTTCGCTTCCCACGACCCGCGCGCGCGGCGCAGCGTGGAGGGGTGTGCGTGACGTGGGCGGCATGCGTGGGGCGGTTCCTGCACGCATGCGTCATAGTGCAGTAAATGGGCAGCGCGACCCGTGGTTTCCCCATAAAAAGGGATAACCGCGGTCGCACTGTTCCTTTTACCTTTCGCGCAACCCGAATCTCGGAAACCTCCGCTTGCCTTCCTCTTCTTCTCCAAGCTTCGTTCATGCTCGCTGCCGTTGCGCTTCCGCCGCCCTTTGTCCTTCCCTCCTCCCCCATCCTCCATGGCGCCAAAATCCACCAAGGGCAAGGGAGTGGTCAAGGACGCCGGAGCCGCGGAGCCGCCGGACAGTGCGCTGGCGGTGCAGCGGACGCAGTCCGCCTTCTTCCCCTCGATAGTTGACGTGTTCGAGCTTCGGGACTCCTTCAGGTCCCTGTGGGGAGTGAAGATGGGGGGGGGGGGAATTCGGGGCATCCAGCCACGCGTGTCATCCCCGCCGAATGCACCGAGGCTGCCCCAAATCGGGACCCCTTCTTTGTCGATTATTTTTCCTGCGGGCTCTGTCCTCCCTTCTCCGATTTCTTCAGCGATGTCATGCGTACCTTTGGCTTCCGCCTCCTGGATTTTACTCCGAATGCGATGGCGTGCATGGCCCTTTTCGTGCATCTCTGCGAGGGCTTCGCCCGGGTGCACCCCAACACGACGCTCTTTCGCCATTACTTCTCCCCTCGGATCCAACCAGGGGGCCCCATCTCCGGTTGCATCGCCTGGGTCTCGAGATCCAAGGGAGCGCATCCGGAGAGCGCCATGAAGGAGAGGTGGGAAGCATGGCGGGGCCGGTAGTGCTGGATGGAGGAGAAGGACCCGCCGGTGTTCTGTGAAGTTCATTGGGCGCCGCCGGTCCACAGAAGCGATTGGAGCGACATCGATGCTGACGACGAGAAGCTCATGGTCACCACCACCAGGATCCTCCGGCTCACCGAGGCCGGCCTCACCCTTGAGATGATCGGGGCGGACTTCATCCGCCGCCGGATCGCTCCGCTGCATAACAAGGGGAGGCCAGCCTGGCTCTTCACGAACCCTGCCGACATCATGCGGCTTTGTCCCGGCCTCGACCACAATTTCACAGTAATGGGCCACGCCCATTTCTGCCAGCGGCTCTTCCAGCTTGACGTGGGCCGTGACGGCGAGGTCGAGCGAACCGGCAAGGTTGCGAGGGCCGCTGCAAAGGCCGGCAAGGTCCTCTAGGGGCCTCTGTTCAAGCTGCCGACGGGGGTGGTCCCGCTGTGCAATTACTCACGCCGGTCCGATATCATTGCCATGATGCCGGACTGCAACGCGCATGGCCCTGACCCGAGCTGGGAGGAGCCGGAGGACGCCGAGGTGCAGCAGTTCTTTGATACTCTGCACGAAGGGTACGTCAACGCCGACGCCGAGCGGCTGCTTGTCCAGGACACCACCCAAGCGGAACTGGAGTACATCGCCACCAGGGCGAGGGAGGCACAGCTTGCCGAGGAGGCCAGCAGCGTTGGCGGTGGGGAGGACAAGGCCGCGATGCCGCAGAGGAGGAGGAGCTCGCCCGGTGGGCGGCGGCCGCCGGGGAAGCCAGCAGCGCCGGCACCGTGGCTCCTCTGGTTGAAGATGTGGTCGGCGAGTCGTCGGAGGAGAAGGGCGAGACCGCCGGCCCGACGCCGACTACGGGGAGAGGGCGAGTCCTGCGATGGGCCAGTTCCGGCGAGCCGGTCCGGCCCGGCAGGGCTGCGCGGCCGCAGCGGACCTTGGAGGGGTCCGGGCGCCAGATGAGGGCCGCGGCGGCGAAGAAGCCGACGAAGGCCGCGGTGAAGAAGAAGACAACCTCCCCTTCTTCATCCACGCATGTCCAGACACCACCTCCTTCCCCCCCCCCCCCCTCTGGCGGATGTTGATATGGAGGTTACTTTCGATTATGGACCCCTCAGCCCGAGGAGCAAGAGGAAAACAGCAGAGGAGGAGGCGGACGACTAGTAAGTATCTGGTTCCTTTTCATTATCTCTGCCTCCTCAATCTATGTTGCTCGTCTTTACTTGTATTCGCCTTTGCAGGGACGTGGAGACGCTGGCCGAGAGAGTGAAGAGGGACAAGGTCTCAGCGGGTGGCCAGCCCCCAGTTGGTACTTCGAGGGTGCCACTGGTGGTGTTGACCAGCCCGGATAGCAGCCCCCGGCATAGCCCCCAGCGTAAGTTCATCACTCTTCCCCCGTCGACATGTGTCAGGGGCAGGACACTTTGGTGCTGACCGTGCCAGGTATGCAGGAGGAGAGCAACAGCAGGAGGAGCCACAGAGGGCTATTCCCAACACGCCGCCCCCATCGACCACGCCGCCCTGAGGGGTGTCCCCGGCAAGGGCGCCAAGCACCGAGCCCACGCACATGGAGGAGGAGGAGGAGAACTTGGGCGCCAGCGGCTTTGCCTCGGCGCCAAATGTTGGCGGGGAGGGGACTTCCATTTCCAGCCTGCATCTTGCACAGTAAATCGTCATTGCTGTTCGTCCTCGCTTTCTTTTTCTTTCTGGCTCTTGGTCCTGGCCTTGCCTCACCCCCTCTTCGGCGTCCAGATTCTTCCTCGGTGAACCCAGAGGACGTGGACACCGTCATCGAGGACGTCGCCAAGGCTGCCGAGGTGGATGCCGAGAAGATCGCCCCGACGAGGCCGCCAAGGGTGCTACCGAGGATGCCGCCAAGGGGCCTACTGGGGAGGCCGGCAAGGCTGCTGCTTAGGAGACGGGCAAGGGTCCTGCCAGAGAGGCTGGCGGGGCCGCTGCCGAGGAGGAGGAGGACGTGGCTGACGACCAGCCTTCCTCTTCTGCTGCTTCCGGCTCCGGCAAGTACCTCAGGGTGAGCAACGACTTGTTCGCCAACCTTCTAGGCGCGTCGAGCACCAGGACACCCGTTGAGGGAGAGGTGTTCGACGATGAAGTGCTTGCCGCTGCCGGGCTTAAAATCGTCGACGAGCAGATCATTGGTGGCAAAGATTCGCAGGAAGAGCGGCTCCTCCACGCCATGGGCACCAGCTTCCGGAAGCTCCAGGCGCTCCACCGCGCCTGCTTGGACAAGGCTAAGTCCAGGACGGCGGTTGTGGAGAAGGCGGAGGCGGACCTGCAGAAGCGCGTTGCCGAGACGTAGGACTGGTTCCGCGAGGCCCACAAGGAGCTCAAGGCTGCTCAGGGCGAGCTGGCCAAGCGCGACGTGGAGCTCACCATGAAGCTCGCCGACATCGAGAAAGCTCAAGAGACGGCGAGGAACTTGGCCGCGGCCGCCGAAGTCGCCCGGACCCAGCACGAGGACATGCTGAACTCCCAGGAGGAGGACCTCACTGCACGCGAGGAGAAGCTTGCCGCCATGCTTCATGGCAAGGATGCAGAGGTAGAGAAGCTTGTCTTGCAGCGGACCAGTGAGCTAGAGCAGAGGCACAAAGAGGCACTCAATGCCCAGGCCCAGGTTCATGCCGTTAAGGTGGAGGAGCTGGAGGCGGAGCGCGACGGGCTGAAGGAGCAGGCCCTGATGCTGTCCCAGGAGAAGGACGCGCTTAACAGTGCCCTGACAGAGGCGCAGGGCGCGATCGTCAGCAAGGCTGCGGAGCTCTCCGAGGCCAACAACTCCATCAAAGACCTCAAGCTGAAGCTGGAGGGTCTCGAGAAGGTGCTGTCGGAGGCCAAAACCCGAGAGGGGACCCTGGCCAAGGAGCTGGAGGCTGAGAAGCAGTTACGGAAGAACGAGGGCCTCAACTTCGTGGATCACGTGGAGGGCGAGAACCGTTGGCTCGATCGCCTCGCCACCGTCGCCAACTAGGCCGCCGCACAGCTGGCCATCATGGGGATGACGGACGTGAGGTATGTCCCAGAGCGGAGCGTGAGAGCCAATTGCAGCCTGACCATGTTCTTTGAGAGGGTCGTCGGCGCTCTGGAGTGGCTTCACGCCAACCGGGCGGCCTCACTGGCCGACAAGTCCCGGAGGCTTTCAAGGGTGCCATGACCAAGGTTCTCACCAAGGTGGCGCACTGGTACCCTGATCTCGACTTCGACGCCGCGCTGGAGAGCTTGTCGTAGGGTACTGACCTCGCGCCGCTCAAGGAGCGCATCAAGCCCATCATCAGCTGAGTCAGCAAAATTCAGAGGGTGGAGGGCCAGCGCCGGGATTAGGCACCTCGTTCTTTATCACCGCTGAAGGTTCACAACCAATACAATCGCTCTCTCTAGTTACAACCGCAACAACAATTCGATGTAATATAACTCTACAACACTTTCAGTATCATGCATGTTATTTTCCTGTTCGATTTTCCTTTGTATGTCCTCCCTATGCTACCTGGGTAGGTTTGCCGGCGCGTAAACCCAGTCGGCCTCTTGGGGACGGATCCCCATTGGCCTGCCGGGTGTGCTTGCTGCCGGGCAATCCACCTTGCCGCCCTTAGCGCGGCCGCCCGAACTGTCGAGCTTGACTCGAGTTAGAATCGAGAGCGTTGCCAGGTGCGGAAGGCTACCCTGCCACTCTCGAAGCGGCCGCTTGAGCTATTGAGCGGACTCGAAACAGAACGAGGGAGTTGCCAATTTTGGGAGGGCCCCTTTGCGTGCAGGTCCCTCATACACAGGCAAAATCTCCGAGGACGATAACCTTATATATAGGAGGAAATAACTCAAAGCTCTGAATGACTTAGCTTTTCTGTTGCCGCGCCGGCGTCGTTCCTCTGGCCGCCTTCTTCTCAGGAGCCAAGGGCGATGAAGAACCGCTAGGTTAGCTACTAGGCCAGATTCTCACAATTGCACCCCCTACCTGGCACCCCAAAGATGTCGGGGGAAACGACAACTATGGGATCACAAGAATCCCTACTACGGTTGCCGGGGCACAGGGTTGCAAGAAGAGCAGGATCAGTAGCCAGCACAAGGAGCGTTTACCCAGGTTCGGGCCGCGAGGATGCGTAAAACCCTAGTCCTGCTTTGGTGGGTGTATTTCAGAGAGTTCTTGAGCTCTCGAACTAGCTGTGGTGAGTGCGTGGTTCAAAAGAGCCGAATCCTTCTCCAGTATGCCATGGGCCTCCTTTTATAGTCGAAAGGGGCTGCCACAGTGGCACACAGGAGGTGGAAAGGCGCACAGAGCCCTGAGCTTATCGCTCGTATTATAGGACAAGACGCATTTAATGTGTAGCTTAGGTGTCCCTCTGCTTTATCGGGGACGGGGGCGAGGCCCGCCCCGTCCGTCGCCGCTCCTTCTCGCTTCGACTCGCGCCTTGGCCAGCGATGCGTGCGGCGCCATGTAGGCAGGCAGGCAGCTGAGCTGGCGCGGTGGTGGAGCCTTCACGAAGATCTGCATGCCGCCATGCAGGCGCTCGATGAGTTGGACTGGGGGCTGCATGTTGCCACGCAGGTGCCCGCCCAGCGGGTTGGGCTGGCAGCTGCATGTAAACGGCGGTGGAAGCTTGGTTGGCGTGGGCCTGGCGGTGGCCCTATTGGCGTCCTTGGTGAGGGCCTTGCCGGGTGGCCCGGCAAGGGTCTTGTTGTGGCGCGTTGTCGTCCCCGGCAAGGGCCTTGCCGGGGGTTTGGTGGCCTTCCTCGGCAAGGATCTTGCCGAGGATCGTCATCTTCTAATCCTCATCTGATCTTGAATAAGTCTTCACAGAGATCTGCATGACACCACAGAGGTGCCTTCCCGAGCCCTGGCCCCACGTGGATGATGGCGTTGGGGACCGTGGGCTCAAGGGTGGCTCACTCTGTTGGTGTGGGGCGAGCTGCCCCGGCAAGGGTCTTGCCGGGGCTGCTGAGGCTGCCCCGGCAAGGGTCTTGCCGGGGGAGCCTGCTTCGTCCCTCTGCTCCTTGTGGTCTCGGCCTTGGCGTTGCTCTGATTATCTTGGGCTTAGGTCTTACCTTGGCTCACCTGTCCTATTCTGCTTGGTGTGACCGTGGGCACGGCTCTGACTGCCCATGCACAGGTAAAGGGGTACAAAAGCGTGCCCCACTTTTTGTACACCGACAGCCCGCGCCAGCCGACCCCGTGCCGCCCGCCGCCGCCCGGCAGCTCCCCGTCGCCCGTCGCCGCCGCCTCCCACGCGAGCTCGTGCCACGCCGATCCTCCTTGCGCCGCCCGCCGCCCACCGTCGCATCGCCGTGCCGCTCCGGTATCGCTTCCCGCCGGCCGCCGCCGAACACCGCCGGACGCCGCCGCCTCGCCGCCTCTCCCGCCTCCGATCGGATCCGCCACCCCACCTCGCTGGCGCAGCTCTTCGTCGTCTCCAGCGTGAGCTCCAGCGACATCCTCCGGCAAACCTCGGATCCCATGCCACCGGAACTCTAGATCTGGAATCTGAGGTTGACCCCGATTTCTTCTGAGTCTTTTCCCCGTGTAATTTTTATGCCTCCTTCAAGTTGCTATGTCTCCATGACCGAAGTTTCGTTTTGCGCATATGATATATTGAAATGTTCGCATCGTGATGCTATTCATGTTAGTGTCATTTGCATGCATGTTACTGTCCATTATGATGACATTATCATCGTTGCAAGAGTGCTATATTATGTTAGCTGCTGGTTCTTAGCAGAACTTGCTGATTTGTCATTTTGTTGCATTTTGTGTATGCATCCTATGGGCATGTTGTCTACATGTTTTATGAGGTCCGTCACGCCATCTTTACATAAGTACAATCCATGTATTTTTGTGAGTCTTGTAGTGAGTGCATGAAGCTCGTGAAGTAGGGTACTTGGTGTTACCGTTTTGTTAGGCTGGATATGTCATATCATGATGCTATGTTTGATTGGTGCTACCATCAAATCCGTGGATAATCTGGATATGCTCCTTTGGGATGTTTTGTAGACATTGCTATGCTCTATCCAGCCAGATTCTAGTTGCAATTATGGAGTAATCTAGCATGTCATCTCTTTGCTATACTTTTGCTAAATATTATTCCTGGCAGATTGTTAACATGATGTTCAGTTTTGCCATGTGTTTGCTAGTTATACATGCACCCTATGAAGTTGCTTTTGCCATGCTTAGGTTCTTGAATATGTCTACTTACTGTTGGTTACCTTTTAATGTCACGAAATGCCATGTGGTGAGTGAATTGGGCTTACAAAGTTGCTATCATGAATTTGTTCCTGCCATGCTCTATTTTGCTTCTAATTCTGAAACTGTTCATATAACTTGCCATGTTTGCATGGATGCCACATCATGTTCTATGACATGTGATCTGTTGCTATGTTGGGGTGATGTAGCATAGTTTCTTGTTGCATCTTAAGTGCTATGATGCTGTTAAGCGCAGTTTTGCATCATTCTTGTTTTGCTTGTCATTTGCAAACCGTGCATCCGTTTCCGGTTATCCTTATATCGATTGCGACCGAAATCACCTCATCTTTCCATCGTCATACTTGGTTTGCCAAGTTGATACCTTGATCATCCTTTCCTTTCCGGAGTTATCATATGCATTGCACATCATATCTTGCATCCCATGCCATGTATTGCATCATGTTGCTTGCGCATTGCACCGTGATTGATTGTTGTTCCATTGCTTGTGTTCTTGCTTTGGGTAGAGCTGGGAGACGAGTTCGTGAACGAGGATCCTGTTGAGTACGCTAACGAGGAGCAAGCTTTTGACAACTCTGAGAATTTTGCAGGCAAGATGACCATTACCCTCGATATCACTTCTATCTTTGCTTTGCTAGTTGTCCGCTCTATCGCTATGTTGCGCTACCTACCACTTGTTTATCAAGCCTCCCATATTGCGATGCCAAGCCTCTAACCATCCTTCCTAGCAAATTGTTGTTTGGCTAAGTTACCGCTTTTGCTCAGCCCTTCATATAGCGTTGCTAGTTGCAGGTGAAGTTGAAGCTGGTTCCATGTTGGAACATGGATATGTTGGGATATCACAATATCTCTTATTTAATTTAATGCATCTATATACTTGGTAAAGGGTGGAAGGCTCGGCCTTATGCCTGGTGTTTTGTTCCACTCTTGCCGCCCTAGTTTCTATCATAACGGTGTTACATTCCTTGAGTTTGCGTTCCTTACGCGGTTGGGGTTATGGGACCCCCTTGACAGTTCGATTTGAATAAAACTCCTCCAGCAAGTCCCAACCATGGTTTTACATTTGCCTCATCTAAGCCTTTCCCTTGGGTTTTCGCGAGCCCGAGGGTCATCTTTATTTAGGCCCCCCCCCCCCCGGGCCAGTGCTCATCTGAGTGTTGGTCCGAACTAGAGTCCTTTGCAGCGCCACCTCGGGGAAACTTGAGGGCTGGTTTTAGGTGTACGGAGTGCTCATCCGGTGTGCCCTGAGAACGAGATATGTGCAGCTCCTATCGAGATTTGTCGGCACAGTCGGGTGGTCTTGCTGGTCTTGTTTTACCATTATCGAAATGTCTTGTAACCGGGATTCCGTGACTGATCGGGTCTTTCTGGGAGAAGGAATATCCTTTGTTGATCGTGAGAGCTTGTGATGGGCTAAGTTGGGACTCCCCTGCAGGGTATAAACTTTCGAAAGCCGTGCCCGTGGTTATGTGGCAGATGGGAATTTGTTAATGTCCGGTTGTATAGAACTTGACAGTTGACTTATTAAAATGCATCAACCACGTCTGGAGCCGTGATGGTCTCTTTTCGGCGGAGTCCGGGAAGTGAACACGGTTTGGGTTATGTATGAACTCAAGTAGTTTCAGGATCAATTCTTGATCAGCTCTAGCTTCTCGACCGTTGCGTTTCTTCTCTTCTCGCTCTTATTTGCGTATGTTAGTCTTGATCTCGCGGGTTTTGAGATTGCTGAGTCCTCGTGACTCACATATACTACTAAAACAGTTGCAGGTGGTGCTATCGAACTCAAGTGGGAGTTCGACGAGGACCTTGGTCGTTACTATGTTTTGTTTCCTGATGATCAGTAGTGAAGCCCAGTTGGGAAGATCGGGGATCTAGCATTTGGGGTTGTCTTCCTTTTCATTTGTAATCGTCCGTAGTCGGACTATTTGTTGTGTGAAGTGGCGATTGTAAGAACTCTTTATCCCATTCTTGTTCATTACATGGGATTGTGTGACCATGACCCTTCTTGCGACAAAACCACCATGCGGTTATGCCTCTAAGTCATGCCTCGACACGCCGCACATATAGCCGCATCATAGGTGTTACATGTCGGACGTCCGAGAAGTGTCGGATGTCCGGTCATCGGACGTCCGGAAGTGGTCGAAAGTCCGAGATTTCGGGTCTGGTTAGGGGTGTCAGATTTCCGGTAAGTACGGTCATCTGGTGGTTCCTGGGGCTCCGGACGTCCGAGAAAACGTCGGTCGTCCGGTGGGTCTGGGTCAACGCGAGATCCGATACCCGGGACGGGATTTTGGGCAGAAATTGGGGATTTTAGAGTCAAAATTGATGAGATTTCATGGATGGACAGTGGGGAAACTTGGGAAGATGCTAGATCCACTCGAAATCAAGCAAATCCATGGATCAAAATCAACAAACCAACAAATCACAAAAAAATTGGGGCTATTTTTGGTGGGGATTTTTGAATTTAGGATGAAATCACACAAAACAAGGCTAGAAACGGAGGGGGAAGACTCCAAATTCGTGATAAACCTTGCTCTGATACCATATGTTACGGGGCTAACCCGGTGTAGGCCGATCTTTCACGATTGGAGTGGATTCCCTCAAAGAACACGAAGAACATGATGAACACAGGGAAGAACGGAGAGAAATCACAAGGGGAAACACTCAATAACAAGTCCAATCATAAATCCACTAGACGATCAAACACACAAGATCCACAAAGTACATGAACAACAAAAGGAAAGATACAAGGTAGAGTTCATCTCAAATCCATGAAGGAGATGAGGTCTTGATGATATCCTAGATGGATCTTCCCATGAGTGGTCTTTATGATATCCCATAGGATCTTCTCACATGGAAGTCTTGGACTCCGTGGGAGTGGTAGTCTCTCTCTCTCTCTCTCTCTCTCTCTCTCTCTCTCTCTATCTATCTCAAGAAGAGAAGGTAGGAGCAAAGCTCACATACAAATGTGCCATGACTTTGCTAAGCCTAGAAAGGAGGTGGAGGTGGTTTATTTATAGTCTAAGCCACGAAGGGGTAAGTGGGAGAGGGATACAAGGCCAAAGGCCCACAGCTGCGCACAGGCAGGTACCGGACATCTGGTTAGTGTCCGACGTCCGATGGATCATGGGGGACCGGTCGTTCGGCGCGCGTCAGAAGTCCGATGTTTCTTCTCTGTTGAGGTGGCGTCAAATATCAGGTGTACGTCGGATGTCCGGAGGTTGGGACTCATTGGTCGTCCAGATTTTGTTGGACGTCGGGCTGTTGTATATCTTCTAGCTGGTACGGGCGTGGTCGCGTCAGGTGTCCGATGGACGTCGACCGTCTGGGCGCTGTAGAGTGTCCGAGTCCGGTGGTACGTCGGTCGTCTGGCCGCTGCAGACTCCGTAGCTCCGTCTTCTCCGTCTTTGCTTCACCGCTTCCCTTGCGGATGGCGTTGGTGTTCCTTGGCGCTTGCACTCCTCCTCCGCGTCCGTGAAGCTCCGACAATACCTATGCATGCACCCGAGTCGAGTGTCAAGTAGTATACCATCCTCGAAGGTATCAAGTGAGCACGTGTAAAGGAGATGACACTACAAAAAAAAAGACACATCCGTGACATTTTGGGCCGAACGAATTTTTTTCTGTCATACTTATGACACTTCTATGATGATAATTGTGACACAACCTGGTATCATTATGGATGTGGTGGGCTCCTACTTCTATGACAAAAAATCATGACAAAAATGGGCTTATCGTCCTGGGCGGGCTGGAGACGCAACTGAATGACATTCTTTGGGCCGTCCATGACGGAAAAAACCATGGTAGAAGCGAGGGCTAGGAAAATATGGGGGTGTTCCCGTATACGGTGGGTGGTCGGGGCCGAGCGATGCACGCGTGTGGGTGCGAGGCATTGGGCTCTAACTGAACCCGAGCGAGGCGTTCGCCTACTGAACCCGAGCGATCGCACTGCAGGCTACGCGTTACTGAACCTGAGCTATCGATCGATGGCTGTTAACTGAACCCGATCGAGCGATTCCTTCGCTACTGCTGCTAACTGAAGCCGATCGATGCTGCCTCTGGATGAACAGTGAGCGTTGCTGGGGGGTTTGGATGAACAGTTCCTGGTGGGGGTGGATGAACAGGACCCCGTGGTGTTGCCTCTGGATGAACAGGACCCCGATCGATCGAGCCGGTTGAGGCTGGATGAACGGGACCCCGTGGAGGGTTGGATGAACAGGACCACCCCGTGGAGGGCTGGATGAACAGTAGACGGTGGAGGGCTGGATGAACAGTAGCCCGTGGAGGAGTGGTTGAACAGGAGCCCGTGGAGAGGGTTGGTTGAGCAGTAGCCGATGGAGTAGCACGCCGTGGAGGCTGGATGAATTGGAGCCCGTGGATGAACAGTCGCGGGTGGAGGCTGGAGGAGGTCGACGGTGGATGAACAGTAGCCCGTGGAGGCTGGAGGGGGTCGACGGTGGAGATGAACAGTAACCCGGGGAGTCCCGTTTTGCGGTACGCCACACCCCTCCCGAAGAACAAGACCCCCGTTTCGACCGTAGCGCTCCAACACAAGTCTGTTTCCTTTGTTTTGCGGTATGCCAGACCCCTCCCGATCAACAGGACCCCGTTTCAACCATAGGACGTCCAACACAAGTCCATTTCCTCTGTTTTGCGGTATGCCAGACCCCTCCCGATGAATAGGATCCCGTTTCGAACGTGGCAGGTCGAACACAAGGCCATTTCCTCCGTTATGCGGTACGCCAGGCCTCGTTTCCATCGGCTGTTCTATCCAAGCCCTCCCGATGAACACGACGACGCATTATGTTCCGACCCAGCCGGTTGGCTCCCCACGAACACGACGACGATGTTGTTTCTCCGCTCCGACCCAGCCATGTACAGGAGCCCTGGTCGTACGTATGCGCGAGTAGGCGTTCGAGACCCTGCCCATATGTACGTACGTGGCCATATTTTCTTTCTTGCACCCTGGCTGATGTACGTACATGTACATGCTACGTGCGTGCCTCTACTATGACACGTGCACGTCTACATCGACCAGTATGTATGTAACGTTCGCGACCAGAATGACATCGCTACGTACGCTTCGACCAGGTGGGTCCCGACTGTCAGGCACTTCCTTGCATGCGAAGATGTAGCTGGTGGGTCCCAGCAGTCAGGGGGGCGAATCATTTTTCTTGCCCGGACGCAGTTCCTTGCGTGCGAAGATGTAGCTGGTGGGTCCCAGTAGTCAGGGGGAAACATTTTTCTTGCAAAATACGGTGGCCCGTCCGGTGGGTCCCTGCTGTCAGGTGGAGGAATAATTATTTTGCGCGTAATAAGGAGGCACTTCCTTGCGGCCGCCGTGGACCCAGTTGTCAGCCTCTCCATGTACAATACTCTTCTGATGGAAGTCGTTCCTTGACCATGTTGACCACGCCACGAGAGCTCGGGCGGTGGACGGCGACGAGGCCTAGGAAGGGGACGACGGGAAGCGGGGAAGACGCCTTGATGGAAGCCCAGCGAAGAGAATCTGAGGTTCACTGGTTCGGCTGCGGTGTGAGGTTGCCGTCGCCGCAGAATAACAGGGGGTGTGGGTGAGTGGAGGGATGGCCAGGCCAGCGGTGAGACTAGTAGGGGGCGGCGAGGCCTCCGCGGCAGCATAGCCCGCCACAGGAGGCAGGAGCAAGCGGCACGACCGGCGCTGCTTTGGGCGGCCGGAGCAAGAAGACCAGAGGTTGAAGAAGCACTACGATCGTTGGATGGACATCGTACGGTCACTGCAGCTAGAATCGTTTATATTGACTAAGTTGACAAAGCCCTTGGTACGCGTCAACTTAGTAGTCCCACAGGTCAGCCTCCGAAACGGTGCACCCCAGATGTGAGGGGGAGGAATCATTTTTTGGGCGGCCGAAGCTAGAATATCCAAGATTGAAGAAGAAGCACGACATCCGTTGGATAGACATCCAACGACCATCTTCACTAGAACCGTGTGTTGACTATAATAAGTTGACAAAGCCTTGCATATGCGTCAACTTCTTTTTTTAGGGGACGCGTCAACTTAGTAGGCCGACAAGTGTGTGGCAGAGAATTTATAGCCCATTTGCGATTTGTAAGAATGTACTGCCCATTTTTGAATTCTAATGGAATTTACTATAGCTCATTTACAATTTGTTAAAAGTACAACCCATTTTCTAGCTAGGACAACGATTAATAATTTCAACCAACCGTTCAAGACAGAATTCAATAAAATTTCCCACATTTTGATGGGATCTGAAATATTTTTATCCCAAAATTTCTAGTCAGATTAAATATAAATTTGTATTACATAAAAATCCAACGAAACATTGCACGCGCAACAATTAAAAATTAAGATTTTCAAAATCCATAAATAATATTTTATAAACTAATTTCGTGTTTGGTGCATTTTTTATAGTTACTGCCCAGTTTTTATAATTACTTCCCATTTATTATTTTTTAAAGCCCATTTTCCGGTTAAGCCTAATGCATCCCTCCTAGGAAAGATTTGCAGCCCAGCGGGGCGAAGAATAACAAGTTGACCTTGCCTGGGTATTCCTCAAAAAACGTATATTCATCTTGAAAAAAATTAATATCTCGGCTGGATATCTGTCCCGGGCTAGACGGGCCACAGTCCGCCCATTTAATACACTGCTCTCCTTTGAACAACAACGAAAACATCGCCAAGAAAAACTCTGCAGTGCTCACGCCTCAAAAACACAGCTGTCGGCCGCACCTTGTGCTGCTTGGTCCTAGCTGTCAGCCGCACTTTGTGCAATTCTCTTATTTATATTGACTACATAGGTTGACAATGGTGTGGGACCGTGATGTCAGGAAACCAGGAGGAAGCAAAAAAATATAGTTGTACATAATAAGGAGGCACTTGCGTACGTACGGCTATGGCCCTAGTGGGTCCCTATTGTCATCCAGTCAAAATAAAGTCATCTCCTGAATCCTCATATTCATTGACCATGTTAACAATGCTCGGCGCCACGGCGAGCGCAACAACTCGAAGGATGACGGAGAGGGCCTCGCGGGCCCTACGGATGGTCTGATACAGCGCCAGCTGCTCATTCAGGAAGACAGGATCATCGGACACCTATGAGCACCTTTGAGAGACTGAGACGGCATGAAACGGTAAGGCCGCTCTTGTGAGCTCTGGTTTATTTCACACCTGTATTAAGATACAAGTGTAATTCACTCGTCATCGGAAACAACGCCTAAAATACACGTGTAATGAAACCGAGGGCCCGAGGTCTGTAAGTAAAACTGGCGGGTTACGCGTGTAATTTGGGAGACCAGTGTATATTTTACTAGTCGAAATCGACCAACCAAGCGCTTCGCCCGAGACCATCTGCTTTTATTTACAAGCGTCAGTTTTACAAGAGGTTTTGGTTGGAAAACAACGATCCAATCATGGCCTAAGATGATGAGTTGGTCGGAAGATCATATAAATGGGCCCTGAGAAGGCCAAAAGATAGCATGGGCTGGAAACGGGCCAATGGAATAATGGGTCGTTAATGGGTATGAAGTGATACACTATTCATTACGGGCCAGTTTCACCACGGGCCGTTAATTGGCCAAGAGTTACAAATGGCCTCATATGGGCCGAAAAACATCATGGGCCATATATGGGTCGGAAGTTCAAACGGGCTGGAATCATATTGGACGGCCCAGATGACGGTACTGGGCCTAATTTGGAGAGGTCGTAACGGGCCCTGGATTAGCGGGCTGTAAATGGGCTATATGCGAACAGACCGTTAACATGCTTTCCGTGGGCCATCCCGCCACCTTTTGACCAAGTCAAACGGGCCAGCCTTTTCACAGAAATGGGCCTCTCTTCGGCCGTGCCACGTGTCGACGTATCATAGGCGCCTTGGGTCCAATGAGTGGATGACATCTGTCCCAACGGTGAGCAGACACGTGTTTCCTCCAGCCAATGATGATTTTACACGTAAAAAATCCCCATTGGTCGGGGCTGTTAAAGGGTTATCGGATCCAAAACCGGACCCGATAGCTTAACCGCGTTCCGTTACGATGGATGCCACGTGTCGGTCACCCTTGACGAAAGCACTTCTGTGATGTGCGATTTATCATCATGGAAGTGGACACTCTGTGATGATAATTTTGGTAATGTCATGGAACATTTCTACGACAGCACAGGTATGACTATCTTGATTCTGTCATAAAATCATCATGGATGTACATGCATGACAAAAAACGTGACCTACTGTGACAAACACGTATCATCACGGAAGTGTATTTTTTTTGTAGTGTGATCGTCACTTGCCAAATGGACTCTTGACATGGTGATGTCCATAGGATGCTCCGCATCACTGCCCCTCGGGGGTTTTGGCGTCGTTCGCCTTGCGAGGCCGGGGGCCCTCGCGAGGGTCTTGTCTTGGGGGTCTTGTAGAAGGGCCGTACCGGGCCGATGATGAGGCCGCGTGCTGGGCCGCAGGCAGGCATGTCTGGGTACCCTCGATCCCAGAACACCGATAGTAACCCTAAGGCCCAAGGCATGCTCGAGTTAGCTTTGAGGCGATGCCAAGGAGCAAAGCTCGAAGTGATGCGAGCCCCAACCGCCTACGGGCCAGGATTGACGCGTGGCGCACGACGGGACGCGGACCCCTCCATTCCCCCACACTGGTACGCGTTGGTGCTATACCACGGTTTTTAACCCCATTCCACGATGGCATTTGGAACCGTTGCCAAGTGAGTGTGGGCGATAGGGGGTCCTTCCCACACGACCCAGAAACCGCCAGGGATATGGAGCAATGATCCAGAAGCCTTCCAAAATGTAATCGTGTGTGATGCAGCACACACTAAATTCGTTCGCACGTGTGGGATCAGTGATTAAACGTTTCTAATGACACAGTGAAACTAAACAGTTTGTCCTAGTGAACCGTTTGGGAAACAGTTTGTAAGGCACACGGGCCAACATATGAACTGTGTGCGGTTTGTGCCCCATCGCACACGAGTTTTCTGCGTAACCTGTCTGCCAGCCAAGACTCCATCACACACGTTTCCTAACAATTACTGTCAGGAGCCCCTTCGCACACACATACAAGTGACGTAGACCGTTTGTGATTTGTTGTGTATTACCGACGGTTGTGGAAAGAGTAATGTGTGCTTTTCGTTTGTGATCCCACACGTTTCCTAAAAAAAATTACGACTAGGATTGTATTTTACATTGGGCACAGTTTACTTCGAGTTCTCGTGTGCAATAACGCGGTATTACAAATGGTTCCGGAGACCCTACACACACGTAGTAGTGCTGCAAATCGTTTGTGATCTGTTGTGTATCACCAACGGTTCCGCTATGATTGACGTATGCTTTCCGATGTGGATCGCACACACTCATCTAGTTGAACCATATGCGGAGCAATTGCTAGGTTAAAACAAGAATATCCCATTTTCAATCGGCATGCAAAAAGCAAATTCACCACAATATTCAATTGAACAAATAAACAAAAATATCCTATTTTGAATCGGCACGCAAAAAGCAAATTTGCCACAATATTCAATTGAAAAAATAGTGTCCACGGGAAGAACATTCATCAGATTTCGCAATAATTGCAATTGAACATATGGTAGCTAAATTCCAATGATTTGTCCACACATATGTGCATTACATAATTAATCATACTGTACAAAATTCGAAGACCTCATTAGATGGAAAACAATGGATCCCTACGTATATGTTTAGTGGCTAACTCATACTCAATGTTTCAGGAGAACGCATGCTGAAATCTTCATTATCATCGATGGGATTGATGTAGTGATTCAGGAAGAAGTCGCTGATAAATCTCCGAACCATCAACAATTCACTAGCAGGGAGCGGTTCAGGGGTCCTCGGTTCTAAGATGAGTTGCAGTATTTTTAAGATCAGAATGTGCCATATGAGTGGAGTAGAAGATATTAGTTAAGATAGACTTACTGATACTAATTCGCGAGGATTGTCACAACTATCAGCAGATTTGCAGATGAATATCATGTGTCTGCAAACATAGTATCCACAAAGGTTGGTCCCTGCTTCTTGCTGAGGACACTGAAATTTTTTGTACAAAATTAGTCATGTATTTGTCCTGTTAGGAACAACCTAACCGGTGTTAGATGTATTATTTTTTCTTTGTAAAAAATAGAAAGAGGTTTATTTAGAAGCTTCAACATTTGACTAGCATAAGAAAAGGTATTTGCAGACTGTTTGATAAATTTTCCGAAAATAACGGATTTTGCTGTGTTACCGGAGAAACGATCTTGTGCTGCAAAGGTAGTTCCCTCTTGAACAGGTTCCCTGGTTTAGTTTTCCATAGTGCAAGCACACTACAAATGCAGATGAATTTTGACAACATCAATTATTGAACCAAATATGAATGCAAATTAGTTTCAACATCATATAATTCAATACATATCCATGAATTGCTGAAGATGCATCAGATCCTGAGCATTTGTTGACTCTCTGAGAGAATCGATGTAGTAAATTGTGTTCTCGTTTGGAACAATGAATACAAATATCCAGTGATTGCTACATATTAAGAAAGCCATGAACTTACGAATTATGTCAAATTCTGAAAGACAATCAGTGTATGCATGGTTGTTTACATGCCTTACCGTTCATGATATGGCCAGAGAAATGATTATGCATGGGAAGTGTTTTTGAAGAGACGGATGGCCATGTTAACGGCCCAGCCCCGTAGGTCCTTAGCATGTATTGTTGTGCCATTTGCTAATTCAGGATCTATGAAGTACACACTCTTCCTTTTTCTTCTCCGCGCGTTCAATCCCCTGAGAGGAATAAAATGCAGTTAGCCATTTATCATTTATAGCCTTGTATGGAGAAGTTGATCAGAGTTTGTTAAGTACTTACAAAATTAGGCATCTAACAAGAGTGGCATCGAGCTCGTTAAAGTTGAAGAAGAGATGTAAGTCCTGGAAACACACATTGATGGAACGAGCATCTTGTCGGAACTGATCTCTGTTGTAGTGGACTAGCAAACCATGATGACCTGCTGACATTTGATCCATGCAATATTCATGTAACTCGCGGCAACTAGAGCTGCACTCATCAAAGTATTCGCCAACAAGAAATGGCTGACCATGGACGTAATTGCGTGGTTCAAGTATGTCTGCTTTACTTTTAGCAAGCAAAAAATCGACTTCATCATCCATGCCGTCAGAAATAATATTACTCCCTGATTCGAACAACCTGCTGTTAATTTGGTTCTAGGCGATGACTACTTTAAGTAAGAGGCAATAGTTCTCTTTCCTCTTCACTCTTTCGCCGTGCTTCCTCGTGGGTGTAGCCTTTTTGGCCACTTCCTTCTTAGTACTTGAAGCATTTGTGGCAGAATGTCTGGTTGGCTGCAAGGTAGACTGTCGAGCAGACGGTGAAGCTTTGACGGACTGCTTAGCAGACAATTTATCTATGTCGGACCGCTGAGCGGGCGGTGCTGTTGTGAAAGACTGCTGGGCTGTAGGAGCAGAGGTATCGGATTGCTGACCATGCGTTGAAGCTATGTCAGGTTTCTACGCAGGTGGTGCCAACTTGTCGGTGTGCTAAGGACGCCATGCCAACACATTGGTTTGCTGAGCAAGAAGTGCTGACGCATTGGTATGCTGATCATGCAACTGTGGACCGACGGACTAATGAGAAGTCGGTTCTAGACCTACACACAGCTTAGTAGGCGGCTCTGAAGCATCAGACTACTTAGAAGTCCTTTCCACTAGGTTGGTCTGCTGAGCATGTGCTGCAGCTGGGTCTCCCCCCGCTGCTTCAGCGACTGGCATCTGAACCGGTGGCGCGTCATCAACAGTTGTAGGCCTTGCCACTGGCTGCTTTGGGCGGAGGATGACATGGCCTGTACGCCACAAAGTCGGTCCGGCTTATCACAGGTTCATGCATCAGCCGTTGGATTACGAGTATTAGGTTCTTTGGGGGAAGCACGAGAGAGCTGCTGTGGCAAGGAGAGCGTCACCGATTGAGGGGCGACATTGGTTACTCTTGGCAGGGCTTCAGGGATCTCATCGATGAACTCTATTTCCTTTCGTGGTCACTGGATGTGATTTAATAGCGTTTCTCCCAAGGTACTTTGCTCATCGAAGTCTCCTAGGACATTCTTCAGGGAAAATTCTATGAATCCAGGCTTTACTTCAGTTACGTAGCACTTCACATAGCCCGACTTCAATGGCACATTGTCCAACAAGAGGCCATCTTCCAAGAAGGGTGGGCAAACCCAGGCTATTGCATATTTTAATGTACCTTCATAATGTGTAAGCACGACCCTCAGTCTGTCTTTCATTCCAGATAGAAAAGATATAGCATCATCACGAGTAGCTGCAGTCTCAGTGTTGTTGGGGGTCAATTGATGCACAACTACTCTTGTGCAGTGTTGTCGCATGATACGTCTCCAACGTATCTATAATTTTTTATTGTTCCATGCTATCATATTATCTGTTTGGGATGTTTAATGGGCTTTATTATACACTTTTATATTATTTTTGGGATTAACCTACTAACCCAAGGCCCAGTGCAAATTGCTGTTTTTTTGCCTATTTCAGTGTTCCGCACAAAAGGAATATCAAACGGAATCCAAACGGAATGAAACCTTCGAGAGCGTGATTTTTGGAACAAACGTGATCCAGAGGACTTGGAGTGGACGTCAAGAAACGAACGAGGAGGCCACGAGGCAGGGAGGCGCGCCTGCCCCCTGGGCACCCCCCACCCTCGTGGGCCCCTCATAGCTCCACCGACCTACTTCTTCCACCCTCGTGGGCCCCTCATATATCCACGTACCCCGAAAACATCCAGGAGCACCACTAAACCCTATTTCCACCGCCGCAACCTTCTGTACCCGTGAGATCCCATCTTGGGGCCTTTTCCGGTGCTCCGTCGGAGGTGGAATCGATCATGAAGGGCTTCTACATCAACAACAAAGCCTCTCCGATGATGTGTGAGTAGTTTACCTCAGACCTTCGGGTCCATAGTTATTAGCTAGATGGCTTCTTCTCTCTCTTTGGATCTCCATACAAAGTTCTCCTCGATCTTCTTGGAGATCTATTTGATGTAACTCTTTTTGCGGTGTGTTTGTCGAGATCCTATGAATTGTGGGTGTATGATCAAGATCATCTATGAACAATATTTGAATCTCCTCTGAATTCTATTATGTATGATTGGTTATCTTTGCAAGTCTCTTAGAATTATCAGTTTGGTTTGGCCTACTAGATCGATCTTTCTTGCAATGGGAGAAGTGCTTAGCTTTGGGTTCAATCATGCGGTGCTCGATCCCAGTGATAGAAGGGGAAACGTCACGTATTGTATTGTTGCCATCTAGGATAAAAAGATGGGGTTTATATCATATTGCTTGAGTTTATCCCTCTACATCATGTCTTGCCTAATGCGTTACTCTATTCTTATGAACTTAATACTCTAGATGAATGCTGGATAGCGGTCGATGTGTGGAGTAATAGTAGTAGATGTAGGTAGTTGGTCTACTTGCCGTGGACGTGATGCCTATATACATGATCATGCCTAGATATTCTCATAACTATGCACTATTCTGTCAATTGCTCGACAGTAATTTGTTCACCCACTGTAATACTTATGCTATCTTGAGAGAAGCAACTAGTGAAACCTATGGCCCCCGGGTCTATTTTCCATCATATTAATCTTCCGTCAACTAGCTATTTCTTTCGCCGTTTATTTTGCAATCTTTACTTTCAATCTTTATCATAAAAATACCAAAAATATTATCTTATCATCTCTACCAGATCTCACTTTTGCAAGTGGCCGTGTAGGGATTGACAACCCCTTTATCGCGTTGGTTGCAAGGTTCTTATTTTTTTGTGTAGGTACGAGGGACTTGCGTGTGGCCTCGTACTGGATTGATACCTTGGTTCTCAAAAATGGAGGGAAATACTTACGCTACTATGCTGCATCACCATTTCCTCTTCAATGGAAAACCAACGCATGCTCAAGAGGTAGCAAGAAGGATTTCTGGCGCCGTTGTCGCGGAGTCTACGCACAAGTCAAGACATACCAAGTACCCATCACAAACTCTTATCCCTCGCATTACATTATTTGCCATTTGCCTCTCGTTTTCCTCTTCCCCACTTCACCCTTGCCGTTTTATTCGCCCCTCTCTGTCCGTTCGCCTCTTTTAAGCTAGCTTCTTGTGTCCCGTGTGCCATCATGGCCAGTCCTTTATCAACTCCTTTGTCTCCCGAGTTTGAAGTTCTTCACTTCAAACAAAGACAAGGAGAAAACTTAAAAGATTCTTGGTTTAGGATTATGGAATCCTATAGTAATTGGACCCTAGAGTTGAATTTTATAATTTTACTTCGCAATTTTTATGTTGGAATAATTATGTTCCATGGACAACTCTTGGATTGCATTGCCAAAGAAATTTAATCAAAATAGATCCCAGTATTGCGCATGAAATTATAGAGGGAATAGTGGGAACACTACCTCAACAAAAAGTGCCTCATCATACCCAGGAAGAAACTCAAGTTTTTGAGAAAATTTGCGAAGTAATGAAAATTTTACAAAAATCTCTTGAACCTCTTAAGAGTGTTAGCGGGAATCTTCACCGCATGAATATGTTGATCACTCTTTGCAATAAGCGGTTGGATTCTTTAGATCTAAATATTTCCGGATATGAAAGGAAGTGTAAAGAACCTCCCGGATTCGAGCATGACTCCGCTAAAAAATTAAAACCAAAGATGATAATACCTTTTTTGAAAGAGAAGACCGTAGAACAGAATGTTCTATGGTAATTTTATATTAATAATAAATATTTACAATACAAAAGAAATTACAAAAGGGTAGTAAATCAACCAATTCCTTGGTTGAGTAACGTGATGAAAATTATATCAAATGTTGTTCAAACCAGTCCTTAATTTTTTGTGCAATATCTGATCTTGCTCTGATCTCTGTTGCTTTCAAGCTTTCTTGGAGATATTATTTCGATCCCCCTATGTGAGCTGGTGCTTGACGGAAGATTTTGTCATTTCGAATGAGCCAGATACTCCAGCTTGCCGCAACAATGATTTCAAAAGCTATGTCTCTGGGGATGTGTTCAGCCAATAAACAACATTCATCAAAACATGAGATGCCTCTATTTCTTTGCGGAACTAATTTGTTCCAACAATGCATGGCAAAATTGCAGTCCCAGAAAAGGTGAGACAGGGTTTCCTCCGTATTTTCAGCACAAAGAGCACAATTGTAGGACTGGAGAGGCATGTTTTTCCTCTTCAGGAGGTTTCTGGTATTGACTCTATCATGAAGTAGAAGCAGAAGAAAATTTTGTGAGTAAGCCTGTTTGAACTCTTCCATAACAGCTTGAAGAGGTGATGGCTCCTAGATGGGCCCTTGATGGAATTGTACGTTTGAATGGCTGAGAACTTGGGAGTGTTTACTTTCAATGACCACTTGTCAGGTTGACCTAGCACTTGGAGCTCAGCCAGAATATTTTGCAGTTGAATAAACTGATCGTAGGCCTGGCTAGACAATGGTCTATAGAACAGATCTTCAAAAGAGTGTTGAGCAATCACCTGCTGAAGGGAGATGTTTACTTGAGTGGTGAAGGAAAATAACTCGGGGAATTTGTCCTTTAATCCAGTTTGCCTCCATTGATCATGCCAGAATTGGATCGTATCCCCTAAGCCAGCCTGCATTGATAAAATTGCTTGTACTTTAGAAACAGTTTAAGACTATCCTTCCACCAGAAAGAGCCTAGCAGTCTTTCACCCGGCTGATTGTTGCTGTAGTATGCCTCCCAGACAATCTTGACCCATGGTATGTTCTCCTTATTGAGGAATTTATAAATGAATTTCATCAGAAGAGCCTGGTTATGTGTTTGAATCTCCAGAACACCTAAACCTCCATGCTCTTTTGGCTGACACACCTTTTCCCAAGAGATTAATGCAGGCCCCTGTTCTGTACTCCCATATTTCTTCCATAGACAGTGTCTGAGGAGTTTGTTGATGTGGGTGAGAATAGTTTTTGTAATAGACAGAGAACTCATGAAGTAGATGGGCATGCTTGCAAAAACTGATTTAACCAAAACCAATTTATCTCCAAATGATAGGAGTGTGGAGCAACCCAGAAGTCTCTTCTCAATTCTATAGAGCATGGGGGTAAAATCTTCTACTAAATCCATCAAGTTGGACAACCTGTTAATTTTCTCCTCAGGTGTGTTTATAGCAATCATAGTAGATTTGGAATAGTTCACTCTGAGCCCAGTGAAGCCAGCAAAGTGCAGCAGCAGATTCTTAATGTGCATTATTTGTCTCTCTTCTGCAGGAATGACTAAGATGGTGTCATCAGCATATTGGATAACTGGGAAATCAGTGCAGGAGTGTTGTACAATGGGAGCCTCTATCATGCCAACTTTCATAGCTTCATTCAACATAGATTGCAAGATATCTACAGCCAGTACAAAAATCAGAGGGGAGAGGGGATCTCCTTGCCTAACTCCGTTTTTGCACAAAAATTGTGTGCCAGGAACTCCATTAAGGATTATTGATGAATATCCAGTGCTATAAATGATTTTTATCCACTGAATCCACTTTTGCCCAAAGCCTTTAGCTTGCAGTATCTTGAAAATGGTATCATGACTTAACATATCAAAAGCTTTCTCAAAATCCAGCTTAAGTAGGATAATCTCCTTCCTAGAGTGGTGGCACTGATGGAGATATTCAAATGACAAAGCTAGGCAGTCCAGAATGCTTCTGTCATTTAAGAAACCATATTGATTCTCATGCACCATAGATAGGATGACTTTTTGAAGTCTATTTGCAAGCAGCTTTGTGATAATTTTGAGTGTACAATTCAGCAGTGAGATGGGTCTGAAATCACTTGGAGCAGCAGCTGAGTCTTTTTTAGGGATGAGGGTGATGAATGAGTAGTTGATGCTTTGCATGTTGATGTTACCCTCATGGAAATCAGCAATCGGTTTGTAGAAGTCAGGTGCAATAATTTCCCAACAAGATTTCAGAAAAGCAGCATTGAAACCATCTGGTCCTGGAGACTTGTCACCAGGCATCTGAGAGATCACTTTATCAATTTCTTATTTAGTGAAAGGGGCCTCTAAAGACTGTAAATCCACATTAGCATTGATCAAAGATTCCAAAATAAGTGGATTATCAGTGGATGGGGTAGTCCCAAGCCTATCTTTAAAGGCTTTAAAGAGGATGGCTTCTTTAGTGTGATGATCTTGATGTTCAATGCCATTCTTATCTTTCAGCATAGTAATGTGGTTGCTTATGTGCTTAATAGGAGCCTTGGCCTGGAAGAATTTAGTATTAGCTTCACCAAACTTCATATTCCTGATAGTGGCTCTCTGTTTCCAATAGATCTTTTGCATATGAAGAAGTGATTCAAGGTGTTTGATAAGAATAAATCTACCATTGTGTTCCTCAACTGATAGCTGTTTCCATTCTTCAATATGATCACACATAAGAATGACTTCATTACAGTTGGAAATGGAGAGCTTTAGGTTTGAGCAGCTTTTAGACCAGATTTTCAGTCCCTTTCTCAGTCTCTTGAATTTAGCAGAAATAGTCTTGGAACTATCAGTTTCAGACACTTGTTGCTCCTAGATGTTCTTAACTACCTCTTTGAACTGTGGATGCTGAAGCCAGAAATTCTCAAATCTGAAGATCTTTGATTTGAGAATGGAAGTACCAATTTTAATGACAATTGGACCATGATCAGATGTTGTTCTAGCAAGTGGAATAGCCATGGTATTAGGATAAGCTAAAGTCCATAACTCAGAGGTAAAACAACAATCAATTCTCTCAAGAAGAGGTGCATCTTGCATGTTGCTCCAAGTAAAATTTCTTCCTTTGAGTGGAATTTCAATCAGGGCTAATTTGTTAATGGCTTCATTGAAAGAGTACATATCTTGTATGTTGCCGCCACTTCTATTTCTGTTATGAGGATATCTGACATAATTGAAGTCCCCCAACACAAGACAATTAACATCATCCTCAATTTGCAAATCTTGGAACCAATTGAGAAAATCAGATCTAGCTGGATTTTGGCAGGGCCCATAGACATTAGTGAGCAGTATATGTTCTCCTGAATGTTTTGAGGTGAAATCAATAGAGATAGACAAATCATTTTTGTGAATGGTGAGGCCCTCGAACACTTGCTCATTCCATACAACCAATAGGCCTCCTGAGGCACCTATTAAGGAATGAAATCAAATTTAGTCAACTTCTTATGGCAAAAATTCTTGAGGAAATGACTGTCAAAATGATCTTTCTTGGTCTCTTGAAGGCAAAGAATATCACAAGCAGATTCTGCAATTTTATTTGACAGGGCTAACCATTTCTTACTGTCATTAATACCTCTAATATTCCAATTTAAAATATTCCAGGATTTGGCCATAGTAGAAACAGAGTCTTGAATACTAAACACATAACCAGTCTGTTACAAGTAGCACTAGATGAAACTGAGTCCACAACTTTAACAATCTGCTTACATAGCAAACTAGAGATCATTTTTACAAAAGGTTCACTATTCAACATAGAATGTAAAGGAGTAAAACTAAGATGCCTCCTTGGATTGGCTGTCCTTGGATCCAGCCTTCCTTGCAGTGGTCTTGAGCTTCTTGCCCCCATTTCTGATTTTCTCTTCAGCAATGTCTTGCATATTGACCTTACAAAAAGAAGAGTTGAGATTTTTAACAACTCTAGTTGGAATAGGTGGGGGCAAAGAGGTACAGGGCAGACAATTCTTATCCTTGCATACTGATTTTTTAAAACCCTTGTTAAGTTCCTGTAATCTAAAGCTCCTCCTTACCTCTGTTTCCTCCAGAGGCAGTTTATCTTTCCTCTTTCTATTCTTGTGGATGGCAGAAGTAGAAGAGGCAGTAGGTCCATGGTTGTCCTTGACACTGTGGGATGGAGTGCTCACATTTTCCTGATCAACTTCCTGAGAGTTATCAGATGAATCAACACATAGTTCAAAGGAAGTAGAAAGATATTTTTCAGGTATAGCAAAAGATTTGCAGCGTTGAGGTTCAGTTCCTTGAAGAATATAACTCTAGACTTGAGAAGTAATGAATTTCTTTGCCCAGTCAAACTTATCTCGTGATAATAGAGCCACCAAAAGGAAATTAACCCACTCAAAGGGTACTTGATTGCTTGTTTGCTGTCAGAAGTGGGAGCAAAGTGGGTTTTCCAAATGTGTGCCCCTTCCTTTCCCAGGATAGCTTCATCTGAGACTGCCTCTTTCTGAATAGCAGTAGGAACTACTCCCTTCTCCATGATCATAGTGTCTGCATCATATGGTAGGTGGACAAAGCCGACCAAAGAATTATGTTCATGCTCTTTGTAAATAGGAGCTGGGAAACCAGGCGGAGCAGACAAACTGGAGAGAGAAGACTCACCAATTTCCTTAGCTTGAAACACATTGGAATAATCTGTTGTCAGTTGCACTGGAGCAGAGGAGTCTTTGAGAGTATCATTGTTGCCCTGAATGTCCACATAATTAACAGTTTTAGTAACAGGAGCCCTCAGAGTCTGAGAATGCTGCTGAAATTGAGCCATGTTGGGTTCTTGAGGTGGGTGTGGAGTGATTGGCCTTCCAGAAACCAAGAACTCATGATACATTGGATCCTCAGAATGATGATTATCATAAGTGTTGTGTTGCATCAGAATAGCATCCAAATTGCTGTGAGTGAAATTTTCATATGGCAGAGCATTTTGAGGATCATCTGGTTGTTGGACTGGTAAGTTCTGCACCACAGGTGGTTCTTGTGGAGGCAACTGTTGCACAGATTGGGCCATGTTCAGATCAGGCAAGAGAAGAGCATCAGGGGCAGCAGCAGGCCCATTGGCTGACTCAGTAGAAGGAGCAGAATTATGTGAGCCAACCCGTGACAGAGTAAGCTCACTTTTGTTAACCATATCTGGCAAAGGCACCTGTTCAGTCTCTTGCATAGGTTCCATCAAATCTTGTAGCTCTAAAATTCTCCCTAATGAAGTTCTTGATCAATAAGAGGATTTGGCTGATGTAGAGCCCACTGTCCCCAACCAGGCATCTCCTGTTCCTCTTCTTGTTGGTCCCAGTGTGCAATTTCAAGCTACTGTAAAGCTAAGTTCAAGTTGGGATGCTCTGCATCTTGATTCAGATCTGGCAGATGAACATCATCATGTTCATGGTGTTGCAAAGGACCTGGAAAATGATTGTGTTGGTTAGCATGAAAATGTGGCTGTTGAGGAACAGGGTGAGGATTACCATTGGGAGGGATTGGGTCCTCATCCTACACCTAAAATTCTTTGCTCCATGATAATCACAGGAACAATATGAGAGCCAGACTGGAAACCATCACCTTCCCCAATCACAATACTTTTAGGGATGTGTCTCAGTTCCTCCACTCTCACTTTGACCATTAGATTCGCTCTAGTACTCTTGTTCCTATCCCACTCAATCAGTCTGCCAAAACCTCTGACTTCATTGGCCACCTCATGCATGCATTTTCTGTCGAAAGGAAAACCACATAACAATAGCCAAACTTCTCTATTCATCACCAATCTCCTCCAGTTCAAGCCCTCATTATGTTTTTGGAAGATGACATGAACATCCGTGAAGGCATGTGGGCTATTGAGCGCTAAATCATCACGATCAAAGGTACTATCCATTCTAACATATGCTTGACCAATTTCAGAGAAACACATATGCATAACCCCAGTGAGAAAATCAGCTAGCACCTCCCGGATAGTGTTGAAAGTCACCTGAAGATCTGGCATCGGAATGATGGTCGCAATCGCCCAGTTTTCATGGGTAGGAGCAGCTGTGCCTGCCACCACTTGAACCCTAGCAGGTCTCCCTTCAACATCAATGCGCTGGTGGTTTGGTGGAATGAACGGGGTAGGATCAAACAGGAAGGTTGCCATCATCGGAGGAGTGAGCGTGGTCATCGGAGAGGTCATGGTTGATGGAGCACGGCGAGGTGGAGAGGGAAACATGGGAGGAGAGCAGAGAGCGAGAGCATTGGAAGACGGAGCGGCAGCGTTATGGCAGGTACCAACCCGGGCTGAGGCGATATTGGGAAGGGGCGCATGATTTGACTGCAATTGCGCACTGATATTTTGATGCCTAATAGGATTGGGGGGAATCGGGGGAGTCGTCGTGGGCTGGGCCGAGGAGATCAGAATGGGCTGCCCCATATGTGCAGAGTTCAACTGATTCGGAAGATGGGCCGACTGATTATTAGTGGGCTGCCGATCCGAGAGGAAGCAATCTTTTGCAATGTGGCCCGGACATTTGCATTTTTGGCATTTGATTTTATTAGAGCATGCAGGGCGTAAATGTCACATGTCAAGGCATCGGACACAATATGGAGTGGTCGTGCCATTAGAATTGGTGGGCCGTGATTGAGTCTGTCTAGCTACCATAGATGTGGGCAAATGCACCTCTTTATTACCTCCTAGAGCATTAATAGATGTAGCATGAGTGAGACGATTATGCACCGAAGTAAATGCTCCATTTGAATCACGAAATTGAAAATACGATGAACGTGTCTCAGATCTAATCGGATCATGGAAAGATGCAGCTGTGGTAAGAGCTTGAGCATATGATTTGCGTGGATGTCTACAAAAAATATGAGTCCATTCATCCTCCTTCTCTTGAAGATATTGATCAAGTTCATAGCAAGAATTTGGACCTCCACTACCCCATAGAAGGATATTAAGATTGAACTCAGGAGTAGAGATATTACCTCCTTTGATAATGGAGTAGCCAACCTCTTGGGATGAAACCGAAAACTTGGACGACCAATTTTGAAGTTCTTGTACTTGAAATGATGAAGCTCTGCCTCCAAAACAAGCAAGAAGAATGGCCCCCACAGATTGAGGAGAGAGTTTGATCTTGGATCGAGTGAATTCAGCCACCAAAAGAAAACCCGCGGCTTCGGAACCATCTCCATTGGTGCGGACACACCACTTGTTCCAAACCTCCTCTTCAAACTTTCGTCCTACCTCAAAGTTGAGATCGGAGAGAGACACGGTGAAGAAAACGGCGAGATGATGGGGATGACAAAGCTCACCGTAACTGGGACGGCAGAATGATGGTGGACGAGTGGCAAGGCTACAGTGGCCACCGTGGCCGGAGTGGCACACGGCGGGGCGCTAGGAGCGGGATGACTAATGGCATCACTAATACGGCAAGATGATAATACCTAGATCTATCCTTGCCTTCATGCCTAGCTAGGGGCGTTAAACAATAACGCTTTGTTGGGAGGCAACCCAATTTTGTTTTTGTTTCTTGCTTTTTGGTTATGTTTAGTAATAAATAATTGATCTAGCCTCTGATTAGATGGGTTTTATGTTTTAATTAGTGTTTGTGCCAAGTAAAAGCTATAGGATCTTCTTGGATGATAGTTATTTGATCTTGCTGAAAAAGTCAGAAACTTTCTGCTCACGAAAACAATTGTTAAAAATCACCAGAACGTGATAAAATACTGATTCCAATTGCAGTAGATCAATAAACAAATTACCTAGGTCTTCCTATTTTGGTAGATTTTTCTGAGTTACAGAAGTTTGCGTTAGGTGCAGATTAATACAGACTGTTCTATTTTTGACAGATTCTGTTTTTCATGTGTTGTTTGCTTATTTTGATGAATCTATGGCTAGTATCGGAGGTTATGAACCATAGAGAAGTTGGAATACATTAGGTTTAACACAAATATAAATAAATAATGAGTTCATTACATTACCTTAAATTGGTTGTTTGTTTTCTTTCGCTAACGGAGCTCATGAGATTTTCTGTTGAGTTTTGTGTTGTGAAGTTTTCAAGTTTTTGGGTAAAGATTTGATGGATTATGGAACAAGGAGTGGCAAGAGACTAAGCTTGAGGATTCCCAAGGCACCCCAAGGTAAAATCTAGGGACAACCAAAAACCTAATCTTGGGGATGCCCCAGAATGCATCCCCTCTTTCGTCTTCGTCCATCGATAACTTTACTTGATGCTATATTTTAATTCACCACATGATATGTGTTTTGCTTGGAGCGTATTGTATGATTTGAGTCTTTTATTTTTAGTTCACCAAAATCATCCTTGTTGTACACACCTTTTGGGAGAGACACACATGATTCGGAATTTATTAGAATACGCTATGTGCTTCAGTTATATCTTTTGAGCTAAATAATTTTGCTCTAGTGCTTCACTTATATATTTTAGAGCACGGTAATTTTCTTTGGCTATAAAATTAGTCCTAATATGATAGGCATCCAAGACGGATATAATAAAAACTTCCATATAAGTTCATTGAATGCTAAGAGAAGTTTGATACTTGATGATTGTTTTGAGATATGGAGATAGTGATATTAAAGTTGTGCTAGTTGAGTAGTTGTGAATTTGAGGAATACTTGTGTTGAAGTTTGAAAGTCCCGTGGCATGCACGTATGGTAAACGTTGTGTGGCAAATTTGAAACATGAGGTGTTCTTGATTGTCATCCTTATGAGTGGCGGTCGGGGACGAGCGATGGTATTTTCCTATAAATCTATCCCCCTAGGAGCATGCGCGTAGTGCTTGGTTTTTGATGACTTGTAGATTTTTGCAATAAGTATATGAGTTCTTTATGACTAATGTTGAGTCCATGGATTATAGGCACTCTCACCTTTCCATCATTGCTAGCCTCTTCGGTACCGTGCATTGCCCTTTCTCACCTTGAGAGTTGGTGCAAACTTTGCAGGTGCATCCAAACCCCGTGATATGATACGCTCTATCACACATAAACCTCCTTATATCTTCCTCAAAACAGCCACCATACCTACCAATCATGGCATTTCCATAGCCATTCCGAGATATATTGCCATGCAACTTTCCACCGTTCCGTTTACTATGACACGCTTCATCATTGTCATATTGCCTTGCTTGATCATGTAGTTGACATCGTATTTGTGGCGAAGCCACCATGCATATTATTTCATACATGTCACTCTTGATTCATTGACCATTCCGGTACACCGCCGGCGGCATTTATATAGAGTCATATTTTATTCTAGTATCGAGTTGTAATCATTGAGTTGTAAATAAATAGAAGTGTCATGATCATCATTAATAGAGCATTGTCCCAAAAAAAAGAAAGGCCAGAAAAAAAAGGAAGGCCTAATAAAAAAATAGCATAAGTATTTCCCTCTTAATATAAAAGTAGCGATAGTATTTCCCTACTTAATATAAAAGTACTTTGCTGAGGGAAATACTTACGCTACTTTGCATCCAAAAACATTGACTTTTATCAAATAAAGTAGCAAGAAGGATTCAACTAGAGATCGACAACAGTCATGAACATGCATTAAAATTAATAAACATTGAGTGCAAGCATGAGAAGGATAAAATCCACCATGAACATAAATATCGTGGAGGCTATGTTGATTCTGTTTCAATTACATGTGTGAACATGTGCCGAGTCAAGCCACTCGAATCGTTCAAAGGAGGATACCACCCTATCATACCACATCACAACCATTTTAATAGCATGTTGGCACGCAAGGTAAACCATTATAAACTCCTAGCTAATCAAGCATGGCATAAGCAACTATAATCTCTAATTGTCATTGCAAACATGTTCATTCATAATAGGCTGAATCAAGAACGATGAACTAATCATATTTACAAAAACAAGAGAGGTCAAGTTCATACTAGCTTTTCTCATCTCAATCAGTCCATCAGATATCGCCATTATTGCCTTTCACTTGCACAACCGAACGGTGTGAATAATAATAATAATAGTGTACGTGCATTGAACTAAGCTAGAATCTGCAAGCATGTGATACAAAGGAGAAGACAAGGTAATATGGGCTATTGGTTAAATCAAAATAATTGCAAACAAAACTCCCCCGGGACTGTTGTTTGTTGGAGGCACCCGTTGTTTCGGGCAAGCCATGGATTGATGCTTGTTGGTGGAGGGGGAGTATAAACTTTACCATTCTGCTTGGGAACCACCTATAATGTGTGTAGCATGGAAGAAATCGAGATCTCTCGGTTGTTATGTTGACAATGAAAGTATGCCGCTCAAAATATTATTTATCTTTGCTTTAAAATCGAGCTCTGGCACGTCTACAAATCCCTGCTTCCCTCTGCGAAGGGCCTATCTATTTACCTTTATGTTGAGTCATCATCCTCTTATTAAAAAGCACCAGCTGGAAGCACCGCTGTCATTTGCATCCATTACTATTAATTTATATTGGGTATGACTATGACTGGATCTCTTTTACCATGAATTACAATGTTTAGTCAGTCCTTAATCTTCAAAGGTGCTCTGCATTTATGTTTTGCATTCTCAGAAAGGGCTAGCGAGATACCATCTTGTTATATCATATTATGATTGTTTGGAGAAAGTGTTGTCACCCGAGATTTATTATTATTGCTCGCTAGTTGATTATGCCATTGATATGAGTAAACATGAGACCTAAGCGTTATTGTGAATATGGTAAGTTCATAATATTTGCTAAAAACTTGAATGCTGGCTTTACATATTTGCAACAACAATAGCAAAAAGAGATTGTAAAAGTTTTTCTTTATCAATTTCAGTTTGTCAACTGAATTGCTCGAGGACAAGCAAAGGTTTAATCTTGGGGAAGTTGATACGTCTCCATCGTATCAACTTTTCCAAACACTTTTGCTCTTGTTTTGGACTCTAACTTGCATGATTTGAATGGAACTAACCCGGACTGACGCTGTTTTCAGCAGAATTGCCATGGTGTTATTTTTGTGCAGAAATAAAAGTTCTCGGAATGACCTGAAACTTCACGGAGAATATTTTTGTAATATATAAAAAAATACTGGCGAAAGATTCAAAGCCAGGGAGCACGCACCCTGGCCACGAGGGTGGGGGGCGCGCCCCCCTGCCTCAAGGGCCCCCTGGTGCTCCACTGACCTCAACTCCAACTCTATATATTCATGTTCGGGGAGAAAAAAATCATAGAGAACGATTCATCAAGTTTTACGATACGAAGCCGCCACCAAGCCCTAATCTCTCCCGGGAGGGCTGATCTGGAGTCTGTTCGGGGCTCCAGAGAGGGGAATCCGTCGTCGTCTTCATGATCAACCTTCCTCCATCACCAATTTCAAGATGCTCACTGCCGTGCATGAGTAATTCCATCGTAGACTTGCTGGACGGTGATGGGTTGGATGACATTTATCATGTAATCGAGTTAGTTTTGTTAGGGTTTGATCCCTAGTATCCATTATGTTATGAGATTGATGTTGCTATGACTTTGCTATGCTTAATTCTTGTCACTAGGGCCCGAGTGCCATGATTTCAGATCTGAACCTATTATGTTTTCATGAATATATGTGAGTTCTTGATCCTATCTTGCAAGTCAATAGTCATCTACTATGTGTTATGATCCGGCAACCCCGAAGTGACAATAATCGGGACCACTCCCGGTGATGACCGTAGTTTGAGGAGTTCATGTATTATATAAGTGTTAATGCTTTGGTCCAGTACTCTATTAAAAGGAGGCCTTAATATCCCTTAGTTTCCAATAGGACCCCACTGCCATGGGAGGGTAGGACAAAGGATGTCATGCAAGTTCTTTTCCATAAGCACGTATGACTATATTAGGAATACATGCCTACATTGCATTGATGAATTGGAGCTAGTTCTGTGTCACCCTATGTTATAATTGTTGCATGAATAATCGCATCCGACATAATTCTCCATCACCGATCCAATGCCTACGAGATTTTCACATATTGCTCTTTGCTTAGTTACTTACCGTTGTCGTTGTTACAATTACTACAAAACTGCTACCGTTACTTTTGCTACTATTACCATTACTTCCATACTACTTTGCTACTAAGTACTTTGCTGCAAATATTAAGTTATCCAGGTGTGGTTGAATTGACAACTCAGCTGCTAATACTTGAGAATATTCTTTGGCTCCCCTTGTGTCGAATCAATAAATTTGGGTTGAATACTCTACCCTAAAAAACTGTTGCGATCCCTATACTTGTGGGTTATCAAGACTATTTTCTAGCCATCGTGTTATTTTTGTGCAGAAATAAAAGTTCTCGGAATGACCTGAAACTTCATGGAGAATATTTTTGGAATATGAAAAAAATATTGGCTAAAGAATCAAGGCCAGGGGGCCCAGACCCTGTCCACGAGGGTGGGGGCGCGCCTACCCCTCGTGGGCCCCCTGGTGCTCCATCGACCTCAACTCCAACTATATATATTCACGTTCGGGGAGAAAAAAATCAGAGAGAATGATTCATCGCGTTTTACGATACGGAGTCGCCGCCAAGCCCTAATCTCTCTTGGGAGGGCTGATCTGGAGTCCGTTCGGGGCTCCGGAGAGGGGAATCCGTCGCCGTCGTCATCATCAACCTTCCTCCATCAGCAATTTCATGATGCGCACCGCCGTGCGTGAGTAATTCCATCGTAGGCTTGCTGTACAGTGATGGGTTGTATGAGATTTATCATGTAATCGAGTTAGTTTTGTTAGGGTTTGATCCCTAGTATCCATTATGTTCTGAGATTAATGTTGCTACAACTTTGCTATGCTTAATGCTTGTCACTAGGGCCCGAGTGTCATGATTTCAGGTCTGAACCTATTATGTTTTCATGAATATATGTGAGTTCTAGATCCTATCTTGCAAGTCAATAGTCACCTACTATGTTTTATGATCCGACAACCCCGAAGTGACAATAATCGGGACCACTCCCAGTGATGACCGTAGTTTGAGGAATTCGTGTATTAACTAAGTGTTAACTCTTTGGTCTGGTACTCTATTAAAAGAGGCCTTAATATCCCTTAGTTTCCAATAGGACCCCGTGCCACGGGGGGTAGGACAAAAGATGTCATGCAAGTTCTTTTCCATAAGCACGTATTACTATATTCGGAATACATGCCTACATTGCATTGATGAATTGGAGCTAGTTCTGTGTCACCCTATGTTATAATTGTTGCATGAATAATCGCATCCGACATAATTCTCCATCACCGATCCAATGCCTACGAGCTTTTCACATATTGCTCTTTGCTTAGTTACTTTACTGTTGCCACTGTTACAATTACCACAAAACTGCTACTGTTACCTTTGCTCTTTATACCGTTACATCCATACTACTTTGCTACTAACTACTTTGTTGCAGATATTAATTTATCGAGGTGTGGTTGAATTGACAACTCAGCTGCTAATACTTGAGAATATTCTTTGGCTCCCCTTGTGTCGAATCAATAAATTTGGGTTGAATACTCTACCCTCGAAAACTGTTGCGATCCCCTATACTTGTGGGTTATCACGACTATTTTCCGGCCATCGTGTTATTTTTGTGCAGAAATAAAAGTTCTCGGAATGACCTGAAACTTCACGGAGAATATTTTTGGAATATATAAAAAATATTGGCTAAAGAATCAAGGCCAGGGGGCCCAGACCCTGTCCACGAGGGTGGGGGCGCGCCTACCCCTCGTGGGCCCCCTGGTGCTCCATCGACCTCAACTCCAACTCTATCTATTCATGTTCGGGGAGAAAAAAATCAGAGAATGATTCATCGCGTTTTACGATACGGAGCCGCCGCCAAGCCCTAATCTCTCTTGGGAGGGCTGATCTGGAGTCCGTTTGGGGCTCCGGAGAGGGGAATCCGTCGCCGTCGTCATCATCAACCTTCCTCCATCACCAATTTCATGATGCGCACCGCCGTGCGTGAGTAATTCCATTTTAGGCTTGCTATACAGTGATGGGTTGGATGAGATTTATCATGTAATCGAGTTAGTTTTGTTAGGGTTTGATCCCTAGTATCCATTATGTTCTGAGATTGATGTTGCTACGACTTTGCTATGCTTAATGCTTGTCACTAGGGCCCGAGTGCCATGATTTCAGGTCTGAACCTATTATGTTTTCATGAATATATGTGAGTTCTAGATCCTATCTTGCAAGTCAATAGTCACCTACTATGTTTTATGATCCGGCAACCCCGAAGTGACAATAATCGGGACCACTCCCAGTGATGACCGTAGTTTGAGGAGTTCGTGTATTAACTAAGTGTTAACTCTTTGGTCTGGTACTCTATTAAAAGAGGCCTTAATATCCCTTAGTTTCCAATAGGACCCCATGCCACGGGGGTAGGACAAAAGATGTCATGCAAGTTCTTTTCCATAAGCATGTATTACTATATTCGGAATACATGCCTACATTACATTAATGAATTGGAGCTAGTTCTGTGTCACCCTATGTTATAACTGTTGCATGAATAATCGCATCCGACATAATTCTCCATCACCGATCCAATGCCTACGAGCTTTTCACATATTGCTCTTTGCTTAGTTACTTTATTGTTGCCGCTGTTACAATTACTGCAAAACTGCTACCTTTACTTTTGCTACTGTTACCGTTACATCCATACTACTTTGCTACTAACTACTTTGTTGCAGATATTAATTTATCGAGGTGTGGTTGAATTGACAACTCAGCTGCTAATACTTGAGAATATTCTTTGGCTCCCCTTGTGTCGAATCAATAAATTTGGGTTGAATACTCTACCCTCGAAAACTTTTGCGACTCCCTATACTTGTGGGTTATCAAGACTATTTTCTGGCCATCGTGTTACTTTTGTGCTGAAATAAAAGTTCTCGGAATGACCTGAAACTTCACGGAGAATATTTTTGGAATATATAAAAAATATTGGCTAAAGAATCAAGGCCAGGGGGCCCATACCCTGTCCACGAGGGTGGGGGCGCGCCTACCCCTCGTGGGCCCCATGGTGCTCCACCGACCTCAACTCCAACTCTATATATTCACGTTCGGGGAGAGAAAAATCAGAGAGAATGATTCATCGCGTTTTACGATACGGAGCCGCCGCCAAGCCCTAATCTCTCTCGGGAGGGCTGACCTGGAGTTCGTTCGAGGCTCCCGAGCAACCTTCCTCCATCACCAATTTCATGATGCGCACCGCCGTGCGTGAGTAAATCCATTGTAGGCTTGTTGTACAGTGATGGGTTGGATGAGATTTATCATGTAATCGAGTTAGTTTTGTTAGGGTTTGATCCCTAGTATCCATTATGTTCTGAGATTGATGTTGCTACGACTTTGCTATGCTTAATGCTTGTCACTAGGGCCCGAGTGCCATGATTTCAGGTCTGAACCTATTATGTTTTCATTAATATATGTGAGTTCTAGATCCTATCTTGCAAGTCAATAGTCACCTACTATGTGTTATGATCCGGCAACCCCGTAGTGACAATAATCGGGACCACTCCCAGTGATGACCGTAGTTTGAGGAGTTAGTGTATTAACTAAGTGTTAACTCTTTGGTCCGGTACTCTATTAAAAGAGGCCTTAATATCCCTTAGTTTCCAATAGGACCCCGCTGCCACAGGGGGGGTGGGTAGGACAAAAGATGTCATGCAAGTTCTTTTCCATAAGCACGTATTACTATATTCGGAATACATGCCTACATTACATTAATGAATTGGAGCTAGTTCTGTGTCACCCTATGTTATAACTGTTGCATGAATAATCGCATCCGACATAATTCTCCATCACCGATCCAATGCCTACGAGCTTTTCAGATATTGCTCTTTGCTTAGTTACTTTACTGTTCTCGCTGTTACAATTACTACAAAACTGCTACCTTTACTTTTGCTACTATTACCGTTACATCCACACTACTTTGCTACTAAATACTTTGCTGCAGATATTAAGTTATCCAGGTGTTGTTGAATTGACAACTCAGCTGCTAATACTTGAGAATATTCTTTGGCTCCCCTTGTGTCAAATCAATAAATTTGGGTTGAATACTCTACCCTCGAAAACTGTTGCGATCCCCTATACTTGTGGGTTATCAAGATTATTTTCTTGCCATCGTTTTATTTTTGTGCAGAAATGAAAGTTCTCGGAATGACCTGAAACTTCACGGAGAATATTAGGAATATATAAAAAATACTGGCTAAAGTATCAAGGCTAGGGCCCACACCCTGTCCACGAGGATGTGGGGCCCGCTACACCCTTGGGCGCGCCCCCGTGCCTCGTGGGCCCCCTGGTGCTCCACCGACCTCAACTCCAACTCTATATATTCACGTTCGGGGATAAAAAAATCAGAGAGAAGGATTCATCACGTTTTACGATACGGAGCCGCCGCCAAGCCTAATATCTCTCAGGAGGGCTGATCTGGAGTCCGTTTGGGGCTCCGGAGAGGGGAACCCATCGCCGTCGTCATCATCAACCTTCCTCCATCACCAATTTCATGATGCTCACCGCCGTGCGTGAGTAATTCCATCGTAGGATTGCTGGACGGTGATGGGTTGGACGAGATTTATAATGTAATCGAGTTAGTTTTGTTAGGGTTTGATCCCTAGTATCCATTATGTTCTGAGATTGATGTTGTTGTGACTTTGCTATGCTTAATGCTTGTCACTAGGGCCCGAGTGCCATGATTTCGGAACTGAACCTATTATGTTTTCATGTATATATGTGAGTTCTTGATCCTATCTTGCAAGTCAATAGTCACCTACTATGTGTTATGATCCAGCAACCCCGAACTGACAATAATCGGGACCACTCCCGGTGATGACCGTAGTTTGAGGAGTTCGTGTATTCACTAAGTGTTAACACTTTGGTCCGGTACTCTATTAAAAGAGGCCTTAATATCCCTTAGTTTCCAATAGGACCCCGCTGCCAGAGGAGGTGTCGGTGTACTAAAGTAGGGGTACCTTAGTACCCCGAACTTGTGCACGGGCAGTCGCAGCGTCCCCGCGGCAAGCCTCGCCGGGCGTCCGCCAAGACCCTCCGCAGCCATTCAGAAGACAAGACCCCGGCAAGAGGAGCTTGCCGAGAAGGCCTCTCTAGGCACAGACAAGGCCCCGACAAGAAGAGCTTGTCGGGAAGGCCGCTCGGGCACGCAGAAGACAAGGCCCGGCAAGAGGAGCTTGCCGGGAAGGCTCAGGCGCGACAAGTCTCCGGCGCGACAAGGATCCGGCAGCGGCAAAGGCGCTTGCCGCGGCATGCAACCTCTCTCCGTCTCCGCTCCAGCTCATCCAGCGGCGTGTCTCCATGGGACCGTTCCATGGGCATCGCGTGTCGAGCGGTCATGCAGCCAGCGGAGAGCAGCGCGATAAGCGGCGACAGCTCGCCATCGTCATGAAGCGGCGAGGCGCTGACGGTCTCTGTTACCTTTGTTTGGGCGACGACGACGGGCATTTATTGCTTTTGTCCCTTGCCGTCGAGTTAGGTATTTTGCACCGCATACCTTTGTTCAAGTAGGTGTACCAACTCCTGTTTTACATTTTACCCCGTCTATGTTGCCACCTGCCGGAGACCCTTTGAGCATATAAAAGGAGGCCCGAGTGCAACGTGAAGGAGGTTCGCGTTTTTCGCAAGGTTCGGCTGGTTCGGTTCATTCGACCCACGGAGGCCAGAGACACTCACGCTAGGTTTGGTAGCTCGCATTGCTCCCTGGCAAGAACACAATAGATCAAACAAGCAGCAGTAGGAGTTTTATCTCTCTGGAGAGCTCCGAAGCTGGGTAAACTGCTCGTGTGCCTCGCCTCGATCTGCTCTTCGTGCGATCTCCGCCCCCTTGAACCACAAGGGCCTGCTCCGCCCGGCCCCATAGGTGTCCTTGATGCGATCAGCCTCCCGACATCTCTGGCGCGCGCCAGGTAAAGGCGTCGAGGCCGTGTGAATCTGATCCGGCGTTCACCACGAGCAGCGTCATCAACATCTTCGTCAACATGCCACCGAAGAAGAAGGCTTGGCGGCAGCAGAAACCGTCGCGTCGTACCCACCCTCACTGCAGCAAGCGGGTGGTGGAAGCGGTATTTGGCGGAGGAAACGGGCGCCGGCAGAAGGTGCTCGCGACGTTGCCAAGTCCAAGGACAAGGCACCGCAAACCTCGGCGTCCGCGCATCCCCGCGCCCATCTCGGAGGCAGCGGGACCAACAACGTCATGGCGTTCTAACGCCATATGTTAGCTGGATAGAGACCCTCAAGACCAGCATGCGCGCCAACATGCCGCACGAGTGAGATACGGTCGGCCGGACGGGGTGCGGCTCCTTCTAACATAGTTAGAAGTCCGAGCGTGTCCCGCTCCTCGCACCGTTCTCCAATGCCGCCTACTACTCCAGCAGAAGCTCTGGCGAGAGCTCAGCTGTTCCTCGACTACCCTCCAATGGCCGACAAGGTCGACGAGTGGAGGGCCACTATCCAGAGCCTCATCGGCTTTGCCAACGGCGACGCCCACGGCAACCAACCCCATCGTTGCCGCGGCGAGACGACAAAACACGAGCCGGTGGCGGCAGACTGTCGGAGGTGCAACCACCATGCACTCTCCGCCAAGAAGGCCAAGATCGCCGAGCCAGCGGATCCATCTCGACAGCGACTCCACCGCGTCGTCGGATCCGCGCGCTCGCCGCGATCAGCGCCAAGTTCTTCATGAGCGACAACAAGAGGACGCTCGAACTCGCATCGAGCGCCGAAGAGAAGCGCGACGTCAGTCCGACAAGCGCGTTGGGCCTTCTGTTGACATGCACGCGCCGGAGGGGCCAGGCGACTTGCCGTACGCGGTAGGTTGCCCTGCGTTCACTCGTGAGCTGCGGCAAGTCCAGTGGCCCAGCCGAAAACTTCAAACCAGACGTGCGGAGAAGTATGATGGCAGGGCGCATCCATCGGAGTTCCTCAGCATCTACACCATCGCGATGCAGGCTGCGGGGGCGGGGCGACAAGATCCTCGCCAACTACTTCCCGCCGTGCTCCAAGCCCAACGTCAGATCTTGGCTCATGCACTTGCCGGACAGCTCCATATCCTCTTGGGCAGATCTGTGCCATCGGTTTGTCGGCGCCTTCACGGTGGCCACAAACCTCATGGCCAAGAGAGTGACCTTCACCTGCTTCGCCGGAAGGAAGGAGAGTCCCTGCGCAAGTTCATTGAGAGATTCATCGTGTGCACTACAACATCCCAGACGTCCACCACCGCGATGATCAGCGCATTTCATCGAATGTGCGGAACCGCAGGATGAGGAGGAGATGGCGATGTGCAAAGTCAAGGACGTCGGCCGAGCTGTACGCCTTGGCCGACAAGTGTGCATCGCTACCGAGGAAGGAGGAGACTCCACAGGGGAGAATGCGAAGCAGGATCGGCGGTGATGACACCGCCCGGCAAAGAAGGGCCGTGGCGAGGCAACAGGAAGAAGAAGGCCGGAGAAGTGCTAGCGATCGGCGATGCGGCAATGGATGTGGCGACAAGAACGCCAAGGCTGGTGGCTCCGGCAAGGAGGTTGTTGGACGCCAACCACCCGGTCGGTGGCGGCGGCGACAAGCAGGACAGCTCCGACAGCGATCGCAAGATCTACCGCACCAAGGGCCACGACCTCCAGAGCTGCAAGAAAGTCGAGCAGCTTGTCGAACAACAGAGCTGAGTACGAGCGGCGCGACAAGGAGAAGGCCCAGGAAGGTGCTGGGGAGCAAGCAAGAAACGTCCGGCCGGGGAGGCGCCATGCAAAGTCAAGCAGCGGCAAGGAGATCGACCTCAGCGGCCGCGAGAAAGATGAAGATGATGGCGACGATGAAGATATGGAGGACGACGACGCCCGACGGCAGGAGTTTCAGAAAGCCACAGAGGTTCTTCTGCGTTGACGGAGGTGCTTCCCGCATACCTCCACCGTCAACTCAAGCAATGGATCACGGGAGGTCAATGCAGCGGAACCATCCGTAGAGTCACGCAAGCCTCTGAAGTGGTCCAACACGCCTATCATTTTTGATATTGAGGACCACCCTGATCGCATAACTGCGGTCGGGTGCTTGCCGATGTTGGTCTCACCAACCATCCGCAACCTCAAGGTCACAAAGATGTTAGTTGACGGCGGGGCCGGCTTGAATCTGATCTCCTCCGCGGTGCTCGAAGCTTCAAATCCTGACAATGAGCTCGAAGAGACCGTACCTTCCAAGGAATCAATCCGGGAAGGAGCAAGCGAAGGAAAGATTACGTTGCGGTCACATTTGGCAGCGAGCTGAACTTCAGGGGCGAGAGGGTTACATTCGGCGTTGCCGATTTCCCATTGCCTTACAATGGGATACTTGGCCATCCAAAGACTCGCCAAATTCATGGCGGCCTCTCACTCGCCTACAACCTACTCAAGATGCCAGGCCCGATAAGCGTCATCTCTGTCCATGGCGACAAGAAGGATGCCCTTATCTGTGCCGACAAGATCTTCCGGGATGCAGCGGCAGCGACAGTTGCTAGACACTTGCATTTGAAGCTCCCGGGGAAGAAGACCAAGTCCAAGTCCGGCAAGGGCTCGATGCTCACTCCGCAAGCGCACCTCTTGGTGCTGCGCTACCGTCGAGGACGCACCATCGAGCTCCACCGGCAAGTGCAAGAAGATGGTGGCTCCGCCGAAGACCAAGAAGGTGCCCGCCAAGGAGGACGGCGCTGGTGGTACCTTCACCATCAGTGCCTCTCTCGACCTCAAGTAGGAAGGCGCGCTCGTTGCTTTCCTGCGGGCGAATGTCAACGTGTTTGCATGGCAACCGTCTGATATCCCCGGTGTTCCCAGGAAAGTGATTGAGCACCGCCTTGCCGTTTGTCCTCATCTTGTGACCCGTCAAGCAAAAAGTCGGGAAGCAAGCGGTGGGCGCCAAGAATTCATAGTCAAGAGATCAAGAAACCGGAAGCAGCGGGCCTTGTCGAGGAGTGCTCCATCCCTCGTGGTTGGCCAATCCACGTAGTCGTGCGCCAAAGGCAAATGGGAAATGGAGACTTTGTATTGACTTCACGGATGTTAATAAAGCTTGTCCCAAAGATCCATTTCCCTTGCGGCGCATTGACCAGATTGTTGACTCCACGGCTGGATGTGATTTGCTTTCGTTTCTTGATGCCTACTCGAGATACCATCAGATCTTCATGGCTGAAGAAGATGAGGAGAAGACCGCATTCGTCACACCATGTGGCACATCTTTGTTTCATACGGATGCCTTTCGGTTTGAAGAATGCTGGTTCAACATTTGCAAGGGTAGTCCATGACGCTTTTGAGCCGCAAATGCACAGAAATGTAGAAGCCTACATGGATGACATAGTGGTCAAGAGCAAGGACAAAGCAACTTTGGTTCAAGATTTGGACGATACCTTTGCAAATCTGCGCAAGATCAACCTCAAGCTCAACCCCGAGAAGTGCGTGTTTGGAGTCCCTTCCGGCAAGCTTCTCGGGTTCTTCGTGTCTCAGCGGGGGATTGAAGCTAATCCCGACAAGATCAAGGCCAAAGCGCGTCAAGGATGTACGAAGACTTGCCGGTTGCGTGGCTGCTCTCAGCAGGTTTATTTCTAGGTCTGCTGAGCGCGCCCTGCCATTTTTCAAGATTTTGAAAAAGGCAGGTCCGGTAAATGGACTCCCAAAGCGGAGGCTGCGCTGCAGACTTAAAGAGATACCTGTCCTCCACTCCAACACTTGTCGCACCTAGGCCACAAGAGAAGTTGCTGCTATATATAGCGGCAACCAATCAAGTGGTTAGTGCTGCGTTAGTGGCGGAGAGGGAGGCGGATGACGAGCCAGCAACCGCAGCAAACACATCCAGTGACAAGCAGGGGGCTTCGCCGACAAGCTCTGGTCCCGACAAGGACGAATCAGCACAGACACATGAACAGATACAGAAAAGGATGGTGCAGCGCCCAGTCTATTTTGTCAGCTCCCACCTGCAAGGGGCTAGGTCAAGGTATTCTGGTGTGCAGAAATTGCTTTTCGGCCTCCTCATGGCCTCGAGAAAGCTGCGCCATTACTTCCAAGCACATGAGATCACAGTTGTCACTCGCTTTCCTGAAGAGGATCTGCAGAATCCGGAAGCGGCAGGCGGGATTGTCGAGTGGGCCTTTGAGCTGTCAAGCTTTGGTCTTAAGTTTGAAAGCACATCAACTATCCAAAAGCGAGCATTGGCGAATTCATAGCGTAATGGGCGCCAACGCCGGATGAAGAGATTAGGAGACGAGCATTCCCGTCAAAGAAGCCCGACAAAGAGTGGCTGATGTAATTTGATGGTGCCTTCTCGCTGCAAAGGCGCCCGGTGCGGCGTCTTGCTTATCGCACCACGGAGAGCACCTCAAGTACGTCGTCCGGATGCACTTTCCCAAGGAGCAAGCGACAAACAATACTGCAGAGTATGAAGGTTTGCTTGCGGTCTCGGGATCATGATGGACCTTGGGATCAAGAAGCTTATTGTCAGGGGTGACTCGCAACTCGTCGTCCGCCAAGTCAACAAAGATTACCCGCGTCCGTTGATGGAAGCCTACGTTGATGAAGTGAGGAAGCTAGAAGAGCACTTTGACGGCCTGCAAATGGAACATGTTCCAAGAGCTCAGAATGATATTGCTGACGGCCTGTCAAAGTGCGCCGCACTCAAGCAACCTGTGGAACCAGGGATCTTTGTGCTCAAGCTGACTCAACCAACCGTAACACCATCAACAGGGCAGAATAAGAAGAGGAAGTTGGCCTCTGGTGACTATTTTCCGACAGAGCTTCCCGAAGCCGTCGTTGCAAAGGTCCCCAAGATCAACACCAACAGTCTTTGAGGAAGCGATCTGCTCCGGCACCCCGAGGTTTGTTTCGTTGAAGCGGGCGTTCCGACAAGTCTTGCTCCGGCAAGCTTGTCGGGGAGCATCGAGCTCCGGCAGGGCCGAGTCCTCGCCGTGGAAGCTGATGTTCCCAGCGGCAGATGTGCCTTTAGTCCTTGTTGTCGAGCCACAAGCTCCGGCATGGGCGCAGCAGATTGTCCATTTCCTTCAGACGGAGAACTTCCGAAGAAGCGGGAAGAAGCGGAAAGAGTAGCCCGGCTGTCAAGTATGTACCAGTTTGTCGACGATACTGCATGTAAGAAGACTCAACGGTGTGAAATTGAAGTGTATTCCCAGGAAGATGGATGTAAGCTGTTAGCGAAGATACATGGAGGCATATGCGGTCACCACATTGGCGCCAAGAGCACTTGCCGGCAAAGCTTTCCGGCAAGGTTTCTTACGGCCGACAGCCCTCGAGGATGCAACTGCACAAGTAACCAAGTGTGAAGCGTGCGGTTCCATTCCAAACAGATACACCAGCCAGCTCAAGCTCTCCAGACGATCCCTTTATCCCGGCCATTTTCGGTGCTGGGGCTCGACATCCTCGGCCCCTTCCCCGAAGCGTCGGGGCTTTGAGTACTTGTGCGTCGCCATCGACAAGTTCACAAAGTGGCGGAAGTGGAAGCGATGAGGAAGGTGACAACCACGATCGGCCGATCAAGTTCTTGGTCGATTGTTTGCCGTTTCGGAATCCCTAACAGGATCATCACCGACAACGGCACACAATTCTGATCGCACCTTCATGCGATGCGTCCAAGACCTTGACGCCAAGGTCTGCTTTTGCTTCGCTTGCTCACCCGAGAAGCAACGGTGAAGCGAGAGGGCAAATGTCGAAGTGTTGCGCGGGCTCAAGACCAGAACTTTCGACGAGCTGCACAAGTGCGTAAGAAACTGGATCGAGGAGCTGCCGGTGGTTCTTTGGTCGATCAGGGACGGCCAAATCGAGCCATCGCCGGGCACCCTTTGCTCTAGTCTATGGAGCAGAGGCAGTTCTCCCCACGAAACTTCGTATCTGGATCGCCTCGAGTACTCGCTTATGATGAGCTTGAGCAAGAGCAGCTGCGACAAGATGACGCGCTGCTCCTCGAGGAGGATCGTCTTCGAGCCATTGTCGCGAGCCGCCGCTTACCAACAAGCCACAATGTCGCTACCATAGCCGCGAGGTTAGTGCCGAAGTCTCGAGGAAAGGCGACCTTGTTCTTGGCGCGTTCAGTCCGCCAAGAATTCAAACAAGTTGGCCTTGAAGTGGGAAGGCCCTTACCGGGTGAAACGAGTCACTAGGCCTGGCGCTGTCCGCCTTGAGATCGAAGATGGCATTCCGGTGAGTAACTCCTGGAACATTGAGCATCTTCGTAAGTTTTACCCATAGGGCGCGGTTGTCGGAATCCGTTCCGGCAACCACCTTTTGTACAAGTCTTGCCGCTGTTGCATGTAATCCTTCGTACAAAGCCGGGCGCAGACCCCGTGCATCAGTAAAGCTCATGCGTTGCGCACAGCTTGTCAAGTTCATGCTTTCATCATTTCATTGCATGTTCTGGCTAACACTTTGTGCAGCAACCACACCCGGTAAGCAGAATCGAGCCACTGGGCTCCATAACGTTATTTCCTCTTCTTTTCTTTTCTCAAAGAAAGGGAGGCTCCCTCGCGCACAAGTTAACCAGGGGGGAAGGAGGAGATAATACTATGGACCAGGCACCGCTCGAGGAAGTTTCACCTCATCGGGAAGCAAGAGAGAGAAAAGCTAAGTTGCCAAAGTTTGAGCAATCAATTTATAAATTTTTAAGTTATCTTCCTCGAACGATAGTACTTTGTATGGAAAACCTGTGCGCGGAGGAACCAAATCGTGACTGGTCGCGCCCTTACTTTGTTTCGAGTCCGCTCAACAACTTAAGTGAGTTGCGGCTAGTCCGCGACAAGGTTACTTGTCGGTAGCGACCCCTTGACGAGCTGCCGAAGTTCCGCACTTTTCGGCGCTCGCGGCAAGGGTGCCTGCACCGGCAAGTTTCCCTGAAAAGCGTAGGGCAATAACATACAAAGCCAGGAATCAAGTAGAGGAAATAACGTTGCATTGATCGATTCACCTAAGATAGAGTATATTACAGAATAACTTGTCGCTGATATAACAAAGTTTTCTGAACATGATCAGCAGCGACAAGAGAAAGATAACAAGCTCCGGCAGAAACTCAGGTTTTCACCGTAGAAGCTGATGTTCCCGCAGAACTGTCGCCTTGCCAGGAAATGGGCAACAGAGAAGCTAAGTTGCTAAGTTTAAATGATCAGTAATAATTTTTTAAAGTTATCTTCCTTGAACGACCGCGCTTTGTATGAAAAACCCATGCGCGGAGGAACCAAATCGTGACTGGTCGCGCCCTTACTTTGTTTCGAGTCCGCTCAACAACTTAAGTGAGCTGCGACTAGTCCGCGACAAGGTTGCTTGTCGGTAGCGACCCCGCCAGCAGGCTGCTGACGTTCCACACTCGGCGCTCGCGGCAAGGGTGCCTGCACCGGCAAGTTTCCCTGAAAAGCGTAGGGCAATAACATACAAAGCCAAGAGTCGAGTAAAGGAAGTGACGTAGCAAATGTTGCCCAGAATAAAGTTATATTACAAAAATAACTTATTGCGGCAGCTAAATCTTTCTCGGAACTGAAATAACAGCGAAGAGGAGAAGAAGAAGGCGGCAAGCACCCAAGCCCGGCAAGCCGGAGTTCTTGAGGCTGCGGCAAGCCGAGTTGCCGGGCAGCGCGAGCTAGAGTTGCTTGGGCTGCGATGTCGGATAAGCCCTTCGTCCTTTTCAAACATCCTTTTTCATTAAAAACATTCTACTCGGATGCAATCCGTGGGGAATGAAAAACATGAAAGAGAAGATTACAAGTTTTAAATGCGGATAAGGCCGAAGGATTACAAATTAAAAGATAAGATGCCCGTAATCCTTTTCCTGTCCCTCTTTTTAGGAGGTAGGTCAAGGAGGCGAGAAGGGCAAAAGAAGCGCCTAGGCGAGCTACGGTGCCGAAGGCACCAAGAGAACATCCCGGAGCTCCCGAGGGCTTGTGGAGATGGCAGCGCCGGAAGCGGGGCTCGAAGGCGGGCGGCGGGGCGTCGGCCACGCTGTCGAGGGCACCTACGCCCTCGTACTCCGACAGCGGCCTTGTCGCCATCCCTCTTCCCTTCCGCAGCCTCCCTCGCCCGGTCGCCCAAGGAGGCGACCCGGGGAGTTCAAGGAGCGGCAGCGGATGATGGGGTCGCCCGGTGGCCTTGCAAGCGGCGCCCGACAACTAATCGGCCCGCTACCCTCATCGTCATTGTCGCTCTCCTCCTCGTCACTCTCGCTCGAGGGGAATCTTCGCTGTCGGAGGAGCTATCCACGCAACACTTCGCCCGAGTACCGAGATCCCGAAGACCTTGGCGGAGAGGAGATCACCCTCCATTAACTTAAAATGGAGGGTAAACCCCGCCCTCAGGCTGTGGATGCGAGTGAATGTCTTCCACCCACGATCAAGATACATCACATTAGGGGCTGGGAATACAACACGGACTCGCATGCCGTTGATTCCACAACCCCTCATGTGCAGTCTCAGTGTCTCGCGCAGATCCGACTCCATCGCGCTCGCGAACGGAGCTGGAAGCCGGAGGCGACGACGAGGCGCCCGGCGCAGCCTGACGAAGAACTCGCAAGGGTCGTCCCCTGTATGGACCGCCGCAGGGAGGGGAACCGCCGGCGGAAGCGGAGACAGCGCGCCGCCCGTCCGCCTCTTCCCCGGCGCCTCGACCTGCCCACGACCTCGCCCCTCCCTCTTCCCCTTGTGGCGGTTACGCCACCCGGGCGTGGGGTTGGGAGGAGAGCGCTGTCTAGCGGCGACCCTAAATGCCACCGATGAAGAACCAAGGTTCCTTTTCTCCATGGCGAATGAGAGAAAGGGGAGCGGAAACCGAGGAAAGAAGGAGATGGGAGAGTGCGGGCTTGGACTCCCCTTCCGCTCTTTTAAGGAAGCAAGGTGGGGGCTCGACCGCCTCGCCGACAAATCGGGGCATAGGAAGAGCAGGGAATCGGGGCCAACCTGCTGCTGCCTCTGCTCATGGGCCCAGTTTTCCACTTCCACCGTCCGCGACCCCAAGAGCATGGGAACCACGTGGCGGGGATACAGAACTGAGGCGACGGGTGAAGCGACCCCGCACGCCGCCCACTTCCCCCACGACGCTGCAATTGAGGCGTGCCGTTATGGGGGAACGCGCGGATCTGAGTGGGTTTGGTTTGGACCCAGGCTGCGTGCCGTCCCTGTTTTGGGCACTGGCCCAACAGCGCTCGGCACCGTGTATGGCCTGCACCGGGGCTCATGTCGGTGTACTAAAGTAGGGGTACCTTAGTACCCCGAACTTGTCTGCACGGGCGATCGCGGCGTCCCAGCAAGCCTCGTTGGGTGTCCGCCAAGACCCTCCGCAGCCATTCAGAAGACAAGACCCCGGCAAGAGGAGCTTGCCGAGAAGGCCTCTCTAGGCACAGACAAGGCCCCGACAAGAAGAGCTTGTCAGGAAGGCCGCTCGAGCCTGCAGAAGACAAGGCCCGGCAAGAGGAGCTTGCGGGAAGGCTCAGGCGCGACAAGTCTCCGGGCGCGACAAGGATCCGGCCGCGGCAAAGGCGCTTGCCGCGGCATGCAAACTCTCTCCGTCTCCGCTCCAGCTCACCCAGCGACGTGTCGCCAGGGGAACATTCCATGGGCGCGTGTCGGCGGTCAGGCAGCCAGCGGAGAGCAGCGATAAGCGGTGTCGTGAGGCTCGCCATCGTGGCGGCGGAGGCGCACTGACGGTCTCTGTTACATCGCTTTGGGCGACAACGACGGGCATTTATTGCTTTTGTCCCTTGCCGTCAGAGTTAGGTATTTTGCACTGTACACTGTTCAAGTAGGTGTACCAACTCCTGTTTTTACATTTTTACCCCCGTCTATGTTGCCACCTGTCGGAGACCCCTTTGAGCATATAAAAGGAGGCCCGAGTGCAACGTAGAGGAGGTTCGCGTTTTTCGCAAGGTTCGGCTGGTTCGGTTCATTCGACCCACCGGAGGCCAGAGACACTCACGCTAGGTTTTGTAGCTCGCATTGCTCCCTGGCAAGAACACAATAGATCAAACAAGCAGCGGGAGTTTTATCTCTCCGGAGAGCTCCGAAGCTGGGTAAACTGCTCGTGTGCCTCGCCTCGATCCGCTCTTCGTGCGATCTCTGCCCCCTCCGAACCACAAGGGGCCTGCTCCGCCGGCCCCATAGGTGTCCGCGGGTACGATCAGCCTCCCCGACAGGAGGGAAGGACAAAAGATGTCATGCAAGTTCTTTTCCATAAGCACGTATGACCATATTCGGAATACATGCCTACATTACATTGATGAATTGGAGCTAGTTCTGTGTCACCCTATGTTATAACTGTTGCATGAATAATAGCATCCGACATAATTCTCCATCACCGATCTAATGCCTACGAGCTTTTTACATATTGCTATTTGCTTAGTTACTTTACCGGTGCCACTGTTACAATTACTACAAAACTTCTACTTTACTTTTGCACTGTTACCGCTGCTTCCATACTACTTTGCTACTAAATACTTCGCTGCAGATATTAAGTTATCCAGGTGTGGTTGAATTGACAACTCAACTGCTAATACTTGAGAATATTCTTTGGCTCCCCTTGTGTCGAATCAATAAATTTGGGTTGAATACTCTACCCTCGAAAACTGTTGTGATCCCCTATACTTGTGGGTTATCAAGACTATTTTCTGGCGCCGTTGCCGGGGATCATAGCTCTATTCTTTGAGTCACTTGGGATTTATATCAGCTGATCACTATGAGGAAATTCAAAGACGAGAAAACCAAGATTTATCCCTCAACTACGAGGGGAGGTAAGGAACTTCCATCTAGCTCTGCACATGATTCACCTTCTGTTTTGAGTAAGCTTGCGACACCTAAACCTGCTTATGCTATTAATTCTGATATGTCGCATGTTATTGATGATGACACTTCTTCTATGCATGATACTTATGATGAAACTACTTCCATGCTTGATAATATTGTGCCACTAGGTGAATTTCTTGATGAACAACTTCCTAGGGCTAGAGAGAATGAAATTATTGAAACTGATAATATTGATGAAAGTGATGATGAAGATTCCTCCCCTAGATATGAATTGCCTATTGTGCCCGAGGGTTATGTTATGGATGAAGAAAGCGCGGAGACTTTCTTGCTTGCAATGATAGATATGATCTTAAGAAATTATTAGCTAATTTGAAAGAAAAATCTTTGAATGCTAGAATGAAACATGACCACCTTTTGCTACTTCACCTATACGTATTCTTGATAAGGATTATGATTTCTCTGTCGATCCTAAGATAATTACTTTGGTTGAATCTGATCCTTTTTATGGCTATGAATCTGAAACTATTGTGGCACATCTTACTAAACTAAATGATATAGCCAACCTGTTCACTAATGATGAGAAAACATGTTACTACTATATCCTTAAATTATTTCCGTTCTCATTAAAGGGTGATGCTAAAACATGGTTTAATTCTCTTGATCTTGGTTGTGTGCGTAGTCCCCAGGATATGATTTATTACTTCTCTGCTAAATATTTCCCCGCTCATAAGAAACCAGCTGCTTTAAGGGAAATATATAATTTTGTGCAAATTGAAGAAGAGAGTCTCCCACAAGCTTGGGGAGGCTTCTCCAATTACTTAATGCTTTGCCTGATCATCCTCTTAAGAAAAATGAAATACTTGATATCTTTTATAATGGACTAACTGATGCTTCCAGAGACCACCTGGATAGTTGTGCTGGTTGTGTTTTCAGGGAAAGAACGATTGATCAAGCTGAATTGCTATTGAATAATATGTTGACTAATGAAAATAGTTGGACACTTCCTGAACCAACTCCTAAGCTAACTCCGAAGAAAAGGGGTATTCTATTTCTCAGTCCTGAAGATATGCAAGAGAAAAAGAAATCTATGAAAGAAAAGGGTATTAAAGCTGATGATGGTAAGAATTTACCTCCTATTGAAGAAATACATGGTCTTAATTTGCCACCTGTTGAGGAAATACATGGTCTTTATAACCCGATACATGTAGTAAAGGTAAATTCTCTCTATCGATTTGATGAAGGTGATATTCCTTGTTATAAGTCTACTAGCCAATGCTTAGATGAGTTTGATAATTTTATTGTTAAACAAGAAAACTTCAATGCTTATGTTGGTAGACAATTGAAACACAATGCTTATATGATTGAACACTTGAGGGATTTTATGTCTAGAGTTAAAGGTGAACTCAAACTAATTACTAAACATGCTTCTATGGTTACCACTCAAGTAGCACAAGTGCTTAAAGCTCAAAATGATTTGCTCAGTGAATTAAATAATAAGAAAAATAATAATGATGTTAGAGTTATGACTAGAGGGGGTAAAATGACTCAGGAACCTTTGTATTCTAAGGGCCACCCTAAAAGAATTGAGCAAGATTCTCAGAGAACTAATCTTGATGCACCTAGTCCTTCTGAAAAGAAGAAAAAGAAAAAATGATAGGACTTTGCATGCTTCTAGTGAACCTGTTATTGACACATCTGAGAATCCCAATGATATTTCTATTTACGATCTTTGAAACACAATCAGGTGATGAACATGAACCTAGTGATAATATTAATGATGATGTTCATGTTGATGCTCAACCTAGCAATGACAATGATGTAGAGATTGAACCTACTATTGATCTTGATAACCCACAATCAAAGAATCAACGTTATGATTAGAGAGACTTCGTTGCTAGGAAGTAGGGTAAAGAAAGAGAACCATGGGTTCAGAAACCCATGCCTTTTAGTCCTAAACCATCCAAGAAAAAGGATGATGGGGATTTTGAGCGCTTTTCTGAAATGATTAGACCTATCTTTTTGTGTATGTGTCTGACTGATATGCTTAAAATGAATCCTTATGCTAAGTACATGAAAGAAATTGTTACAAATAAAAGAAAGATACCGGAAGCTGAAATTTCCACCATGCTTGCTAATTATACTTTTAAGGGTGGAATACCTAAGAAACTTAGAGATCCAGGGGTACCAACTATACCATGCTCCATTAAAAGAAACTATGTTAAAACTGCTTTATGTGATCTTGGAGCCAGTGTTAGTGTTATGCCTCTCTCTTTATATCATAGACTTGATTTGAATAAGTTGACACCTACTGAAATATCTTTGCAAATGGTCGATAAATCAACTGCTATACCTGTCGGTATTTGTGAGGATGTGCCTGTTGTGGTTGCAAATGTTACTATTTTAACGGACTTTGTTATTCTTGATATTCCCGAGGACGATAGCATGTCGATTATCATTGGTTCGAAACAACCTCAAGTCCACAGTATCAATTCTATTGGAAAAATTCCATCGATTGTTATTGGAGGTTTTGAATTTCCTCTTCCTACTGCCAATAAGAAATATGATATTCTTATTATTGGGGATGTGCATATCCCCGTTGAGGTAACATAGTGTTATTCAAAATTTCTCCGGTTCCATGTTATTCAAAAAGAGTTTGTTAACAAGACTTGATCAACCTTGTTAGTGGATTCTTTTTTATGAGCATGAGATGGATGAAGTTAGAAAGCACAACCTTCTGTAACCTCCTTTTTCTTTCTGTTATTTAGATTAAATAAAGAAAAAATAGTATTTTCTGTCTGTTTTCTAAATTATCCGTGCAATAAAAAATATCCCAAAAATAAAAGCTCTCCAATTGCCCTGAAATTGAAATATGATTTTTTTCTAGAATATTTAAGAATATTTGGCACTGAGAACACATCAGGGGGAGCCAGCACCTGGCCACGAGGGTCCAGGGCGCACCCACCCCCTGGGCGCCCCCCTGCCTCATGGGCCCCACGTGGGCCCCTCCACTTATTCCAGCACCCACACACTCCTTCTTCCTCACAAAAAAAATCACCAACCAGGTCAAGCACAAGTTCTAGCTCATTTTGATACGATTTTCGATCTCCTTCTTCAAAGCTCCACTCACAAAACTGCTTTGGGGGATTGTTCTTCGGTATGTGACTCCTCCAATGGTCCAATTAGTTTTTGTTCTAGTGCTTTATTCATTGCAAAATTTTGCTGCCTAGGTGACCCTGTTCTTGAGCTTGCATGTCAAATTTATATGGTCCCAAGTAGTTCTAATGCATGATATAGTCTCTAGGCACTTTGTGGGAGTAGTTGCTATCAATTTTGTTGAGTTTGGTTCATTTTTATTTTCAGTTACTAAAATTTTCAGAATTTTTTTAGAGGAAGAAATATGTTTAGGAAAATGTACCAAGGCAGATGTTCAAGGAAGCAAGGACCCAGGCCCGCAATACGTGAGCCGGATCATGAACCACCAAGAGAAACTCAAGTGCGGCCTTGTGAATGGCCGTCAGAAGATTTCATGGTTCGAGCAGGAATTAAGGAGGAATTTGACGCATATGTGCGTAACACTGAACTCAAGGGCTTCATGCTAGATAAGTGTCCTCAGTATTATCACCTAACTGATTCCTTTGTGAGAAGGTTCAAAATTTCATCTTCACGTAATTCTGACACTGTCCTATTTGATCTCTATGGTAAATCTTATACTATGGACTTCGAGGATTTTAATATTGCTTGTAAACTTCCGCAGTGTGGTAGTGCTAGTGAACCTCGCAAATCTGAGTTTAAGGATTTTCTTGCTAGTATCACTGTGGGGGAGTCAAGGTAAATAACACAAGCTACCATAGGGAGCATTCATTTTCCTGCTATACATTACTTTGCTCTCTTTATAGGTAGATGCATAAATGGTAACAATGAGGCATGTCACATGTGTGTTCCTGACCTTAGTGTTCTCAAGAGTGCTGTTTTAGGAGATAAACAATATAACTTGGGGGCCATTGTTGCACGAAGGTTGCATAGTAATGGTTTAAGTGGAGACTTGTTTGGTGGGATTTATGCAACCCGTCTGGCTAATTTTCGTGAGATACCCATACATGAAATGGTACGGAATTGCCTCCCACTTATCTAGATTATGATGCTATGGTTCGCCACCAATTTATTCAGAGGAATGAACAGCCTCTCCAGTACCAACTAATGTTTGACACGCGCCGCACTTTCCATGTTGCTCTCCCTACTCCTACTTTCCTTGACTTTCAGGCAAAAGGGAGATATATTATAACCAGGGAGGAGGCGAACGAGTATAAGAGGATGCTACCTCTTGAGCACTGCGTTGGATTTCCCCGAAGAGGAGAGGATGATGCAGCAAAGTAGCGTAAGTATTTCCCTCAGTTTTTGAGAACCAAGGTATCAATCCAGTAGGAGGCCACGCACAAGTCCCTCAGACTGCACAAAACGATAGCACCTCACAACCAACGCGATTAGGGGTTGTCAATCCCTTCACGGTCACTTACGAGAGTGAGATCTGATAGAGATGATAAATAATATTTTTGGTATTTTTGGTATAGAGATGCAAAGTGAAAATGTAAAAGGCAAAGTAAAAACAAAGCAAGTATTAAAGTGATGGAGATTGATATGATGAGAATAGACCCGGGGGCCATAGGTTTCACTAGTGGCTTCTCTCAAGAGCATAAGTATTCTACGGTGGGTGAACAAATTACTGTTGATCAATTGATAGAATTGAGCATAGTTATGAGTATATCTAGGTATGATCATGTATATAGGCATCACGTCCGAGACAAGTAGATCAAAACGATTCTGCATCTACTACTATTACTCCACTCATCGACCGCTATCCAAAGCATGCATCTAGAGTATTAAGTTAAAAACAGAGTAACGCCTTAAGCAAGATGACATGATGTAGAGGGATAAATTCATGCAATATGATAAATACCCCATCTTGTTATCCTCGATGGCAACAATACAATACGTGCCTTGCAACCCTTTCTGGCACTGGTTAAGGACGCCGCAAGGTTGAACCCAAAGCTAAACACTTCTCCCATTGCAAGAACTTCCAATCTAGTTGGCCAAACCAAATGGATAATTTGAAGAGACTTGCAAAGATAACCAATCATACATAAAAGAATTCAGAGAAGAATCAAATATTATTCATAGATAATCTGGATCATAAACCCACAATTCATCGGTCTCAACAAACACACCGCAAAAAGAAGATTACATCGAATAGATCTCCACGAGAGAGGGGGAGAACATTGTATTTAGATCCAAAAAGAGAGAAGAAGCCATCTATCTACTAGCTATGGACCCGAAGGTCTAAAGTAAACTACTCACACTTCATCGGAGGGGCTATGGTGATGATGTAGAAGCCCTCTGTGGTGGATGCCCCCTCCGGCGGAGCTCCGGAACAGGCCCCGAGATGGGATCTCGTGGATACAGGAAGTTGCGGCGGTGGAATTAGGTTTTTGGCTCCTGTTCTGATCGTTTGGGGGTACGTAGGTATATATAGGAGGAAGGAGTACATCGGTGGAGCAACAGGGGGCCCACGAGGCGGGGCACGCCCTAGGGGCGCCCCACCCTCGTGACCGCCTCTTTTGTTCCTTGGAGTAGGGTCCAAGTCTCCTGGATCACGTTCGGTGAGAAAATCACGTTCCCGAAGGTTTCATTCTGTTTGGACTCCGTTTGATATTCCATTTCTTCGAAACACTGAAATAGGCAAAAACAACAATTCTGGGTTGGGCCTCCGGTTAATAGGTTAGGCCCAAAAATAATATAAAAATGGAAAGTAAATCCTAATATAGTCCAAAACAGTAGATAAAGTAGCATGGAGCAATAAAAAATTATAGATACGTTGGAGACGTATCAGGCGTCCCCAAGCTTAATTCCTGCTCGTCCTTGAGTAGGTAAATGATAAAAAGAGAATTTTTGATGCGGAGTGATACTTTGGCATAATTTCAATGAAAATCTTCTTAATTGTGGTATGAATATTCAGATCCGAAAGATTCAAGACAAAAGTTCATATTGACACAAAAATAATAATACTTCAAGCATACTAACTAAGCAATTATGTCTTCTCAAATTAAAATGGCCAAAGAAAGTTATCCCTACAAAATCATATAATCTGGCTATGCTCCATCTTCCCCACACAAAGTATTTAAATCATGCACAACCCCGATGACAAGCCAAGCAATTGTTTCATACTTTAACATTTTCAAAACTTTTTCAATCTTCACGCAATACATGAGAGTGAGCCATGGATGTAGCACTATATGTGGAATAGGATGGTGGTTATGGAGAAGACAAAAAGAGGGAAGATAGTCTCACATAGACTCAGCGTATCAACGGGCTATGGAGATGCCCATCAATAGATATCAATGTGAGTGAGTAGGGATTGCCATGCAACGGATGCACTAGAGCTATAAGTATATGAAAGCTCAACAAAAGAAACTAAGTGGGTGTGCATCCAACTCGCTTGCTCACGAAGACCAGGCATTTGAGGAAGCCCATCATTGGAATATACAAGCCAAGTTCTATAATGAAAAATTCCCACTAGTATATGAAAGTGACAAAATGAGAGACTCTCTATCATGAAGATCTTGGTGCTACTTTGAAGAAAAAGTGTGGTAAAAGGATAGTAGCATTGTCCCTTCTCTCTTTTTCTCTCATTTTTTTATTTGGGCATTTTCTCTTTTTTATGGCCTCTTTTTTTTCATTCGAAGTCTTATCCCGACTTGTGGGAGAATCATAGTCTCCATCATCCGTTCCTCACTGGGACAATGCTCTAATAATGATGATCATCACACTTTTATTGACTTACAACTCAACAACTACAACTCAAAGTATGACTCTATATGAATGCCTCCGGCGATGTACCGGGATATGCAATGAAACAAGAGTGACATGTATGAAAGAATTATGAACGGTGGCTTTGCCACAAATACGATGTCAACTACATGATCATGCTAGCAATATGACAATGATGGAGCGTGTCATAATAAACGGAATGGTGGAAAGTTGCATGGCAATATATCTCAAAATGGCTATGAAAATGCCATGATAGGTAGGATGGTGGCTATTTTGAGGAAGATATATGGTGGGTGTATGATTCCGGCGAAAAGTGTGCGGTATTAGAGAGGCTAGCAATGGTGGAAGGATGGTAAAAAGTCCGTATAATCCATGGACTCAACATTAGTCATAAAGAACTCATATACTTATTGCAAAAATCTAGAAGTTATCAAAGCAAAGTATTACGCGCATGCTCCTAGGGGGATAGATTGGTAGGAAAAGATCATCGCTCGTCCCCGACCGCCATTCATAAGGAAGACAATCAATAAATAAATCATGCTCCGAGTTCATCACATAACGGTTCACCATACGTGCATGCTACGGGAATCACAAACTTCAACACAAGTATTCTTTGAATTCACAACTACTCAACTAGCATGACTTTAATATCACCATCTTCCTATCTCAAAACAATTATCAAGCATCGAACTTTTCTTAGTATTCAACGCACCCAAAACAAAGTTTCACATATCTTGAATACCAAGTATATTAACATTAAGCAAATTACCATGCTATTAACGACTCTCAAAATAATCTAAGTGAAGCATGAGAGATCAATAGTTTCTTTAAAACAAATCCACCACCGTGCTCTAAAAGATCTAAGTGAAGCACTAGAGAAAAAATTATCACGCTCAAAAGATATAAGTGAAGCACTATGAGCAAAACTATCAAGCTCAAAAGATATAAGTGAAGCACTATGAGCAAAACTATCAAGCTCAAAAGATATATGTGAAGCACATAGAGTATTCTATCAAATTCCAATTTATGTATGGCTCTCTCAAAAGGTGTGTACAGAAAGGATGATTGTCGTAAACTAACAAGCAAAGACGCAAATAATACAAGACGCTCCAAGCAAAACACATATCATGTTGGTGAATAAAAATATAGCTCCAAGTAAATTACCGATGGAAGTCGACGAAAGAGGGGATGCCTTCCGGGGTATCCCCAAGCTTTGAATTTTTGGTGTCCTTGGATTATCTTGTGGGTTCCATGGGCATCCCCAAGCTTAGGCTCTTGCCACTTCTTGTTCCATAATCCATCAAAAGAATTTACCCAAAACATGAAAACTTCACAACACAAAACTCAATAGAAATCTCGTGAGCTCCGTTAGAGAAAGAAAACAAAAGACTACTTTAAGGTACTGTAATGAACTCATTATTTATTTATATTGGTGTTAAACCTACTGTATTCCAACTTCTCTATGGATTATAAACTATTTACTAGCCATAGATTCATCAAAATAAGCAAACAACACACGAAAAACAGAATCTGTCAAAAACAGAACAGTCTAGTAATCTGTAACTAACGCAAACTTCTGGAACTCCAAAACTTCTACTAAAATTAGAAGACCTAGAGAATTTGTTTATTGATCAGCATCAATTGGAATCAGTATCTTATCACGTTCTGGTGATTTTTAATAATTCGGGCACTGAGCGCAAAGTTTCTGGAAATTACAGCAAGATCAAATAACTATCATCCAAGAAGATCTATAGGTCTAGCTTGGCACAAACACTAATTAAAACATAAAACCACATCTAAACAGAGGCTAGATGGATTATTTATTCCTAAACTGAAGCAAAAACAAAAAACTAAAAATAAAATTAGGTTGCCTCCCAACAAGCGCTATTGTTTAACGCCCCTAGCTAAGCATAAAAGCAAGGATAGATCTAGGTATTGCCATCTTTGGTAGGCAATACATAAGTGGCTCTCATGAAAGATTCATATGGTAATTTTATTTTCTTTCTAGGAAAGTGTTCCATTCCTTTCTTTAATGGAAATTGGATTCTAATATTCCCTTCCTTCATATCAATAATTGCACCAATCGTTCTAAGGAAAGGTCTACCAAGAATAATAGGAAATGAAGGATTGCAATCTATATCAAGAACGATAAAATCTACGGGCACACAATTCCTATTTGCAACAATAAGAACATCATTAATTCTTCCCATAGGCTTTTTAATAGTGGAATCCGCAAGATGCAAGTTTAGAGAGCAATCATCAAAGTCACAGAAATCTAGCAAATAACACAAAGTTTTGGGAATAGTGGAAACACTAGCACCCAAATCACACAAGGCATGAAACTCAATTTTTAATTTTAATTTTAGTAGTAGGTTCCCACTCATCATAGAGCTTTCTAGGAATAGAGACCTTCAACTCAAGTTTTTCTTCATAAGATTGCATCAAGGCATCAACAATGTGTTTGGTAAAGGCCTTATTTTGAATATAAGCATGAGGAGAATTTAGCACAGATTGCAACAAGGAAATACAATCAATTAAAGAGAAATTTTCATAATTAAATTCCTTGAGATCCAATATAGTGGGTTTAGAAACATCTAAGTTTTTATTTCTTTCAATCCCACATTTATCAATTTCATCATCAAGATCAAAAACTCTGAATTCTTAGAACGCCTTCTAGGTAAAGGAAGATCATATTCAGTTTCATCAAGATTCATATTGAAAAACAAAGATTTAATGGGGGACACATAAATAACTTTTAGATCTTCACCTTGATTTTCATAAGAATTCGGTTCAGCGGCCATCTTATTGACTAAGGTAGCTTGCATATCCGAAATTTCAGCGTTCAACTTTTCAAGACGAGCAATTTGGGATCTTATATCATCAAATTCTTTAGACATATCATCTAGCTCTTTATTCATGTAACTCATAAAACCTTTTTGTTCCTTAAGCTCGTTTCTAAAGAAATTATTATGCTCAAATTGCAGAACCATAAAATTCCTGACGTTGGTTTCGATCTCCTCTAACCTTTTAAGGTGAAGGTCAACAAATCTAGGTAGATCCATCGCGACAAACAAGCAATACAACACACGAGCAAACAAGTGGATGAGGAAAAGGCAAACGAGAAAGAGAGGAGGAGATTGGGAAAGAGAGAGCGAATAAAACGGCAAGGGTGAAGTGGGGGAGAGGAAAACGAGAGGCAAATGGCAAATAATGTGATGGGTACTTGGTATGGTGCTTGACTTGCTCTTGCGTGAGCCTCCCCGGCAGCGGCGCCAGAAATTCTTCTTGCTACCTCTTGAGCACTGCGTTGGATTTCCCCGAAGAGGAGAGGATGATCCAGCAAAGTAGCGTAAGTATTTCCACGAGTTTTGAGAACCAAGGTATCAATCCAGTAGGAGGCCACGCACAAGTCCCTCATACCTGCACAAAACGATAGCTCCTCGCAACCAACGCGATTAGGGGTTGTCAATCCCTTCACGGTCACTTACGAGAGTGAGATCTGATAGAGATGATAAATAATATATTTGGTATAGAGATGCAAAGTGAAAATGTAAAAGGCAAAGAAAAAACAAAGCAAGTATTAAAAGTGATGGAGATTGATATGATGAGAATAGACCCGGGGGCCATAGGTTTCACTAGTGGCTTCTCTCAAGAGCATAAGTATTCTACGGCAGGTGAACAAATTACTGTTGAGCAATTGATGAAATTGAGCATAGTTATGAGTATATCTAGGTATGATCATGTATATAGGCATCACGTCCGAAACAAGTAGATCAAACGATTCTACATCTACTACTATTACTCCACTCATCGACCGCTATCCAAAGATGCATCTAGAGTATTAAGTTAAAAACAGAGTAACGCCTTAAGCAAGATGACATGATGTAGAGGGATAAATTCATGCAATATGATAAATACCCCATCTTGTTATCCTCGATGGCAACAATACAATACGCGCCTTGCAACCCTTTTCTCATCCTTTGGGTAAGGACACCGCAAGATTGAACCCAAAGCTAAACACTTCTCCCATTGCAAGAACTACCAATCTAGTTGGCCAAACCAAAGCGGATAATTCGAAGAGACTTGCAAAGATAACCAATCATACATAAAATAATTCAGAGAAGAATCAAATATTATTCATAGATAATCTGGATCATAAACCCACAATTCATCGGTCTCAACAAACACACCGCAAAAAGAAGATTACATCGAATAGATCTCCACGAGAGAGGGGGAGAACATTGTATTGAGATCCAAAAAGAGAAGAAGCCATCTAGCTACTAGCTATGGACCCGAAGGTCTGAAGTAAACTACTCACACTTCATCGGAGGGCTATGGTGATGATGTAGAAGCCCTCCGTGGTGGATGCCCCCTTGTGAGCTCCGGAACAGGCCCCGAGATGGGATCTCGTGGATCTGAGGAAGTTGCGGCGGTGGAATTAGGTTTTTGGCTCCTCTTCTGATCGTTTGGGGGTACGTAGGTATATATAGGAGGAAGGAGTATGTCGGTGGAGCAACAAGGGGCCCACGAGGCAGGGGCGCGCCCTAGGGGGGCGCCCCCCACCCTCTTGACCGCCTCTTTTGTTCCTTGGAGTAGGGTCCAAGTCTCTTGGATCACGTTCGGTGAGAAAATCACGTTCCCGAAGGTTTCATTCCGTTTGGACTTCGTTTGATATTCCATTTCTTCGAAACACTGAAATAGGCAAAAACAACAATTCTGGGCTGGGCCTCCGGTTAATAGGTTAGTCCCAAAAATAATATAAAAGTGGAAAATAAAGCCCAATATAGTCCAAAACAGTAGATAAAGTAGCATGGAGAATCAAATATTATAGATACGTTGGAGACGTATCAGAGGAGGACAGAGGCAGCTCGCCTCCAAGCGGCAGCTCATGAGGCAATAGCTGCTGCTTCTCAGTACGACCCCAGCTACAACTTTGATCCATGGGCATATACCAACTTAGGCCAAAAGCCTAAGCTTGGGGGAGTACGTATTTCTCACCGACATTACATTCATGTTCACACACTCATTCTAGTTGTCGGTGCTCATACTTTTTCATTGTAATATCCATGCTAGTTTATTTTATTTTCTAGCCTTCTTCTTGTGTGTGTGAAAAACCTTAAGAAAAACAAAAAATACTTGTAGCTTTTAGTTAGTTTACTTTCCATGCTTGTAGTAGTAATTAAAAGAAAACCCAAAAAGGATTTCTCGTTCATATTTTGCTTGTTGGGAGCTTTCCCATGTAAATAGTTTTATTTCCTTTCTTTTCTTTGGGGGTCTAGAGGAGAAGACCATAATGAAAATGTTGAAGTGGCTCTTATATGCATTATTGTTGATTTAACAAAGAGCCCATATTACCTTGTCTTCTCCTTTGTATCAGATGCTTGCAGATTCCATCTTAGTCCACTGCACGTGCACTATTATTATTATTCACACCATTCGGTCATGCAAGTGAAAGGCAATAATGAATATATATGATGGACTGATTGAGATGAGGAAAGCTGGTATGAACTCGACCTCTCTTGTTTTTGTAAATATGATTAGTTCATCGTTCCTGATTCAACCTATTATGAATGAACATGTTTGCAATAACAATTAGAAATTATAGTTGCTTATGCCATGCTTGATTAGCTAGGAGTTTATAATGGTTTACCTTGCATGCCAACATGCTTTTAAAATGGTTGTGATGTGGTATGATAGGGTGGTATCCTCCTTTGAATGATCCTAGTCATGCTTGCACTCAATGTTTATTAATTTTAATGCATGTTCATGACTGTTGTCGCTCTCTAGTTGGTCGCTTCCCAGTCTTTTTCTAGTCTTCACTTGTACTAAGCGGGAATACTCCTTGTGCATCCACTTCCATAAACCCCAAAGTTATTCCATATGAGTCCACCATACCTTCCTATATGCGGTATCTACCTGTCATTCCAAGTAAATTTGTATGTGCCAAACTCTAAACATTCAAATGAAATTCTCTTTTGTATGCTCGAATAGCTCATGTATCAACTAGGGTTGTCTATATCTCCCATGCCAGGCGGGTTATTCTCAAGAGGAGTTGACTCTGCTCCTCACTCACGAGAAAATGGCTGGTCACCGGGATTCCCAGTCCCATGCTCAAATCAAATCAAAATAATTGCAAACAAAACTCCCCTGGGACTGTTGTTAGTTGGAGGCACCCGTTGTTCGGGCAAGCCATGGATTGATGCTTGTTGGTGGGGGGGAAGTATAAACTTTACCATTCTGCTTGGGAACCGCCTATAATGTGTGTAGCATGGAAGATATCGAGATCTCTCGGTTGTTATGTTGACAATGAAAGTATGCCACTCAAAATATTATTTATATCTGCTTTAAAATCGAGCTCTGGCACCTCTACAAATCAATGCTTCCCTCTGCGAAGGGCCTATCTATTTACCTTTATGTTGAGTCATCACCCTCTTATTAAAAAGCACCAGCTTGAGAGCACCACTGTCATTTGCAGCCATTACTATTAATTTATATTGGGTATGACTGGATCTCTTTTACCATGAATTACAATGTTTAGTCAGTTCTTAATCTTCAAAGGTGCTCTGCATTTATGTTTTGCAGTCTCAAAAAGGGCTAGCGAGATACCATCTTGTTATATCATATTATGATTGTTTTGAGAAAGTGTTGTCATCCGAGATTTATTATTATTGCTCGCTAGTTGATTATGCCATTGATATGAGTAAACATCACACCTAGGAGTTATTGTGAATATGGTTAGTTCATAATCTTTGCTGAAAACTTGAATGCTGGCTTTACATATTTGCAACAACAAGAGCAAACAGAGTTTGTAAAAGTTTTTCTTTATCACTTTCAGTTTGTCAATTGAATTGCTTGAGGACAAGCAAAGGTTTAAGCTTGGGGAAGTTGATACGTCTCCATCGTATCTACTTTTCCAAACACTTTTGCCCTTGTTTTGGACTCTAACTTGCATAATTTGAATGGAACTAACCCGGACTAACGCTGCTTTCAGCAGAATTGCCATGGTGTTATTTTTGTGCAGAAATAAAAGTACTCGGAATGACCTGAAACTTCATGGAGAATATTTTTGGAATATATAAAAAATATTGGCGAAAGAATCAAGGCCAGGGGGCCAACACCCTATCCACGAGGGTGGGGGCGCGCCTACCCCCTTGGGCGCGCCCCCTGCCTCGTGGAGTCTTGATGACCCACAAGTATAGGGGATCGATCGTAGTCCTTTCGATAAGTAAGAGTGTTGAACCCAACGAGGAGCAGAAGGAAATGACAAGCGGTTTTCAGTAAGGCATTCTCTACAGGCACTGAAATTATCGGTAACAGATAGTTTTCTGATAAGGTAATTTGTAACGGGTAGCAAGTAATGAAAGTAAATAAGGTGCAGCAAGATGGCCCAATCCTTTTGGTAGCAAATGACAAGCCTGGACAAACTCTTATATGAAGGAAAACGCTCCCGAGGACACATGGGAATGATTGTCAAGCTAGTTTTGATCACGCTCATATGATTCGCGTTCGTTACTTTGATAATTTAGTATGCGGGTGAACCGGTGCTTAGGTACTGCCCTTTGTTGGACAAGTATCCCACTTATGATTAACCCCTATTGCAAGCATCCACAACTACAAAAGAAGTATTAAGGTAAACCTAACCATAGCATGAAACATATGGATCCAAATCAGCCCCTTACGAAGCAACACATAAACTAGAGTTTAAGCTTCTTTCACTCTAGCAACCCATCATCTACTTATTACTTCCCAATGCCTTCCTCTAGGACCAAACAATGGTGAAGTGTCATGTAGTCGACATTCATATAACACCATTAGAGGAGAGACAACATACATCTCATCAAAATATCGAATCTAATACCAAATTCACATGACTACTTATAGCAAGACTTCTCCCATGTCCTCAGGAACAAACATAACTACTCACAAATCATATTCATGTTCATAATCAGAGGGGTATTAATATGCATAAAGGATCTAAACATATGATCTTCCACCAAATAAACCAACTAGTATCAACTACAAGGAGTAATCAACACTACTAGCAACCCACAGGAACCAATCTGAGGCCTTGGGACAAAGATTGGATACAAGAGATGAACTAGGGTTTTAGAGGAGATGGTGCTGGTGAAGATGTTGATGGAGATTGACCCCCTCCCAATGAGAGGATCGTTGGTGATGTCGATGGCGATGATTTCCCCCTCCCGGAGGGATGTTTCCCCGGCAGAACAGCTCCGCCGGAGCCCTAGATTGGTTCCGCCTCGTGGCGGCGAAGTTTCTTTCTGTGAGCTTGCTTATCATTTTTCCAGGGTAAAAGACTTCATATAGCAGTAGATCGGCACCGGAGGCCTGCCAGGGGGCCCACGAGGCAGGGGCGCGCCCAGGGGGGTAGGGCACGCCCCCACCCTCGTGGATGGTGGGTGGCCCCCTCTGGTACTTTCTTCGCTCAGTATTTTTTATTAATTCCAAAAATAACTTCCGTGGAGTTTTAGGACTTTTTGAGTTGTGTAGAATAGGTCTCTAATATTTGCTCCTTTTCCAGCACAGAATTCCAGCTGTCAGCATTCTCCCTCTTCATGTAAACCTTGTAAAATGAGAGAGAATAGGCATAAGTATTATGTCATAACGTGTAATAACAGCCCATAATGCAATAAATATCGATATAAAAGCATGATGCAAAATGGACGTATCAACTCCCCCAAGCTTAGACCTAGCTTGTCCTCAAGTTTAAAATCGATAACTATAAATATGCCCACATGTTTAGAGATAGAGGTGTCGATAAAATAAAATACGGACATGAGGGCATCATGATCATTCTTATAACAGTAACATATATGGATATTGTCATATGAATTCTTATTCTCAAGTAATAATCTATTCACAATGTCAAGTATGAATCAGAAACTTTATTGAGAACTAACAAACTACGATCTCGGTCATTGAAGCAATTGCAATTTATCATAACATCGGAAAGATTCAATATAAGAGCTTTTCAGCAAGTCCACATACTCAACTATCATTTAGTATTTCACAATTTCTAACACTCACGCAATACTTATGGGTATGGAGTTTTAATTGGACACAAAGAAAGATAGGGGCTTATAGTGTTTCCTCCCAACCTTTTACCTCAAGGGTAATGTCAACAATAATAGTTCACGCTAACTTACATCCAATTGGATATATATATATATATATATATATATATATATATATATATATATCAGGATCTTTCCAACACACTGTGCTTGCCAAAGGATAAAATGTAAGAAGGAAAGGTGAAGATCAGCATGACTCTTGCATAAATTATAAGACAAGAATAAAAGATAGGCCCTTCGCAGAGGGAAGCAGAGGTTGTCATGTGCTCTTATGGTTGGATGCACGAAGTCCTAATGCAAAAGAACGTCACTTTATATTGCCACTTGTGATATGGGCCTTTATTATGCATTCCGTCACTTTTATTGCTTCCATATCACAAGATCGTAGAAAGCTTATTTTCTCCACACTAATATATCATACATATTTAGAGAGCAATTTTTATTGCATGCAACATGACAACTTACTTGAAGGATCTTACTCAATCCATAGGTAGGTATGGTGGACTCTCATGGAAAAACCAGGTTTAAGGATATTTGGAAGCACAAGTAGTATCTCTAATTGGTGCAAAGAATTTGGCTAGCATGAGGGGGAAAGGCAAGCTCAACATGTTGGATGATCCATGACAATATACTTTATTTCAGATATAAGAAAACATAACCCATTACGCTGTCTTCCTTGTCCAACATCAACTCTTTAGCATGTCATATTTTAATGAGTGCTCATAACCATAAAAGATGTCCAAGATAGTATATTTATATGTGAAAACCTCTCTTTCTTTATTACTTCCTATTAATTGCAACGATGACCAGAACTATGTTTGTCAACTCTCAACAACTTTTATTCATCATACTCTTTATATGTGAAGTCATTACTCTCCATAAGATCAATATGATATATTTATTTCTTTTTATCTTTTTTATTTCCCTTTTATTCCCTCACGATCATAGCAAGATAATCAAATTCTTGACTCAACACTAATCTTTATTATATATAGCTCATGGACTCAATTACATAGAAGGATCATAAAGCAAACTCAAAAATAAATCATGCTAAAACTTTATTCTACTAGACAAAGATATTACCAAAAGGATCGAACTAAGAAAAATGGTAAAGATAGGAGTGTGATGGTGATACGATACCGGGGCACCTCCCCCAAGCTTGGCAGTTGCCAAGGGGAGTGCCCATACCCATGTGATTATATCTCTTTCTTCGGAGGTGGTGATTATGGAGTTGTTGATGATGTAGGTTGGTCGTCCATCTTCCAAGGCATAGGCTCACCATCATAGAAGGATGATCGAGTCTCCGGGATCCTTAAATCTGGAGCCAAACTCATCCTCTTGAATTTATATTCATACTCAAAGTTTTGGTTTTGCATGTCATAGATCTGGGCTTGGAGATGCTCGATTTTCTCGTGAAGCTTGAAGATAGCCTCCCCAATGTTCTTGGCATCTAGCTTGTGGTTGCTGGTGAACTCCGTGATCATTATGTGGTTAATGTCGAGTCCATGTTCCACCATCTCTTGGCACTTGAAAACTTGTTGCTCCATTGCTTCGAGTCTTGTCTCCACGCTTCCGGTCCTCCTTGGTCCCTCAACATCGCGGATGTGCAGCAACCCCTCACGCATATCAATGGTTTGAGGGTGTTGCAGCACCTCCGCGAGGTAGGGGTTGATGACTTTCTCGAAGAACTTGTCCTTGGGGGTGCTTGGAGACGTCATGGTGATCTAGATCTGTCAGAAAAACAGCTCAAAACAAAAATAGAGGATATTTGCGTGGTACGGTGGTCAAAACCTTCGGGAGATTATATAATGAACTTTTACCGACCAAAAGAAGTATCGTGCAAGAAAACGGAGTCCGGAGAGCACACGAGGTGCCCACGAGGCAGGGGGCGCGCCCAGGGGGGCAGGGTGCGACCTCCACCCTCGTGGACGCCTCGTGTCCTTCCCGGACTACTTCTTATTTTCCTATTTTCTTAAATATTCCAAAACGGAGAAAAAATTCCATTAGAACTGTTTTGGAGTCGGTTTACTTATCGTACCACATACCTATTCCTTTTCGGAGTCTGAAACGTTCTGGAAAGTGTCCCTTATGTATTCCTCCGGGGTTACGGTTTCAACAACATTAGTTTCAACATTTATGGGATTACCTGAGATATAATGTTTGATTCTTTGACCGTTAACCACCTTTGGATTTGTGCCTTCGAAGTTGTTGATTTTTATGGCACCGGAACGATAGACCTCCTCGATAACGTAAGGACCTTCCCATTTAGAGAGAAGTTTTCCTGCAAAAAAATCTTAAATGAGAGTTGAATAGCAACACAGTCACCTACGTTAAACTCACACTTTTGTATCCTCTTGTAATGCCATCTTTTAACCTTTTCTTTAAACAGTTTGGCATTCTCATAAGCCTGGGTTCTCCATTCATCAAGTGAGCTAATGTCAAATAGTCTCTTCTCACCGGCAAGTTTGAAATCGTAATTGAGCTCTTTAATGGCCCAATATGCCTTATGTTCTAGTTTGAGAGGTAAGTGACATGCTTTTCCATAAACCATTTTATACGGAGACATACCCATAGGATTTTTATATGCAGTTCTATAGGCCCATAATGCATCATCAAGTTTCTTTGACCAATTCTTTCTAGATCTATTAACAGTCTTTTGCAAAATTAATTTGAGCTCTCTATTACTCAATTCTACTTGACCACTAGACAGTGGGTGATATGGGTGTCGGTGTAATAGAGTAGGGGTACCCTAGTATCCCGAACTTGTGCACGGGCAGTTGCAGCCCTCCGCGGCAAGGCTTACCGGGTGACCGCCAAGATCCTCCGTGGTTCCTTTGGAGCCATTCAAGAACAAAGTATTCAAGCCAAGGAGACGAGGCCCCGGCGAGAGGAGCTTGCCGGGAAGGCCACCCAAGGCACCTAGGAGACAAGGCCCCGGCAAGAGGAGCTTGCCGGGAAGGCCACCCCGGGCACTTACAAGATAAGGCCCCGGCAAGAGGACCTTGCCGGGAAGGCCCGGTGAGCGACAAGCTTCCGGGCGCGACAAGACAACAACCGCGGCAAGGCACTTGCCGCGGAAGACCACCTCTCTGCATTTCCACGCTTCCAAATAAGATCCGCTAACGCTGTCGCCCTAGGGCCTTCCCAGGTAGCGTGGCGAGAGGTCGTAGCCAGCGGTGCGAGGTGGCAAGCAGCGCTGACAAGTTTGCCATCGTGGCGAACGGTGGCGCCCCTGACGGTCCCTGTTTGCACTGTTAGGGCGACTAGATGGGCATTTAATGCCTTTGTCCCCTGCCGTCAGGGTTAGGTATAGTACACTGTACACTGTACAAGTAGGTGTACCAACCACTATTTTTCCATTTGTACCCCTGTCTACGTTGCCACTGCCGGAGCCCTTGAGCATATAAAAGGAGGCCCATGCAACGTAGAGGGGGTTGGTCGATCAGTTCCCTCCACATTCAGTCTCGTTAGCAGCTCGTCTGTACTGTAGCACTCGAGCGCTCCTGAGCAAGAACGCAATACACCTAGACATGCAGCAGTAGGAGTATTATCTCTCCAGAGAGCTCCGGTTGGGCAAAACTCTCGCGTGCTTCGCCTCGATCTGCTCTTCGTGCGACCTCCGCTCCCCGCCGAACCGAAAGGGGCTCGGTCCGCCGGCCCCATAGGTGTTCGTGGGCCAGATCAGCCTGCCCCGACATCTTTGGCGCGCCAGGTAGGGGGCGTCGAGGTTGTGTGAACATGATCCGGCGTCCACGCGAGCTAGATCATCATCATCTTCGTCAACATGCCACCGAAGAAGAAGGCTTCGGCGGCAGAAGCCCCGTCCGCGTCGAACCCACCACCACGGAGCAAACAGGTGGTGGGGTAGACGCCGGCGGAAGAATGGACAGCGACGGGGAGCTCACGGTGCTGCCAAGTCCAAGGACAAGGCTGCGCAGACCTCGGCGTCCGTACATGCACCGCGCCCGTCTCAGGAGGCGCGGGACCGATAGCGTCATGGCATTCACAATGCCATACACTCGTTGGACCGAGATCGAGCTGGAGGGTCTCGGGACGCTCAAGACCAGCATGCACGCCAACATGCTGGCGCGAGCGAGGCACGGTCGCCCGGACGGGATACTGCTCCTTCTAACATAGTTAGAAGTCCGAGCATATCCGCTCCTCGCGCCGCTCGCCATCGCCACCTGCCACTCCAGCGAAGCTTTGGCGAGCGCAATCGCTCTGGATTACCCTCCAACGGCCGACAAGGTCGACGAATGGAGGCCTCCATTCGAAGTCTCATCGGCTTCGCCAACGGCGACGCTCCGCGGCAACCGAGTGCATCGCTGCCGCGACAAGACTGCCAAACACGAGCCGGTGGCGACGAGACCGCTGGGGGTGCAACCACCATGCACTCTCCGCCCCGAAGGCCAAGATCGCCGACTCGCCGGATCCACCTCGACAGCGACTCCACTGCGTCATCAGATCCACGAGTTCATCGCGATCAGCGCCAAGTTCTTCACGAACGACAGCAAGAGGACGCTCGAACTCCCATCGAGCGCCGAAGAGAAGCGCGACGTTAATCCGACAAGCGCGTTGGGCCCTCTGTCGACATGCACGCGCCAGAGGAACCAGGCGACTGGCCGTACGCGGTAGGTTGCCCTGCGTTCACTCGTGAGCTGCGGCAAGTCCAGTGGCCCAGTAAGAAAAACTTCAAGCCAGACGTACCGGTGAAGTACGACGGCAAGACGCATCCGTCGGAGTTCCTCAGCATCTACACCATCGCGGTGCAGGCTGCCGGGGGGCGAGACGACAAGATCCTTGCCAACTACTTCCCGCTGGTGCTCAATCCCAATGTCAGATCCTGGCTCATGCACTTGCCGGACAACTCCATATCTTCTTGGGCAGATCTATGCCATCAGTTTGTCGGCGCCTTTACAGGCGGCCACAAGCCCCATGGTCAAGAAAGTGACCTTCATCTGCTCGCCCAGAAGGAAGGAGAGCCCCTGCGCAAGTATGTTCAAAGATTCAGCCGTGTACAACACAACATCCCAGATGTCCACCCTGCCGCGGTGATCAGCGCGTTCCATCAGAACGTGCGAAACCGCAGGATGCGAGAGGAGATGGCGATGTGCAAGATCAGAGACGTCAGTGAGCTATACGCCCTGGCCGACAAGTGTGCACGCGCTGAGGAGGGGAGGAGACTCCCCGGAGAAAATACCGAAGCAGGAGGGTCTGATAGTGAGGAGACCGCCCCGGCAAAGAAGAGCCGCGGCGGGCAACAGGAAAAAGAAAGGCGAAGATGTGCTAGTTGTTCAGCAGTCCGACAACGGAGGTGGCGCCAAGAACGCCAAGGCTAGTAGCTCCGGCAAGGAGGTTGCCGCCGCACCAACTGCCGGTGTGGCGGTCGCCGACAAGCGGGGACGGCTCCGGCAAGCGATCTTGCAAGATCCACCGCACCAAGGGTCATGACCTCCGAGTTGCAAGAAGGTCGAGCAGCTTGTCGAGCAGCGAAGGCTGAATACAAACGACGCGACAAGGAGAAGGCCCAGGAAAGTGCTGGAGGAGCTAGCAAGAAACGTCCCGGCCGGGGAGGGCGCCGCGGCAAGGCCAAGCAGCGGCAAGGAGACAGGCCTCCCCGCGGCCGCGACAAGGACGACGATGACGACGACGATGAGGACATGGATGATGACGAGGCCGATGAGCAGGAGTTCCAGAAAGCCACAGAGGTCCTGTGCGTTGACGGCGGTGCTTCTCTGCATACTTCGCACCGCCAACTCAACCAGTGGATGCGGGAAGTCAATGCAGCAGAACCATCCATCGAGTCACGCAAGCCTCTGAAATGGTCCGGCACGCCTATAATCTTTGATATTGAGGACCACCCCGATCGTGTAATCGGGTCGGGTGCTTGCCGATGTTGGTTTCACCAACTATCCGCAACCTCAAGGTCACCAAGATGTTAGTTGGCGGGGCCGGGCTTGAACCTGATCTCCTCCGCGGTGCTCCGAAACTCCAGATCCCCGATGGCGAGCTCGAAGAGACCGACACATTCCAAGGAATCAATCCGGAAGGAGCAAGCCAAAAGGAAAGATCACGTTGCGGTAACATTTGGCGTGAAGTTGAACTTCAGGATCGAGAGGGTCACCTTTGATGTTGCTGACTTTCCATTGCCTTACAATGGAATACTTGGCCGCCCAAAGACTCGCCAAATTCATGGCGGCCTCTCACTATGCCTACAACATGCTCAAGATGCCAGCCCGATGAGTGTCATCTCTGTCCCTGGCGACAAGAAGGATGCTCTTATCTGCGCCGACAAGATCTACCGGAAGCGGCAGCGACAGATTGCAAGCCACTTGCCGCTGAAGCTCCGGGGAAGAAGAAGACCGAGTCCGCAAGAGCTCGATGCCCACTCCGGCAAGCGCACCTCTTCGAGTGCTGCGCTACCGTCGAGGACGCACCATCGAGCTCCACCGCAAGTGTAAGAAGACGATGACAGCTCCACCAGAGACCAAAAGGTGTCCGCCAGGGAGGACGGCGCTGGTGGTACCTTCACCATCAGTGCCTCTCTCAACCCTAAATAGGAAGGCGCGCTCGTTGCTTTCCTGCGGGCGAACGTCGACGTGTTTGCATGGCAGCCGTTTGACATCCCCTGTGTTCCTAGGAAAGTAATTGAGCACCATCTTGCCGTTTGTCCTCATGCGCGGCCCGTCAAGCAGAAAGTCAGGAAGCAAGCAGTGGAGCGTCAAGAGTTCATCGCGGAAGAAATCAAGAAGCTGGAAGCAGCAGGCCTTGTCAGAGGAGTGCTCCATCCTATGTGGTTGGCCAATCCTGTAGTTGTGCGCAAGGCTAAAGGGAAATGGAGGCTTTGTATCGACTTTACAGATGTCAATAAAGCTTGTCCCAAAGATCCATTTCCCTTGCCGCGCATCGACCAGATTGTTGACTCCACGGCCGGATGTGATTTGCTTTTCATTTCTGGATGCATATTCAGGATATCATCAGATCTTCATGGCGGAAGAGGATGAGAAGAAGACTGCATTCATCACCCCATGTGGCACATACTGTTTTGTACGGATGCCCTTCGGGTTAAAGAATGCTGGTTCAACGTTTGCAAGAGTAGTTCATGATGCTTTTGAGCCGCAAATACACATAAAAGTGTAATACTACATGGATGACATAGTGGTCAAAAGAAAGGAAAAGGCGAACCTAGATCAATAATTAGATGAAACCTTTACAAAACAGCGAAAGATCAACCTCAAGCTCAACCCGAGAAGTGTGTGTTTGGAGTCCCTTCCAAAGCAAGCTTCTCGGGTTCTTCGTGGTCTCGATGGGGAATTGAAGCCAATCCCGACAAGATCAAGGCCATTGAGCAGATTGAAGCACCAAAGCGCGTCAAGGATGTACGAAGACTTGCGGTTGCGTATGTAGCTGCTCTCAAGAGTTCATCTCTAGATCTGCCGAGCGCGCCCTGCCATTTTTCAAAATTTTGAAAAAGGCAGGTCCGATGCAATGGACTCCAGAAGCGGAGGCAGCGCTGCAGGACTTGAAGAGATACATGTCCTCCACTCCAACACTTGTCGCACCTAAGCCACAAGAGAAGTTGCTGCTATATATAGCGGCAACAATTCAAGTGGTTAGTGTTGCGTTAGTAGCGGAGAGGGAGGCGGATGATGAGTTAGCAACCATGGCAGACACATCCAGCAACAAGCAGGGGGCTTCGCCGGCAAGCTCTGGTCCCGACAAGGACGAATCTGCGCAGACACATGACAAGATGCAGAAAAGGATGGTGCAGCGCCCAGTTTACTTTGTCAGTTCCCTTCTGCAGGGGGGCTAGGTCAAGGTACTCTGGTGTGCATAAACTGCTTTTTGGCCTTCTCATGGCCTCGAGAAAGCTGCGCCATGACTTTCAGGCACATGAGATCACAAACGTCACTCGCTTTCCGCTGAAGAGGATACTGCAAAATCCAGAAGCAACAGGCAGGATTGTTGAGTGGGCACTGGAACTGTCAAGCTTTGGCCTCAAGTTTGAGAGCACTTCAACTATCCAAAGCAGAGCATTGGCGGAGTTCATAGCAGAATGGACACAAACGCCCGGATGAAGAAATTCCGAACGAAAGGCCCCCGTCAAGGAAACAAGCAAAGAGTGGCTGATGTACTTTGATGGTGCCTTCTCGCTGCAAAGGCGCCCGGTGCGGCGTCTTGCTTGTCGCACCACCGGAGAGCACCTCAATCGTAGTCCAGATGCACTTTCCCAAGGAGCAAGCAACAAACAATACAACAGAGTATGAAGGTTTGCTTGCCGGTCTCAGGATCCAGTGGACCTTGGGATCAAGAAGCTCATTGTCAGGGGTGACTCACAACTTGTTATCCGCCAAGTGAACAAGAATTATCAGAGTTCGTTGATGGAAGCTTATGTTGATGAAGTGAGGAAGCTAGAAGAGCACTTTGATGGCCTGCAAATGGAATATATTCCGAGAGCTCAGAATGACATTGCTGATGGCCTGTCAAAGTGCGCCGCACTTAAATTACCTGTGGAACCAGGGATTTTTGTGCTCAAGCTGACCCAACCGTCTGTAACACCACCCTCGGACAGAGCAAGAAGAGGAAGTTGATCTCTGGTGACTACTTTCCGCAGAGCTTCCCAAGCCGCCGCCAAGAAGGTCCCCAAGATCGACACCAACAGTCTTGAGGCGATCTGCTCCGACAAGCCCTGTGGTTTGTTTCGTTGAAGCAGACGCTCCCGACAAGTTTTGCTCCGGCAAGCTTGCCGGGAACGTCAAGCTCCGGGTGAGCCGCGAGTTCTCGCCATGAAGCTGATATTCCCGCAGCAGCAGATGTGCCTTTAGTCCTTGTTGTCGAGCCGCAAGCTCCGGCATGGGCGCAGAGATTGTCCTTTTCCTTGAGACGGAGAACTTCCGAAGAGCAAGAAGAAGCGGAAAGAGTAGCCCGGCAGTCAAGTATGTACCAGTTTGTCGACAAAGACACCTGCATGTATGAGACTCAACGGTGTGAAATTGAAGTGTATTCACCGGGAGGACAGACAAAAGCTGTTGGCAGAGATACACGGAGGCATATGTGGTCACCACATTGGCGCCAGAGCACTTGCCGGCAAAGCGTTCCGGCAAGGTTTCTTTTGGCCGACAGCCCTCCAGGATGCAACTGCACAAGTAACCAAGTGTGAAGCGTGTCAGTTCCATTCCAAGCAGATACACCAGCCAGCTCAAGCTCTCCAGACGATCCCTTTATCCTGGCCATTTTCGGTCCGGGGCTCGACATCCTCGGCCCCTTCCCCGAAGTTATCGGGGCTTTGAGTACTTGTATGCGTTGCAATCGACAAGTTCACAAAGTGGCCGGAAGTGGAAGCGATGAGGAAGGTGACAAAGATCGGCGATCAAGTTCTTCAGTCGATTGTTTGCCGTTTGGAATCCCTAACAGGATCATCACCGACAACGGCACACAGTTCACAAGCCGCACCTTCATGCAGTACGTCCAAGATCTTGGCGCCAAGGTCTGCTCCGCTCCTGTTGCTCATCCGAGAAGCAACGGTCAAGCGGAGAGGGAAAATGCTGAAGTGCTGCGCGGGCTCAAGACCAGAACTTTCGACAGGCTGCACAAGTGCCGAAGAAACTGGATTGAGGAGCTGCCGGTGGTTCTTTGGTCGATCAGGACGACACCAAATCGAGCCACTGGCCAGACACCTTTTGCTCTAGTCTATGGAGCAGAGGCAGTTCTCCCCACGAAACTTGTATACGGATCGCCTCGAGTGCTCGCTTATGAAAGGAGAAGATAATGGTGCGGACCAAGCATCTCACAAGGAAGTCTAGCCTTACCGGGAAGCAAACGACAGAAAAGCTAAGTTGCCAAAGTTTGAGCAATCAGTTTTAAAATTTTTAAGTTATCTTCCTTGAACGACCGAACTTTGTATGGAAAACCTGTGCGCAGAGGAACCAATTCGTAGCTAGTCGCGCCCTTACTTTGTTTCGAGTCCGCTCAACAACTTAAGTGAGCTGCGACTAGTTGCGACAAGGTTGCTTGTCGGAAGCGGCACCGCCAGCAGGCTGCTGACATTCCGCTTTTCGAAGGTTTCATGGCTCAGTGCCCGCGCCGACAAGTTCCCTAAAAGCGTAAGGCAAAAACATACAAAGGAAGGAATCAAGTAAAGGAAATAACATAGCAATTGATACTCAAAATAAAGTTATATTACAATATAGCTTGTTGCAGCTCTAATGGATTGTTCCTATGACAATGACCAGCGGCGGCAAGAGAAAGAGAAAACGGGCGGCCTAATCTACGCGATCACCCTCAACCCTCTTGATTCCGCTCACCCTGTCCACAATGGGTGCGACAAGGGTCTTGAGCGCCTCCACATCAGCATCCGGCGGCAGGGACTTGAGGATGTTGGTGAGGTTGAGGCCTGGGTTGTGGAAGGCCACCTTCATCAGCACCTTTTGGAGGGCTCCCGCGCAGATCTGGCGCGACTCCTCGACCAGCTGTTTTGGGACCTCTTCCCGGAGTCGCTGGAGAGCCGTCACCACGCCCTTGAAGAACAAGCTGAGCTTGGCGCTGGGTTGGAGATGCTCGTCGGAGGAGTATCCAAGATCCACCATCCCCAGCTCCATCAGCTCCCTGTGGATGGCTGCAGCAGTATCCACGAGACCCTCGGTCCAGTGCTCCACGTTCTCCTCAAGGCACTCTGGCGGCAAGATTCGCCAACAGCTCCTCGTCGGCCTTGATCTTCTCCTTCAAGGCCACCTCCGCTCCTTGGCGCCGTGGCCCAACTCGAGTCAAAGTAGTTAGCTTCAACTCAAGATCTGCATTGGAGTCCACTGGCGGCGCTGAGCTCCTTGCTCCTCTCGGCGAGACGGCCCTGCAGCTTCGCCAAGAGTGTAGGCGTCCTTCTCGCGCTCGTGCTTGAGTGCAGCAAGCTCCTCGCCGCTCTTCTTGAGGCTGGCCTCCAACTGCGCCACCTTCGTCTCCAGCTCCTTGGCGGCCTCGGCAGCCGTGGCAGCATCCTTTGCCTCCTTGAGAGCCCCGCCAAATGTTTCCTCGCGCATGGCGAGATCCTCCTTGTGGCTGTCCAGGTTAACCTTCCGATGCGCCCATTTCGCCTTCCTGCAGACAGCTTCTCGGCGGCAAGCCGTTGTTCCTCCTCACCGCAGCCTTCTCGAGGATGAAGGCCTTGCGCTCCTCGGCGAAGTTGCTCCGCTCCTCCGCCAAGGACCGGAGAGCTTCCTGGTTGCGGCCCCAGAGCTCCTCCGCGCGCTTCTCGATGTCTGCTCCCGCCTTCGCGACAAGCGCCTCCCGGGATGCCAGTTTGGCTTGTCGGGTGCGGTAGAGCGACAGCAGCTTCCGCAGCAGCTGCTCCTCCTCAGGCTCCTCGCTGCTGCTGCTCGGCGCGTCGACTAGCGTCAACCCAGCAGAGGCGAGCAGCTCTTCATCGAAGGTTTCTCCTTCGGCCGGCGCCCTGGAGCTCGACTCCCATGGGAGCTTGATGAAGACGCCGTCGCCGGCCTTCAAGTAGGCGCTGGCTGAGGCTCTTCGAACTGACAGCTGCGGCGGGCGGAGGGATCGGCGGTCGGTGTAGCGCCTGGCGCTCCTGCGGCCTTAGGGTCGTCAGTGCGATCGCCAGACCCCTTGCCAGCTTCTGCGGCGGCAGCTTCGGTGGCCTCTTCGCCGGCAGGCTCGTCAGCGCCGGCTTCTTCTTCCATGGCGGCGGCTTCACAAGAAAGTGTTGCAAGACGCCCGTCCTCCTCGCCGGCGACCTCGGTCTCCATCGGCTCAGGCGGACAGATGAAGAAAGTCAAGAAAATATTCAAAGACAAAATCGGAAGAAGAAAAACACAAGGGAAGTACTCAGCGAGAAGGTTACCGGCGCGGGGCTGCGGTCATGGTCTCCGCCGCCAAGGGATCGCTGGTGCCGTCCCTTGCCGGAGAGCTGCCCTTGCGGAGAAGGCTCCCTTGCCGGAGAACGCTCCCTTGCCGGGGAATCCACCCTTGGCAGCGTGGTCAAAGCAGAAGGAGGCTGCTCTGCTCCTACACAAGTCAACAGTCAGATATCAGCAAAGGAAAAAGCACCCATGCACGCCGAACAGCAAGAAGTAGACCATATACTTACGCTGGGGGCTGCGCTGGGGGCTGCTTTGAAGGAGAGTTGCCTCATCCGGCAAGGTGGTCTCGGACGCGCCTCCTGCTGTCGCAGTAGGTTCGTCCTCGATGACAATCACCGGGGTCTTGGCTCTCTTCGACATCCTCTGGGCCAGCGTCCTGAAAAGGAATGGATTCAGAGTAAAGCAGATCAGATACAAGACAGAGCAACAAATCGAAGAATTACAAGTATAGCAAGGAATCTTACTCTTCCTCTTCCTCGTCGGAGCTGAGCGCGGAGAGGTCGACTCGCCCGCCCTGCAGACGACGAGGCGGAGGAGTGGGCTCCTTGGGCGCTTGGCGGGAGCGGGACCGGTGGCTGCGAGGCCCCCGCTCCAGCTTGCCGCACGGCGTGAGGAGCTCCCAGCAAAAGTGCTTGTCGCGGTGGAGCTGCGTCATGCGCGGGCGTTGCTGGTCTGCCTGCCACCCGCTGCGTCTCCGCCTTGGCGAAGACGCTTCTTGGTGGAGCCGGTGGCTCCGCCGCGGCAAGCTGCTTGGAGGTGGGGAGGATGCACCCTCGGCGGGCTCGCTCGACTCGGCTTCAGGCTCGACAAGCTCTTCCTCGCCGACGAACTCCTTTCGCTCGACAAGGCTTGCCGCCTCGGCTGCCTCTGCCTCCTCCACAGTGAAGCCAAACTCGCCCGCGGCAGCGGCTGCTGCCGCCTCTTCCAGCCTGGTGGCGATGCGCTGCATCTCATCGTCAGTAGTGTCGCGGGTGAGGCCCCTCTGCTCGTCGGGGCGGACTGGCATTTCCACTAGATTGTCAAAAAACTGCCGCACCACGTCATCTGCCGGCTCTTGCCAAGTGGGGACAATTCCATGGGAGTCACACAACGGCATCATTGCACGGATGCGGTCAAGCGGCGAGTTGTTGCACAGCGGAACGACGCCCTCGGCAACCTAAACATCTCCGGATGATCAGGATCAGGCTTGAACAGCTCTAAGAGCATTGCGTCAAGCTCCAAGACGGTGAAGTTGAAGATGAGGCCTGGCGCAGCCTCATGATGTCTCTGCTGCATTCTGAAATTCCCAGGTAGGTCTCCTTCTCTCTCTCCTGCAAAGGGGCGTCGCGGCGAAGAAAGTCCGCGCCAACAAAGTGCCTACTGAGTGAGTCCGGCAAGTCTGAGGCGGAGGATTCGGTAATCTGCGATCTTCAACCTAAGCGTCCTCCGGGGCCAAATTGCTCCAATCATTGTCGCGTACTCACTGGGGTTTGGCTGGCGGTAAAAGGCTGCGGGTTCTCCTCAACAATCCAGCACCAATCTGCCCTCCACTCCTCCCATTTGCTACGGAGCTCTCCCTCCAGATAGGCCTCCTTCTTGCCGACCCTGGAAACCCAAGCAATTCCTCCGGCAAGGGGCTCTCCTCTCTCGGCTCGGGATAAAAAGAAGTGACGGAAAAGAGCTACATTTGGGTGGACTCCGACAAAATTTTCGCAGAGATGTGCGGAAACTGCCATGGTCAGAACGGCGTTGGGGGTGAAATCAAGGAGGCGGAACCCGTAGGTGTTCATAATGTCACAAAAGAACTCAGAGAAGGGCGGGCAGAGCCCGCAGTAGAAGAAGAGCGCGAAGAAGGGATACCCCATCGGGGCCAGTTCTACAGCAGCGGCGGGGAGTACCTTCGTGCACGGATGCGCGCGCGTCTCCGTCGACAAGAAGAGGTAGTAGTTCTCCCTCAGCTCCCTCGCGGCGAGCTGAGGGGGGAAGACGGCCCGCTCCTTCCGCAGCGCCTCGGCCGACTTCACGGTCTTCCCCTTGTCGGCTTTCGGGCCCATGGCGGAGGCGGTGGAGGAGATCGACGGCGTTGAGGGTGCTGGTGGCGATGGGGGGCGGAGCGTTGCTCTCTTTTCACCCATTAGAAGAAGGGGGGAGCAGCAGTGGTTTTTCGATGGGACAGCAACTGGCAAGGTAGGCGATGTGCCCATGTTTCCCCTGCTTATAAAGAGGGAGGGGGCGGACGTTCCGATTTTCCGAATAAATAAACCCCCACGATCTCGCCCACGATCTCTCACACGACGCCAAGTTCGATGCGTGCCGTTCGTGGGGGGCGTGGTGGGTCCGGGGTAAGTTATGGTGTGACCCGGGCCGCGTGTGCCCGTGCCCTGTTTTGGGCCTGGCCCAACAGCGCCAAGACCGTGTGTGGCCCGATCCGGGGCTCTGTCGGTGTACTAGAGTAGGGGTACCCTAGTATCCCGAACTTGTGCCTGAGCAGTTGCAGCCCTCCGCGGCAAGGCTTACCGGGTGACCGCCAAGATCCTCCGTGGTTCCTTTGGAGCCATTCAAGAACAAAGTATTCAAGCCAAGGAGACGAGGCCCCGGCGAGAGGAGCTTGCCGAGAAGACCATCCAAGGCACCTAGGAGACAAGGCCCCGACAAGAGGAGCTTGCCGGGAAGGCCACCCCAGGCACTTACAAGATAAGGCCCCGGCAAGAGGAGCTTGCCGGGAAGGCCCAGTGAGCGACAAGCTTCCGGGCGCGACAAGACAACAACCATGCGGCAAAGGCGCTTGCCATGGCAGACCACCTCTCTGTACCTCACGCTCCAAGCGCATCCGCTAACGTGACGCCACAGGGCCTTCCCAGCGCCAGCGTGGCGAGAGGTCGTAGCCAGCGGTGCGAGGTGGCAAGCAGCGCCGACAAGTTTGCCATCGTGGCGAACGGTGGCGCCCTTGACGGTCCCTGTTTGCCTTTGTTAGGGCGACTAGGCGGGCATTTAATGCCTTTGTCCCTGCCGTCGGGGTTAGGTATAGTACTGCTGTACCTTTGTGCAAGTAGGTGTACCAACCACCATTTTCCATTTGTACCCCGTCTACGTTGCCACCTGCCGGAGCCCCTTGAGCATATAAAAGGAGGCCCATGCATAGCGTAGGGGTTGGTCGATCGATTCCCTCCACACTCGGTCTCGTTAGCAGCTCGTGCATCTTGTAGCACTCGGCGCTCTGAGCAATAACGCAATACACCTATACATGCAACAGTAGGAGAAGTATCTCTCAGGAGAGCTCCGAAGCTGGGTAAAACTCTCGCGTGCTTCGCCTCGATCTGCTCTTCGTGCGACCTCCGCTCCCCGCCGAACCGAAAGGGGCTCGGTCCGCCGGCCCCATAGGTGTTCGTGGGCCAGATCATCCTGCCCCGACATCTTTGGCGCGCCAGGTAGGGGGCGTCGAGGTTGTGTGAACCTGATCCGGCATCCACGCGAGCTAGATCTTCATCGTCTTCGTCAACATGCCACCGAAGAAGAAGGCTTGGCGGCGAAGCCCGTCTGCGTCGAACCCACCGCCACCGGAGCAAAGCGGTGGTGGGGTAGACGCCAGCGGAAGAATGGACGGCGACGGGGAGCTCACGGTGCTGCCAAGTCAAGGACAAGGCTGCGCAGACCTCGGCGTCCGTACATGCACCGCGCCCGTCTCAGGAGGCGCGGGACCGACAGCTCATGGCATTCACAATGCCATACGCTCGTTGGACCGAGATCGAGCTGGAGGGTCTCAGGACGCTCAAGACCAGCATGCACGCCAACATGCTGGCGCGAGTGAGGCACGGTCGCCCGGACGGGATACTGCTCCTTCTAACATAGTTAGAAGTCCGAGCATATCCCGCTCCTCGCGCCGTTCGCCACTGCCACCTGCCACTCCAGCAGAAGATTTGGCGAGAGCGCAACTGCTCCTGGATTACCCTCCAACGGCCGACAAGGTCGACGAATGGAGGGCCACCATTCAGAGTCTCATCGGCTTCGCCAACGGCGACGCTCCGCGGCAACCGAGTGCATTGCTGCCGCGACAAGACTACCAAACACGAGCGGTGGCGGCAGAGACCGCTGGGGTGCAACCACCATGCACTCTCCGCCCGAAGGCCAAGATCGCCGACTCGCCGGATCCACCTCGACAGCGACTCCGCTGCGTCGCCAGATCCACGAGTTCATCGTGATCGGCGCCAAGTTCTTCACGAGCGACAGCAAGAGGGCGCTGAACTCACATCGAGCGCCCGAAGAGAAGCGCGACGTTAATCCGACAAAGCGCTGGGCCCTCTGTCGACATGCACGCCCGGAGGAACCAGGCGACTTGCCATACGCGGTAGGTTGCCCTGCGTTCACTCGTGAGCTGCGGCAAGTCCAGTGGCCCAGCAAGAAAAACTTCAAGCCAGACGTACTGGAGAAGTACGACGGCAAGACGCATCCGTCGTGGATGGTGGGTGGCCCCCTCTGGTACTTTCTTCGCTCAGTATTTTTTATTAATTCCAAAAATAACTTCCGTGGAGTTTTAGGACTTTTTGAGTTGTGTAGAATAGGACTCTAATATTTGCTCCTTTTCCAGCACAGAATTCCAGCTGTCGGCATTCTCCCTCTTCATGTAAACCTTGTAAAATGAGAGAGAATAGGCATAATAACAGCCCATAATGCAATAAATATCGATATAAAAGCATGATGCAAAATGGACGTATCAACTCCCCCAAGCTTAGACCTAGCTTGTCCTCAAGCGAAAACTGATAACTATAAATATGCCCACATGTTTAGAGATAGAGGTGTCGATAAAATAAAATACGGACATGAGGGCATCATGATCATTCTTATAACAGTAACATATATGGATATTGTCATATGATTTCTTATTCTCAAGTAATAATCTATTTACAATGTCAAGTATGAATCAGAAACTTTATTGAGAACTAACAAACTATGATCTCGGTCATTCAAGGAATTGCAATTTATCATAACATCGGAAAGAGTCAATATAAGAGCTTTTCAGCAAGTCCACATACTCAACTATCATTTAGTATTTCACAATTGCTAACACTCACGCAATACTTATGGGTATGGAGTTTTAATTGGACACAAAGAAAGATAGGGGCTTATAGTGTTTCCTCCCAACCTTTTACCTCAAGGGTAATGTCAACAATAATAGTTCATGCTAACTTACATCCAATTGATATATATATATAGATATATATATATATATATATATATATCTATATATATATATATATATATATATATATATATATATATCAGGATCTTTCCAACACACCGTGCTTGCCAAAGGATAAAATGTAAAAAGGAAAGGTGAAGATCAGCATGACTCTTGCATAAAGAATAAGACAAGAATAAAAGATAGGCCCTTCGCAGAGGGAAGCAGAGGTTGTCATGTGCTCTTATGGTTGGATGCACGAAGTCCTAATGCAAAAGAACGTCACTTTATATTGCCACTTGTGATATGGGCCTTTATTATGCATTCCGTCACTTTTATTGCTTCCATATCACAAGATCGTATAAAGCTTATTTTCTCCACACTAATATATCATACATATTTAGAGAGCAATTTTTATTGCATGCAACATGACAACTTACTTGAAGGATCTTACCCAATCCATAGGTAGGTATGGTGGACTCTCATGGCAAAACCGGGTTTAAGGATATTTGGAAGCACAAGTAGTATTCTAATTGGTGCAAATAATTTGGCTAGCATGAGGGGGAAAGGCAAGCTCAACATGTTGGATGATCCATGACAATATACTTTATTTCAGATATAAGAAAACATAACCCATTACGTTGTCTTCCTTGTCCAACATCAACTCTTTAGCATGTCATATTTTAATGAGTGCTCATAACCATAAAAGATGTCCAAGATAGTATATTTATATGTGAAAACCTCTCTTTCTTTATTACTTCCTATTAATTGCAACGATGACCAGAACTATGTTTGTCAACTCTCAACAACTTTTATTCATCATACTCTTTATATGTGAAGTCATTACTCTCCATAAGATCAATATGATATATTTATTTCTTTTTATCTTTTTATTTCCCTTTTATTCCCTCACGATCATAGCAAGATAATCAAATTCTTGACTCAACACTAATCTTTATTATATATAGCTCATGGACTCAATTACATAGAAGGATCATAAAGCAAACTCAAAAATAAATCATGCTAAAACTTTATTCTACTAGACAAAGATATTACCAAAAGGATCGAACTAAGAAAAATGGTAAAGATAGGAGTGTGATGGTGATACGATACCGGGGCACCTCCCCCAAGCTTGGCAGTTGCCAAGGGGAGTGCCCATACCCATGTGATTATATCTCTTTCTTCGGAGGTGGTGATTATGGAGTTGTTGATGATGTAGGCTGGTCGTCCATCTTCCAAGGCATAGGCTCACCATCATAGAAGGATGATCGAGTCTCCGGGATCCTTAAATCTGGAGCCAAACTCATCCTCTTGAATTTATATTCATACTCAAAGTTTTGGTTTTGCATGTCATAGATCTGGGCTTGGAGATGCTCGATTTTCTCGTGAAGCTTGAATATGGCCTCCCCAATGTTCTTGGCATCTAGCTTGTGGTTGTTGGTGAACTCCATGATCATTATGTGGTTAACGTCGAGTCCATGTTCCACCATCTCTTGGCACTTGAAAACTTGTTGCTCCATTGCTTCGAGTCCTGTCTCCACGCTTCCGGTCCTCCTTGGTCCCTCAACATCGCGGATGTGCAGCAACCCCTCACGCATATCAATGGTTTGAGGGTGTTGCAGCACCTCCGCGAGGTAGGGGTTGATGACTTTCTTGAAGAACTTGTCCTTGGGGGTGCTTGGAGACGTCATGGTGATCTAGATCTGTCAGAAAAACAGCTCAAAACAAAAATAGAGGATATTTGCATGGTACGGTGGTCAAAACCTTCGGGAGATTATATAATGAACTTTTACCGACCAAAATAAGTATCGTGCAAGAAAACGGAGTCCGGAGAGCACACGAGGTGCCCACGAGGCGGGCGCGCCCGAGGCGGCGCGACCTCCACCTCGTGGACGCCTCGTGTCCTTCCCGGACTACTTCTTATTTTCCTATTTTCTTAAATATTCCAAAACGGAGAAAAAATTCCATTAGAACTGTTTTGGAGTCGGTTTACTTATCGTACCACATACCTATTCCTTTTCGGAGTCTGAAACGTTCTGGAAAGTGTCCCTTATGTATTCCTCCGGGTTTACGGTTTCAACAACATTAGTTTCAACATTTATGGGATTACCTGAGATATAATGTTTGATTCTTTGACCGTTAACCACCTTTGGATTTGTGCCTTCGAATTTGTTGATTTTTATGGCACCGGAACGATAGACCTCCTCGATAACGTAAGGACCTTCCCATTTAGAGAGAAGTTTTCCTGCAAAAAAATCTTAAACGAGAGTTGAATAGCAACACAGTCACCTACGTTAAACTCACACTTTTGTATCCTCTTGTCATGCCATCTTTTAACCTTTTCTTTAAACATTTTGGCATTCTCATAAGCCTGGGTTCTCCATTCATCAAGTGAGCTAATGTCAAATAGTCTCTTCTCACCGGCAAGTTTGAAATCGTAATTGAGCTCTTTAATGGCACAATATGCCTTATGTTCTAGTTCGAGAGGTAAGTGACATGCTTTTCCATAAACCATTTTATACGGAGACATACCCATAGGATTTTTATATGCAGTTCTATAGGCCCATAATGCATCATCAAGTTTCTTTGACCAATTCTTTCTAGATCTATTAACAGTCTTTTGCAAAATTAATTTGAGCTCTCTATTACTCAATTCTACTTGACCACTAGACAGTGGGTGATATGGGTGTCGGTGTACTAGAGTAGGGGTACCCTAGTATCCCGAACTTGTGCACGGGCAGTTGCAGCCCTCATGGCAAGGCTTACCGGGTGACCGCCAAGATCCTCTGTGGTTCCTTTGGAGCCATTCAAGAACAAAGTATTCAAGCCAAGGAGATGAGGCCCCGGCGAGAGGAGCTTGCCGGGAAGGCCACCCAAGCCACCTAGGAGACAAGGCCCGGCAAGAGGAGCTTGCCGGGAAGGCCACCCCAGGCACTTACAAGATAAGGCCCCGGCAAGAGGAGCTTGCCGGGAAGGCCCGGTGAGCGACAAGCTTCCGGGCACGACAAGACAACAACCACGGCAAGGCGCTTGCCGCGGCAGACCACCTCTCTGTACCTACGCTCCAGCGCATCCGCTAACGTGTCGCCCTGGGGCCTTCCCAGGCCGCGTGGCGAGAGGCTGTGTAGCCAGCGGTGCGAGGTGGCAAGCAGCGCTGACAAGTTTGCCATCGTGGCGAACGGTGGCGCCCCTGACGGTCCCTGTTTGCACTGTTAGGGCGACTAGACGGGCATTTAATGCCTTTGTCCCCTGCCATCGGGGTTAGGTATAGTACATCAGACCTTTGTACAAGTAGGTGTACCGACCACCATTTTTCCATTTGTACCCCGTCTCGTTGCCACCGTCGGAGCCCCTTGAGCATATAAAAGGAGGCCCATGCACAACGTGGGGGTTGGTCGATCGATTCCTCCACACTCGGTCTAGATTAGCAGCTAAATGCATCTTTGTAGCACTCAGCGCTCTGAGCAAGAACGCAATACACCTAGACATGCAGCGGTAGGAGTATTATCTCCGGAGAGCTCCGAAGCTGGGTAAAACTCTCGCGTGCTTCGCCTCGATCTGCTCTTCGTGCGACCTCCGCTCCCCGCCGAACCGAAAGGGGCTCGGTCCGCCGGCCCCATAGGTGTTCGTGAGCCAGATCAGCCTGCCCCGACAATGGGGATGCAATTCTATGATTAACATCATACTTAGCAAGCATTTTATGAAAAGCACCATGAATAAAATTGAACCACCATTAGTCATTAAACATCTAGGGACTCCAAACCTCGGAAAAATAACTTCTTTAAGCATCTTAATAGAGGTGTTATGATCAGCACTACTAGTTCGAATAGCTTCTACCCACTTAGTAACGTAATCAACATCAACTAAAATATGTGTATACCCATTAGAGGAAGGAAACGGTCCCATATAATCAAAGCCCCAAACATCAAATGGTTCAATAACAAGTGAATAGTTCATAGGCATTTCTTGACATCTACTAATATTACCATTTCTTTGACATTCATCACAAGACAAGACAAACGTACGGGCATCTTTGAAGATAGTAGGCCAATAAAAACCGGATTGCAATACGTTATGTGCAGTTCTATCTCCAGCGTGGTGTCCTCCATAAGCCTCAGAGTGACACTTGCGTAGGATCTGTTCCTGTTCATGCTCAAGTATAGAATGTCTAATAACACCATCTACTCCTTCTTTATAAAGGTGTGGGTCATCCCAGAAGTAATGTCTTAAATCATAGAAAAACTTTTTCTTTTGCTGGTATGTGAAACTAGGTGGTATAAATTTAGCAACAATGTAATTAGCATAATCAGCATACCATGGAGCAGCACGAGAAGCATTTATGACAGCCAATTGTTCATCAGGAAAGCTATCATCAATAGGTAGTGGGTCATCAAGAACATTCTCTAACCTAGACAAGTTGTCTGCGACGGGGTTCTGATCTCCCTTTATATCAATAATATGCAAATCAAATTCTTGTAGCAAGAGAACCCATCTGATAAGTCTAGGTTTAGCATCTTTCTTTTTCGTAAGGTATTTAATAGCAGCATGATCACTTTGAACAGTTACTTTAGAATCAACAATATAAGGTCTGAACTTATCACAAGCAAATACAACTGCTAAAAATTATTTTTCAGTAGTAGCCTAATTTCTCTGGGCATTGTCTAGAGTTTTACTAGCATATTGGATAACATTTAATTTCTTATCAACTCTTTGTCCTAGAATAGCACCTACAGCATAATCGCTAGCATCACACATAATTTCAAAGGGTAAATTCCAATCAGGTGGCTGAACAATAGGTGCAGAAATCAATGCTTTCTTAAGTATTTCAAATGCTTCTACACAATCATCATCAAAGACAAAAGGCATATCTTTTTGTAAGAAATTAGTCAGCGGCCTGGATATTTTAGAAAAGTCCTCAATGAACCTCCTATAAAAATCGGCATGACCAAGGAAACTTCTTATACCTTTAATGTCCTTGGGACCCGGCATCTTTTCAATAGCATCAACTTTTGCTTTGTCAACTTCAATACCTCTTTCAGAAATTTTATGCCACAAGACAATACCTTCATTAACCATAAAGTGGCACTTCTCCCATTTCAAGACAAGGTTAGTTTCGTCACATCTCTACAAAACTCGATCAAGGTTTCTCAAGAAATCATCAAAAGAAGTTCCATATACGGAGAAATCATCCATGAAAACCTCAAAAATCTTTTCACAAAAATGAGAGAATATAGCCATCATGCATCTTTGAAAGGTAGCAGGTGCATTAATAAACCAAAAGGCATACGTCTATAAGCAAAGGTACCGAAAGGGCAAGTAAAGTGGTCTTTTCTTGATCCTCTTTTGGCACACGTATTTGAGAGAAACCGGAATAACCATCTAGAAAGCAAAAATGCGTATGTTTGGATAATCTTTCTAGCATTTGATCAATAAAAGGTAAAGGGTAATGATCCTTTTTAGTAGCTTTATTTAGTTTACGGAAGTCAATTACCATTCTGTAACCTGTAACAATTCTTTGTGGGGTCAATTCATCTTTATCATTAGGAACAACAGTAATACCTCCCTTCTTAGGGACACAATGGACATGACTTACCCATTGACTATCAGCAACGGGATAAATTATACCTACCTCTAGAAGCTTTAGTATTTCTTTTCTTACCACTTCTTTCATCTTAGGATTTAACCGTCTTTGGTGATCAACAACTGGTTTAGCGTCTTTCTCCAATTTTATTTTGTGCTGGCATAGAGTGGGACTAATGCCCTTAATATCATCAAGAGTATATCCAATAGCAGCACGGTGCTTCTTCAGAGTATTTAATAATTTATTCTCTTCATGCTCTGGAAGGTTAGCACTAATAATAACAGGATATATCCTTTTTTCATGAAGATAAGCATATTTAAGAGTATCAGGTAATGGTTTAAGCTCAAACACGGGATCACCCTTGAGTGGAGGAGGATCCCCTAGGATTTCAACAGACAAGTTGTGTTTCAAAATGGGTCCCGGTTTAAAGAATACTTCATCTATTTCCCCTCTTTCATTCATAAACATATCATTTTCATGGTCTAGCAAATATTGTTCTAAGGGATCATTAGGAGGCACGACAATAGAAGCAAGACTAATAGTTTCATCTTTACTAGGCAATTCCTCATCACGGGGTTGTCTACGAAATTTAGCAAAGTTAAAGTCATGACACATATCCCCCAAACCAATAGTAACAACATCCTTTTCGCAGTCTATTCTAGCATTAACAGTATTCAAGAAGGGTCTACCAAATATAATGGGACAAAAGTCATCTTGTGGGGAACCAAGAACAAGGAAATCAGTAGGATATTTGACTTTCCCACACAAGACTTCAACATCTCTATCAATCCCAACTGGTGAAATAGTATCTCTATTGGCAAGCTTAATTGTAACATCAATTTCTTCTATCTCAGCAGGTGCAATATTATGCATAACATATTTGTATAAGGAATGAAGTATTGCACTTGCACTAGCACCCATATCACATAAGCCATGATAACAATTATCTCCTATTTTGACAGAAATAACAGGCATGCCTACAACAGGTCTATGTTTCTTTTTAGTGTGAGGTCTAGCAATTCTAGCAGCTTCATTACAGAAGTAAATAACATGCCCATAATATTATCAGCCAAGAGATCTTTAACCATGGCAATACCAGGTTCAACTTTAATTTGCTCAGGGGGTTTGGGTGTCCTAATATTACTTTTGTTGACCACAGTTGAAGCTTTAGCATGATCCTTTATTCTAACAGGGAAAGGTGGTTTTTCAATATAAGCGGTAGGAACAATAGGATCATTATAAGTGATAGTCCTTTCTTCAACTTTAATAGGTGCAACTACTTTTACTTCAATGGGAGGATTATATTTAAACCACTTCTCCTTAGGGAGATCAACATGAGTAGAAAAGGATTCATAGAAAGTAGCTACTATCTCAGAGTCAAGTCCATACTTAGTGTTAAATTCACGGAAAACATCGGTATCCATAAAATATTTAACACAATCAAACTTAGGTGTTATACCTGACTCCTTACCTTCGTCGAGATCCCAATCTTCAGAGTTGCGTTTAACCCTTTCCAATAAATCCCATTTGAATTCAATAGTCTTCATCATAAAAGAGCCAGTACAAGAAGTATCGAGCATGGAGCGATTATTGAGAGAAAGCCGAGCATAAAAATTTTGAATAATAATTTCTCTGGAGAGCTCATGATTGGGGCATGAATATAACATTAACTTTTATATTAAGAGGGAAATACTTATGCAACTTTGCTGACAACAAGAAGTATCAAGCTACTGAGAACTACCTATAAAGTAGAGTGACAGAAGCTTAAACCCTAGTTTATGCATTGCTTCGTAAGGTGCTGATTTGGATCCATATGTTTCATGCTATGGTTAGGTTTACCTTAATACTTCTTTTGTAGTTTCGGATGCTTGCAATAGAGGTTAATCATAAGTGGGATACTTGTCCAAGAAAGGGCAGTACCTAAGCACCGGTCCACCCACATACCAAATTATCAAAGTAACGAACGCGAATCATATGAGCGTGATGAAAACTAGCTTGACGATAATTCCCATGTGTCCTCGGGAGCGTTTTCCTTCATTTAAGAGTTTTTCCAGGCTTGTCCTTTGCTACCAAAAGGATTGGGCCATCTTGCTGCACCTTATTTACTTTCATTACTTGCTACCCGTTACAAATTACCTTATGACAAAACTATCTGTTACCGATAATTTCAGTGCCTGCAGAGAATACCTTACTGAAAACCGCTTGTCATTTCCTTCTGCTCCTCGTTGGGTTCAACACTCTTACTTATCGAAAGGACTATGATAGATCCCCTATTCTTGTGGGTCATCAAGACTTTTTTCTGGTGCTGTTGACGGGGAGTGAAGCGCGTTTGGTGGGTGGAATTTGGTAAGGAACAATTTATATAGTGTCTGAAATTTACTGTCACTTGTTACTATGGAAAGTAATCCTTTGAGGGGCTTGTTCGGGGTATCTTCACCCCGACCAGTAGAGCAAAGAGTTGCTCCTCAAGCTACTGAATCTACTGAAATTGTTTACTTTGAAATTCCTTCGGGTATGATAGAGAAACTGCTAGCTAATCCTTTCACAGGTGATGGAACATTACATCCCGATTTGCACCTAATCTATGGGGATAAAGGTTGTGGATTATTTAAGCTTGCAGGTATGCCCGAGGATGTTATCAAGAAGAAGGTATTCCCTTTATCTTTGAAGGGAAAGGCATTGACATGGTTTAGGCAATGTGATGATATGGGATCACGGACCTACAAACGACTGAAATTGGAATTTCATTAGAAGTTTTATCCTGTGCATCTTGTTCATCGCGATCGTAATTATATATATAATGTTTGCCCTCGCGAAGGAGAAAGCATCGCTCAAGCTTGGGGGAGGCTTAAGTCAATGTTATATTCATGCTCCAATCATGAGCTCTCCAGAGAAATTATTATTCAAAAAATTTATGCTCGGTTTTCTCTCAATAATCGCTCCATGCTGGATACTTCTTGTACTTGCTCTTTTATGATAAAGACTATTGAATTCAAATGGGATTTATTGGAAAGAATTAAACGCAGCTCCGAAGATTGGGATCTCGACGAAGGTAATGAGTCAGGTATAATACCTAAGTTTGATTTTGTTAAATCTTTTATGGATACCGATGTTTTCCATGAATTTAGCACTAAATATGGACTTGACTCTGAGATAGTAGCTACTTTATGTGAATCCTTTGCTACTCATGTTGATCTCCCTAAGGAGAAGTTGTTTAAATATAATCCTCACATTGAAGTAAAAGTAGTTGCACCTATTAAAGTTGAAGAAAAGACTATCACTTATAGAGATCCTGTTGTTCCTACTACTTATATTGAAAACCCACCTTTCCCTGTTAGAATAAAGGATCATGCTAAAACTTCAACTGTGGTCAATAAAAGTAATATTAGGACACCCAAACCCCCTGAGCAAGTTAAAGTTGAACCTAGTATTGCTATGGTTAAAGATCTCTTGGCTGATAATATTGATGGGCATGTTATTTATTTCTGTAATGAAGCTGCTAGAATTGCTAGACCTGACACTAAAAAGAAACATATACCTGTTGTAGGAATGCCTGTTATTTCCGTTAAAATAGGAGATCATTGTTATCATGGCTTATGTGATATGGGTGCTAGCGCAAGTGCAATACCTCATTCCTTATACAAAGAAATTATGCATGATATTGCACCTGCTGAGATAGAAGAAATTGATGCTGCAATTAAGCTTGCCAATAGAGATACTATTTCACCAGTTGGGATTGTTAGAGATGTTGAAGTATTGTGGGGGAAAGTCAAATATCCTGCTGATTTTCTTGTTCTTGGTTCCCCACAAGATGACTTTTGTCCCATTATATTTGGTAGACCCTTCTTGAATACTGTTAATGCTAGAATAGACTGCGAAAAGCATGTTGTTACTATTGGTTTGGGGGATATGTCTCATGAGTCTAACTTTGCTAAATTTCATACACAACCCCTTGATGAGGAATTGCCTTGTAAAGATGAAATTATTGGTCTTGCTTCTATTGCCATGCCTCCTAATGATCCCTTAGAACAATATTCGCTAGACCATGAAAATGATATGTTTATCAATGAAAGAAGGGAAATAGATGAAGTATTCTTTAAACAGGGACCCTTTTTGAAACACAACTTGCATGTTGAAATCCTAGGGGGTCCTCCTCCACCCAAGGGTGATCCCGTGTTTGAGCTTAAACCATTACCTGATACTCTTAAATATGCTTATATTGATGATAAAAAAGATATATCCTGTTATTATTAGTGCTAACCTTTCAGAGCAGGAAGAGAATAAATTATTGAAAACTCTGAAGAAGCACCGTGCTGCTATTGGATATACTCTTGATGTTCTTAAGGGCATTAGTCCCAGTCTATGCTAGCACAAAATAAATTGGAGAAAGACGCTAAACCAGTTGTTGATCACCAACGACGGTTAAATCCTAAGATGAAAGAAGTGGTAAGAAAAGAAATACTAAAGCTTCTAGAGGCAGGTATAATTTATCCCGTTGCTGATAGTCAATGGGTAAGTCATGTCCATTGTGTCCCTAAGAAGGGAGGTATTACTGTTGTTCCTAATGATAAGATGAATTGATCCCACAAAGAATTGTTGCAGGTTATAGAAGGGTAATTGACTTCCATAAACTAAATAAAGCTACTAAAAGGGATCATTTCCCTTTACCATTTATTGATCAAATGCTAGAAAGATTATCCAAACATACACATTTTTGCTTTCTAGATTGTTATTTCGGTTTCTTTCAAATACGTGTGTCAAAAGAGGATCAAGAAAAGACCACTTTTACTTGCCCTTTCGGTACCTTTGCTTATAGACGTATGCCTTTTGGTTTATGTAACGCACCTTGATACGTCTCCATCGTATCTACTTTTCCAAACACTTTTGCCCTTGTTTTGGACTCTAACTTGCATGATTTGAATGGAACTAACCCGGACTGACGCTGTTTTCAGCAGAATTGTCATGGTTTTATTTTTGTGTAGAAATAAAAGTTCTAGGAATGACCTGAAACTTCACGGAGAATATTTTTGGAATATATAAAAAATACTAGCGAAAGAATCAAGGCCAGGGGCCCCACACCCTGTCCACGAGGGTGGGGGCGCGCCTCCTTGCCTCGTGGGCCCCCTGGTGCTCCAACGACCTCAACTCCAACTCTATGTATTCATGTTCGGGGAGAAAAAAAATCTGAGAGAAGGATTCATCACGTTTTACGATACGGAGCCGCCGCGAAGCCCTAATCTCTCTCGGGAGGGCTGAACTAGAGTCCATTCGGGGCTCCGGAGAGAGGAATCCATCGCTGACGTCATCATCAATCTTCCTCCATCACCAATTTCATGATGCTCACTGCCGTGCGTGAGTAATACCATCGTAGGCTTGCTGGACGGTGATGGGTTGGATGAGATTTATCATGTAATCGTGTTAGTTTTGTTAGGGTTTGATCCCTGGTATCCATTATATTCTGAGATTGATGTTGCTATGACTTTGTTATGCTTAATGCTTGTCACTAGGGCCCGAGTGCCATGATTTCAGATCTGAACCTATTATGTTTTCAAGAATATATGTGAGTTCTTGATCCTATCTTGCAAGTCAATAGTCACCTACTATGTGTTATGATCCGGCAACCCCGAAGTGACAATAATCGAGACCACTCCCGGTGATGACCGTAGTTTGAGGAGTTCGTGTATTCACTAAGTGTTAATGCTTTGGTCCGGTACTCTATTAAAAGGAGGCCTTAATATCCCTTAGTTTCCAATAGGACCCCGCTGCCACGGGAGGGTAGGACAAAGGATGGCATGCAAGTTATTTTCCATAAGCGCGTATGACTATATTCGGAATACATGCCTACATTACATTGATGAATTGGAGCTAGTTCTGTGTCACCCTATGTTATAATTGTTGCATAAATAATCGCATCCGACATAATTCTCCATCACCGATCCCATGCCTAAGAGCTTTTCAAATATAGCTCTTTGCTTAGTTACTTTACTGTTGCCAATATTACAATTACTACAAAACTGCTACTATTGCTTTTGCCACCGTTACCGTTACTTCCATACTACTTCACAACTAAATACTTTGTTGCGGATATTAAGTTTTCCAGGTGTGCTTGAATTGGCAACTCAACTGCTAATACTTGAGAATATTCTTTGGTTCCCCTTGTGTCGAATCAATAAATTTGGGTTGAATACTCTACCCTCGAAAACTGTTGCGATCCCCTATACTTGTGGGTTATCAAGACTATTTTCTGGCGCCGTTGTTGGGGAGCATAGCTCTATTCTTTGCGTCACTTGGGCTTTTTATTTGTTGGTCACTATGAGGAACTTGAAAGACGATAAAACAAAATTTGTCCCTCAACTACGAGGGGATGTAAGCAACTGCCATCTAGCTCTGCACTTGATTCACCTTCTATTTTGAGTAATCTTGTGAGGGAGTCCCGCATTAGGGGGTGTCCGGATAGCCGAACTATAACCTTTGGCTGGACTCCTGCACTATGAAGATACAAGATTGAAGACTTCGTCCCGTGTCCGGATGGGACTTTCCTTGGCGTGGAAGGCATGCTTGGCGATACGGATATGTAGATCTCCTCCCATTGTCTGTGTAACCCTAGCCCTCTTGATTGTCTATATAAACCGGTGGGTTTTAGTCCGTGGGGACGAACAACAATCATACCATAGGCTAGCTTCTAGGGTTTAGCCTCTCGATCTCATGGTAGATCTACTCTTGTACTACCCATATCATCAATATTAATCAAGCAGGAGTAGGGTTTTACCTCCATCGAGAGGGCCCGAACCTGGGTAAAAACATCGTGTCCCTTGTCTCCTGTTACCATCCGCCTAGACGCACAGTTCGGGACCCCCTACCCGAGATCCGCCGGTTTTGAGAACGACATTGGTGCTTTCATTGAGAGTTCCTCTGTGTCGTCATCTTTATGCCCGATGGCTCCTCCGATCATCAACAACGACGCGGTCCAGGGTGAGATTTTTCTCCCCGGACAGATCTTCGTATTCGGCTTTTGCTGCGGGCCAATTAAGCAGCCATCTGGAGCAGATCGAAAGCTATGCCCCTGGCCATCAGGTCAGATTTGGAAGTTTGAACTACACGGCTGACGTCCGCGGAGACTTGATCTCCGACGGATTCGAGCCACAGCCAAGCGCGCCGCACTGTCACGATGGGCATGATCTAGCTCTGCAGCCGAATAGTGCCCTAGAGGCCGCACCAGTGTCCGCTCCGACCCTCAACTCGGAGCCGACTGCGCCAATCGAGGATGGGTGGCTGGACACCGCCTCGGGGGCTGCAATCTCTACGGTGATCGAGCCGAACACCAGCCTTGTCCTTTGCGAAGCTTGTGACTCCAAGGTGCCAGACTCCTCTCCGGGCTCTGAACCTTCTCCGCCCCTGCCAATCGAATCCGATTGGGCTCCGGTCATGGAGTTCGCCGCCGCGAACATCTTTCAGCACTCGCCCTTCGGCGACATTCTGAATTCATTAAAATCTCTCTCTTTATCAGGGGAGCCCTGGCCGGACTATGGTCAGCAAGGTTGGGATGCAGACGACGAAGAAATTCAAAGCCCACCCACCACCCACTTCATAGCCATCGGCGATTTATTTAACCGACATGCTCGACTTCGACTCAAGACATCGACGGTATGGACGGCGATGTAGGAGAATCAGGAACCAGCGCCTATAGGGCACCTGGACAACCACCTCATCCCACGATGTATACATGGTGGACACACCTAAAAAGAAATGACGACGAGGAACAAGCGGACGCAACGAGGATCGTTCCCTCTAAAAGTCAAAGTGGCGGCGTAAGCGCCCGCCCAAACCCCACCTCGACAGAGACAAGAGCCATCTGCACTCCAGCCATAGAGCAGGGCGAACCGGCGGACGATGAACATGCCATCGATCAACCGTCCGAACAGGGCAACTTGGATAAACAACCCGTCCCCGGCGAAGATAACAGTCCGGACGACCTCACGCCAGACAGATTGCTGGAGTAGAAGAACCTCCAAAAAAGGCTCATCGCCACTGCGCTTAGCCTGAAAAAGCAGAAACGGAAGCTCAAAACAGCGGAAGATGCACTCAGAATTAGATGGAGCAAAGTACTCAACACCGCAGACAAATACGGCGACAATCACCGCACAAAGAGCTATCCAAAGCGAAAAGTACTGCCGGAATTTGATGAAGAGGCCTTAGAGCCTCCGCAATCAAAAAATAAGGAAGCCACCCGGTCGGATAAACGACCCCATGGCCAACATAGTGCGGCAAATGGTGCCGCACACAAGCCGGCACGCGATCCGCACAAGGATTCACATCAAAAAGATGGCCCAGCCAGATCTATCTACGGGCCAAGAAAGCAAGCTCTAGTAAGCAATGCAATGCATCAAGTATCCGAACATCACGGTACACCCAAACATAGGGGTGCCACACACCCCCTATGTTTCACCGATGAGGTGCTGGATCATGAATTTCCAGTGGGATTCAAGCCCGTAAACATAGAGGCATACGACGGAACAATAGACCCTCGAGTCTGGATTGAGGATTACATCCTCCACATACACATGGCTAGAGGAGATGATCTCCACGCCATAAAATACTTACCCCTCAAGCTCAAAGGGCCAGCCTGGCATTGGCTTAAAAGCCTTCCCAAAAACACCATTGGAAGTCGGGAAGAGCTCGAGGATGCTTTTCGGGCAAATTTTCAAGGGACCTATGTCCGACCTCCGGATGCAGACGATTTAAGTCATATAACTCAACAACCCGGAGATTCAGCCGGAAACTCGAACAGATTTCTTACTAAAAGAACCGAGATAGTCGACCGTCCGGACGTTGAAGCCTTAGCAGCTTTCAAACACAGCGTTCGAGACGAATGGCTCGCCAGACACCTCGCCAAGAAAAGCCAAGAACAATGGCCGCATTAACAAGCCTCATGACCCGCTTTGCGCGGAGAGGATAGCTGGTTGGCAATATGCAGTACTAACGACCCAAGTACATCCGGGTTAGGGATGGAAGCGGAAACCGCGACGCAGAAGGACCAGCGCGGACCAAGGGAAACAGCCGAAGAGCACGGCGATCAACGCCGGATTCAAAAGCTCTCGGCAGAATCGTAAAAAGCTGCCCTCAAGGATAACAAGGACGAGCTATCTAACTTAAACAAAATCTTGGACAAGATATGCCAAATCCACGATACTCCCGGGGAAGCCTGCAAACCATACCCACAGAGATTGTTGGGTCTTCAAGCAATCCGGCAAACTCAACACCGAACACAAGGGGCTCGACACACCAAGCGAGGACAATGACGAACCCCACAAGCAGAGCACCGGAAAACAAAAGAATCTCCCACAAGAAGTCAAAATAGTAAACTCACTTCACGTGACAAAAGGGAAAAACATAGTGGCGCCTATAAAGATAAGCGCCATACGGCCTATCCCAGAGGAGTCCCGCCACTGGTTGTTAAAACCAATCACCTTCGACCAACAGGATTACTCTAGAAGTATCCGGAACGCAGGCTGGACTTCCTTGGTATTAGATCCGATAATTGACGGACTCCACTTTACACAAGTCCTAATGGACGGCGGCAGTAATCTAAACCTGCTACACCAGGACACAATCCACAAAATGGGGATAGACCCAACAACAATTCACCATAGCAACACTTCCTTTCAAGGGGTAACGCCAGGCCCAGATGCCCATTATACGGGCTCTCTCCTGCTAGAAGTTATGTTCGGCTCACCTGACAACTTCCGCTGTGAA